>JBBMOC010000052.1:301594-473928 GCA_037975185.1 Centropyge bicolor | reverse complement strand
TCTTCTTAAAGCTGCATTAATAAATCCTTTTATTATCAAGCGATCAAATGCAATGTGGCAGGCACCAAAAGAGAATTTGAACTTGACCTTAGATTTAACCTCAGAGAGCATTTCAGCTCATTGTTTTGGTCCCTCAACTTTCATCCCTGAACTTTACTTGATGCTTCACTATCACCACTTCTGACTGGTAGTGTTTTCAAGGAGACATCTGTTGTCTGCTGCCACTCCACTACTATTCAACATCATCACAAATGTTGGATTAATGGCAGAGCTGTTGTGTAGACTTTTAATAATAATTGTCACATAGCTTCTTTTGAACAGCTACTTCATGTCCAACTAAACAGTCAGTAAGATTCAGCTCTCACAGACTGAGACATGGTTCCCATTAAAATAATAAAGGAGCGACTTTGCTGTTTGCTGTGTGCCGACTGAAGAAATGAAGATTGGTGTTCCATCAGACGTTTGATGATTTATTTCGACATCCCGCTCTATTTTTCAACCAACCATAATCAGACAGGCTGAAAAATCATCTCAGCTCATGTTCTCCACCTGAGTATCGGCTCCACCCCTGATCAGCCACCACTCAAACATGCCTTTTCTCCCTGTCCATTAAAGGCCTTAACACCACTGAGGTTGAAATATATGTGTGTTGTAGCTGTCCGTCTTGATTGATCATCGTAATACAAGTACTGTGTGTGCACTTTTTCTGATGGAGAAGAACATGTGCAGTTGATGAATGACAGTATTTGTGCTTTTCCTACTGTTGTTTTGCTGTGATTTTATACCGTGATGTCCAAAGCAAATTTCCCACTTGAGCAATAAAATCCATCTTATCAGCGGAGCAGTGCCATACAGTACAAATATAAAAGTGAACTTCCCTTTTCATTTCTTCCTTTGGCAGATCCAGATGGAGTTATATGGTTCCCATTACGGCTCAGACTCTGGTGTTCGGCGCAGCAGATGGAGTGTGGTCATCAGAGGAACGGTGAGCATCATTTTTCAAATAAAGCACATAACGTTAACGTCCTCTCATGAGCCGTCTTTTGCGGCCATTTTCCCGCCATTTAGCGTAACACATTTTCGCAAGTTAGCTGAAATGAAAGCAAATAATTCCTGATGCCAACTACTTTCCAATAAAGATACTTAAGCAGCATGTTTCTGGAGGAAAGTAAGTGATATAACAGAGTCCAGTTGTGACATGTCTGATATCCGTTAACTCAATTAGGTCTCTCTCACACAGCAGAAAGCCCCTTGACATTCTCCCATCTTTCTCAATTACGCCCTAACGTCCCGGCCCTCTCTTTCATCCTCATCCTCATGCTATCTCCGTCCCGCTAAATCCCTCACATTGACTGCAGCGCCGTCTTCTCTCACGCTCAGGCTCTCACTTCGATTCAGTGGGCGCTTTGTTGGCCTGACATGAGAACTCAATAAACTACTGTCAAGGCAGAAGATAACAAAGTGAAGTGTGGCCATAGGGCGATCACAAAGGAGCTCTTCATTCAGTGCTGTTCTGCATTTGAATTGAATTTTGCAGCTACCTACAGTCACTTTCATGGGAGCTTGTTTTCGATTTTATATTTCGTTTTAAAAAGAAATTCCTGACCTTTCCCACTCATCTTTATTACCTCCGCTAAGGAGGTTATGTTTTTGCCGGTGTTGGTTTGTTTGTTTGCATTGCAACATAACTCAAAAAGTTTTGTGCAGATTTTGATGAAATTTTCAGGAAATGTCCTTTCTCTGCAAAAGATTACATTTTGGAGGTGATCCGGAAAACCGCCATTACGGAAATGTCGATTTTCAGGTATAACTATTAAACTAAAAATGATATCGATGCGATTCCAATTTCTAAGGGTATGTTCTTATGGTCCAGGAATCCATTGAAATAGATAACTCAAATGTAGGACTAATATTTTGGGGTGTAAGTCACAAGCTGGGGGGACTGTGCTGCTTTTCTAGTTGTGTCTGTACTTGTCAGTTGACAGTTGTCGAAATCCTGCCTTTGTCTCACCATTGTTTCAAAGCTGTCCAGAACATTACTGAGACTCAAGGACAAGATATTAATCAAATTGTTAAGATACATATACTGTGTATTTCTGTGTATCACAATTCCGGCCTCGTTCCCACGCCTGTACTTTTCCAGCACTGTGGGAAAAAGGCGAAGCGGCGCAGAGCTCATCGGAAGGCCGACCTGCGAATGTGACGATCTTAGACTGTTAAAACAACCTCTTTAATGTTTATTATTGAACACAAAGAAGGAGAGGCTGCTCGGCTGACCTCCGGCTCGCACAGACACACACTCCGAACCCGTGTTTGTTATGAATGCAGACAGATTGGCAGCTCGACAATAGAGAGGGCAGAGAGCAGATTTCCAATCAATGCGCAACTTCCACCTTTTCCATGGCTATGACATTTTGTACATTAGCATGCTGGCACACACACAGTGCAAAGCAGGTCGTGGTCATCAATAAGGCCAGTTGTGTTGGATCCTTCCTCTCGGAGAACAATGCCCTGGCCTCGGTTTAATAGAAACAAGTTGCCGTGCCCTCCCTCTCCCTCCGTCTCGCTCTCTGTTTTCACGGTTGTCAGGTTTATGTTCTCTGGCGCAGACGTGAGGAAATGATTTCAAAGGAGAAGAGGGGAGAGGCAAAGAGTATTGTTTGTATTGATTTTCAATACCGATCAATAAACAAGCCCGTGCTGTCACTCGCTGCCTCAAATATAATCCTCCAACAACTCTGGTAATGGCAAATGTTCCACTTCATCAATAATGCATCTGTAAACAAAGTCATGTAGGATAGACGATATTTTAAGGCTGGTTTGTGAGGCACGAAAACACACACACACACACATACACACACACAAAGACGGGGCATGGGCCAGTTCCCTTTTAAGTGCAGATTTATGTGGTTGTATTTCGGTCAGCTCGCTCAGTTCCTCTCGCTGCCACAGCAACAAGCTTTGGAAACAATGATTCAGAGCAGCTCCAAGGATGGATGATCCAGCCAAACACACGGGCCACGGCCGAGACTACACACACACAGACGCACACACTGCTCACACAAAACAATAAGATAAACTTAAACTAACACCTGCTGGGGGATTGTCATGCAGGTGAGTGTGCTGAAATTCTCCAGCAATCGTTGTCAATGATAATTAGGGGAAGATGAAAGTCCCTCAGGTTACAGGATCAAATAACGCACAACTGATGAAACACACTGAAGTTTTCGTGTCACTTCTGTCAAGTAAAAGCCTTATTTTTCTAAGATTACAGCAGTAGAGGAAGAACAGTTATGGAGTTATTGCCATGTGTTTTCATTCTTTTCTCCGCCTCTTCAAGACACAAGTAGGTGTTGGCCAAGTGCATGGGCATGTTCCCTCATTGGCTTCCCACCCATTAACACCTGCAGTTGTGTTTGTCCAACCCACAACAAGTCTCATTGGTTTTGTTTTTATGCACCTGTTGTAGGATTTCTCATAGAAGCCAAATGAAAACATAAACCACATTAAACTTGGTAGCTATAAAGGTATAGTCCAGATTTGTCTGACATGCTGTTTGTTTACATTCAAGAGACAAAGCCCTCTAGTGGCCGTAAGAATTATGACACATCTGTTGCCACAAAAATCTGCAGAGGGATCGGCTCAAGGTGATTGGTTGGGTCAAAAAAAATGTCAGACTTTAAACCTAAACCATAGTCTAGTCATTTGTTTTGTAAGGCACTGAAAAAACTTTTTTTTTTTTTAACTGAATGAATGTGTGTCAATCTGGAGGACACTCGCAAGCTTCATCTTGTGTGTAGTTTTCCACGTCGTTAAACTGTGATGGACTGTTCACCTTACACTCCCACACACTTTTCTTCATCTCCAAACTGCTCATTTGCTTTAATGTGTTTATTTCTTTTCTCTTCATATCCTTTCCTCTATCAATATTTCATGCGTGCACGCTGTACCGCGCTCAATTTCCCCATTTCGGATCATAAAGCCTGAGTGAAACCATAGCTCAAAGGATAGCTCCAGAAAATGTACATCATAACTCATGCAGGTATATTTATACTTATTAAATGGGTAGTGGGGTTTTTTTCCTTCACAAGAACCGAGGACTCATGGGAAAACCGACTTTTCACCACGACAGGTGCGTCCCAGATGTGAAGAGTCGTAATTTTACTAGAAGGTTTTGGGGGCATCAAAGACAAAGAGAGCATTAGAAAAGACAGTGAGGTGGAGCACGAGGGATTCAGCAAGATAACGACACAAAGGAGGAGGAGATTATGAGAATCATGTACAGTGATGAAAGAGAGACAGACGGCAGGACAGATGAAGAAGCTGAGTTTAGCTTACAGGTATGTGTAACACTGATAGTCCTGCAATATGTGTAAATACTAAAGTCCAGTGTTTTCATTTTATGTGACCATTGTATGACCTAAGGAGGATGAATTTGTATTATGATTAAGATACTAAATCAGGAGAATCCATGATGCAAAAGCTTCATTTGTATCGTGTTGCTGGACCGTTTCTGCAAAACAGAAACTTTTTACTTCTCTTCTTTGATCACACTGGATTCATTGTGTTTGTTGATGTGCTGCACATGGTGATTCATGCCCCACTTCCTAGACATTGTGGCACCACCTGCTGTTAGGAAGCAAGATTGCACGTCCACCGTTCCATATTAAATGTTTTAAATCAGCTTTTCTGCTGGGATCAACGTCCGAAAAATTCCAAAAAGATGACAGGTATTTGGTCTGAGGATGCATTTGTGACTCCCTTTAACTACATGTGGTCTTGGTTTTGGACACACACACATGGACACACACACACACAAGCACAAATAGGAATGTCAGTTGTGATTATAGCATCAGGTTGAAAACAGCTTGTTTTGCTTTACCATGATGTCACTGACGTCAGCCTCCTCTTCCCGCTCTTTTGGGGTCAGTACACACACACACACACACACACAGGCTCTCCAGGAGTCACTGTCAGGTTTATCCGCTCCCCACAGTGGCCCGGCCTATCCCACAACCCCCCGGGGCAGTAACCTGTGATCCAGGAGAACTGTACTCTGGCTAATGCTGTTTTCATAACCGCTCCCAGTCCTCGGTCCACAAACACACAGGACCACAGAACATATGTACCACATTACACACACATGCACACACACACACTCACACACACATACACAAACACACCACAGTGTAACTTCAAACATGAAATGACCTAAGTTAGTGCTGTCTAATGCACTTCTTCAAAAGATCAGTATTGTTCTTACAACTGTAGAGATGCTCACACACACACACACACACACACACACACCAATGAATGTTAATAATAATTCCAGGCAGCCTAAACTAGTCTGGGCAGACAAATATTCCAAAATACCACACACACTCTGCAAATAATAGGCCATTGTGTGCGTGTGTGTGTCCATGAAGTTATTTTTAAGTTTTTTGAATATTTCTTCATCATCATTCTTCGCAGTTCAACAAAAGTGCAAGCTGAGGCTGCAGATTATTTAAAGAGGGCGACTGTGCAAGTGTTAATCACTGTTGTTTCACTTCCACGAGGAGAGACAGGACCTCCGCGTCAGCAGCGGACCCGTTCTCTCATGGCACTCTCTTCAGAGGCGAGACAAAACACGAGCGAGCTGTTTCATAAACAGCCTGCAGATAAGGAGGACTTCATCAAAAAAACACAACACCCTGGCAAAGTGTCTCTCGCAGGGTGTCCTTGAGATTGTTTTCGGGGCACTGTGAACAGTTGATTGTGGTGGAGTCCACACACACACACACACACACACACACACACACACACACACACAAGCTGGAATTGAGGCCATTTCAAGGACAGAGAATTTTATTTTTGGAACAAATATCATCTTAAACTCTCTCCACATCGGTGCTCGAGGGCAGAGTCATCGCCTTCTCATTTCTGCCAATGCAGTTTTGGCATCGACTATTTCTCTGGGTTTATTACTTTTTCTAGTATTTCTCCAGGCATGAATACAAACACACATCTCCATATAAATAAGCACAACAAATGCACATTATCATATACACTGGCTGCTGTTGGGACCAAAACTAAAAACTGACAAACCCACATCCACATCTGCACCACCGGAAACACACACACACACACACACACCAGTATTGTTTGTCTCTCCTTATGTAACGATTCCAGCGGTCAGGTCCAGCTCTGTGCTGGAAATCGATAAGAGTGGGAGGAGAGCAGACGGACAGCTGTTTATTAGTGTGATAGCATCGCCTCAGCATTCCTCCACCACTCCCAAAATGTTCCCCTCAGCCTCGTCCGCCTCGATGCATCAGCATGAGCAACAAGACAAACACAGAAAACCCCCACACAAAAGTTACTGTAAGCCGTCTTTCTGTGGAACTCATTACTGTCGACATCATTATCAGTCTCGTCATCGTCACCTCGCATCTCGTGGAAAGCAGCAGGTGTTGACAGTGAGAGCAAGGTCTGTCAGGGAAAAGCTCATTGAAGTGTGTCATTAGTTTTAAAGAAGGGAGTTTTAATATAAAAATAAATTCACATTTAAAGACCTAGTTCTTGGCAATAATAAAGTGTATATTATTATTAGAGAATTTGCCTAAGTGTCTAATAATAAATCCAGATGGAAAAAGGCTCCGTATTTGTCTCATTTTGAGTCTCTTTGTCGTCACTGTGTTTCTCTTTGTGGTTGTTTCCTTTGTCTTTTATAGTCATTTTGCACCTCTTTGTCATCATTTTGCATCTCTTTGTTGACATTTTGCATCTCTTTTTAGTCATTCTGCGTGTTTTCTTTTTGCTCATTTTGCATCTCTGTTGTCATTTTGAGTATCTTTGTAGTCATTCTGCCACCTCAAGAAGCAGCTTGCTATAATTTAGGCCAAATCACCAGATAAAAGCCAAATAGCCAAATGTAAGTGCACATGTATCCTGGCTGCAATGTGTTAGAAAAATAAGTAAACTATCTTCTTAGTCATGGTTATGAGTCAGGAATTTGCAGCTGAAAGTTTTTCCCACTTGATAAGTTGATATCAGAATTGTTTGAAGATGTGTCACTCAGCACCTCGGATGTACAAAATGATCATCATGAGGACCGACTGACTCATCTATAAACAATCTTGTTATTTAAGAAGTACTGACTAATGATTTCCTGGTATCAAAGCAAGGGGTGTAAAAAAAAGAAAATAGAGTCCTGTAAAACTAATTAAACAAAGACTACTACAAAAAGTGGTGTTTTTATTCCTGGGCAATGAGACGCTGTCCTCATCTGGTTTGAATAACAACCCTCCCATCAGCTCTTCTTCTTTACGGTCGCCACCCCCCACCCCCACCCCTCCTCCTGCTGGAGTCAACCTCCAGATGTTGGACGCAACCTTTCAACATTCCAACTACTAGTCTACTAAGTGCCCTTACAAATATACACGTATGCATCGTAGGTCGTGCACACACAAGGAAGTTCAAAGCTGCGCCAGAGGGGAGCAGGTGGCCAGAAACAACACGCTGCATTTTAGCAGAGGTCTATCAGAGGCTACAGCCTGAATGTTCAAACTCCATTCATACAGAGACACTGAAGACGCTGAACAGGAAAACACAAGCTCCATATTCTGTATCAATGTATTGCACATCTTGTATGTTGCTTTAAAGTCTCATTTATCTTGACATATATTGTATTGTTTATAATGTTTATACCTTGTGTTGGCCAGAAGCTCATGTCTCATTCTTATTAATCCACATTTAATTTAGCAGTTCTTAATGTACCCAGTGTAAGTAACAAATTCTTTCTTATTCTAATCTCACTCATCCTCATTATTAATGTCCTGAAACTGTGTTGCATTACAGCAATAATGTACACAACAAATAATACAACAATAATATTGTAACTGTGATATTATCATACCATTATATTTATGTTATATCAATGCATAACAGTGGACTTTTACTTAGCTGTGAGATACCAAGAGTTCAACTACAGTTCATCCAGAGTTGACTTAATCTGTTTTAGGATGGGAAATATACCACCTGTTCACACTGAATGTACAAACCCGATTCCAAAAAAGTTGGGACGCTGTGTAAAAGGTAAATAAACACAGAATGCAAACAAACTGTTTCCCGACAACTGATTTCTGAAGTGTCCTGAGCCCATATAATAATCTCCTTTATACAATCATGTGTTCACAAAGTGTTGAACCTCTCTCCATCCTCGCTTGTTAATGAACCTTTCATACCCAATCATGACACTATCACCTGTTACCAATGAACCTGTTTACCTGTGGAATGATCCAAACAGGTGTTTTTGGATCAGTCCACAACTTTCACTTTGTCTTTTGTTGCTTCTGTCCCAATTTGTTAGAAACATGTTGCTGCCATCAAAATCAGAATAAGAAGATATTTACAAAAATGAATTAACATTAAATATGTTGTCTTTATACTGTTTTGATTTGAGTATGTGTCTAGGAGGATGTGTAATCATTCATGTTGTTCTACTGAGGAGGAGCAACACAGTGAAGTAATCTTTTGTTCTGCCAAACTAAAAAAAGCAAAAGAACCAGTCTAGTCTGGATTGTTTGCCGGTGAACTCATTCACTAACTTCTAGGGAAGGTCTTTTTTTTTTTTTTTTTTTTTTTCAAAAGGGCCTACCCGGCACTATGAGTCTACAGAAGGTCGTCGGCTAAAATAGAAAGTACGTGCTGTGAGGCCCAGTCTCAAATGAACACATCTGTGAGCAGAAGTAGAGAACACTCCCCTGCCCTTCTGGCCTGAATCCCACCGTCATATGAATGTGCACATACAAAGACTCACAGAGAGACGGACGTGCACAACGTCCCCAGCCAGCGTGTCGACACTGAACAGACCTTGACCACAGGCTGCACCTTTGTAAAACACATAGTCCCAAAATGCAAGTTGAGATGTCGTCTCCGGTGCCCACAGTTGCTACCGACTTTTCTGGCCTCAATATCCTTTTGAATGTGTTCAAAACGGCTTCTGAATCTGGTTTCATAGGAAAGTTCAACTAATTTATCTCATGAAAATTTTCCAATTATTTGGATCTTGAGCTTACACAATATGTAAACTAATGTGATTTATGATCGTTTTCTGATGATGGACATAACATTTGATATAGAGCTTAATAGGATTAAGCCACATCTGAATGTTGCTGGGAAGCCTAGGTTGAGTATGTGATGCCATTTGGTCAAAATTTTTAGAATTTGATTTGTTTCTTTACTTTTTCTTATACTTTAAAAACATGTATTATGGTATGTGTAACAGTTTTATAAATGAAAAAAAGAAAAAAAGATTTAAAATCTACAGCCACGTTAGCAAATTTAAATGTTCAACAACAATGTGAACATGCTGTTGGTTGCCAGGTTTGATGTTATCTTAGTTTAACATGATAGCCTGATGAGAAAGTCAGTAGTTTTGCAGGTAGCTTATAAACTAAACTACTGGACAAAATTTGACCTGACAAAGGCGATGGATGTAAAGTCAGAGGACCACCTAACATTTCAATCAAAACACCAAAATGGCAACCTCATGGTGGCGATAGAGAAAAAGAGGGTTCATCTTCTGGCAACCATGAGCTTCTACATAATTCTTGATAATCCATCATAAAGCTTTTAAGATCTTTCAGTCCAGACCAAAGAGGTGGACCGACCGACCAACAGACAACACCTGCACATCTCAATCAAAGTCAAATGTCTGTTGGATTTGTTTTCAATATTCATCCTCATACCCCCACTCTGCGGACAAACACACCACCACACACACACGGAAACCTCCCCCCCCGCCCCCTGCTGCTCCTCTCTCAGCGGGATCGAGCACATGAAAGAGGGCCGAAACAACACCTTCTGTCCTCCATCAGTCCTCCAAATCCTATTAAGAGGCTGAGATGAAGTGCTCTTTCTGCCCATTTTTCAACTTCAGAATCTGGATTCAATAACTGCGCTGATCTTCAAAAACACTCAGAGCACCCCTGAAACACACACGTGCACACGAGCCCTCGCATGCATGGCCGCCTACAAACACAACCATCCATCATGTGACACGAAGAAACAAACAAAGCTGATTTTGAATTTGAATTATGTTCAAAAAAAAAAAAACTTTAAATGGAAAGTTTTTATGTTGTTTTTAAATAGAAGCCTTCAAAACCTTCTTTCTTCTTTTATTCTCATTTAAAGAAACTATATTTCTGTGTGATACTGATAAGAGCGTGATGATGTTTGTTTTCCTGTCTCTCTCGGACATGAAGACGCACGAGTGTGTCTCGACTGTCCTCAGGGATTTACGCGTGTGTTCTGACAGTCGTGACAGTTATATAACAGTTCATTATAATCAGCAAAAGCCGATTATGTTTACCCTGTAAATATCTAATAGAGTGTATTAACTTTACAGTAATGGTATATTAAGTAAAGTAGCAGCGTTAACACAGCTGTGTGTGACTGATAGGAAACAGGAAACTGAAGGTAGCTCTATGTTTCTTCTCTTTACACACACAAGTGAATCCCATACAGATTCAATAAAAGCACACGAAGCTTTGATCTCTTCTCTTCTCTACATCTCACGCTGTTTGGAGACATAGGTCCTGCAGTTATATAATGACCCCTCTCTTGACTTGGCTCTACCCCAGTGTTGATGTATGTATGTAGCCCATGTGTGTGTTTGGAGCTGTGTTTTCCCTGACTTACAGGAGAAGGCCCCCTCGACCCCCGAAACTCTATAAAATCTTCAATCATTCCAGCTCCTCCAAAACATCAAATCCAGCCGTTTCACCGTCTGGATAAACAGGTTCGGAGCACTGTGGAATGGGCTGTAAAACCTCCGTCAATCCCCCTCACAATCCCCGCTTCGATCCACACAGCGAGCCTTGGAAGACTTCAGACGATCCCAGTGAAACAGTGTTGGGAGGAAAGAAGCGCTGTGCCGGCCCTGGAGAGACATTACTGGGATCGTAGGGAGGGCGAGGTGATTCCATGTTCACTGTGGAAGAGACAGTGTGTAACCTGCGTGTGGCATGTATAATATGCATAATCTGTAAGAGACAGGACTGTGGCCTTGTTTGAAAATTGATTACAGTTCTTTCTAAATGTGCCAGATCCATTTAGCAAATCATTGTGAGCGCTTCATTATTTATAAAAGCTACAAACACAACATGATGTCTGGGTGTTAAAGTCAAATATTTGACAACATTTCTTATCAGTAGTTGAGTGGACAGCTGCCATGTATATACCTTTGCAGCCCATGTGCATCAAGTTCTTTAATGCTGTAGCATGTGCATGGTTGTCTAAACTACATTCACTGTCACTATTGTTCTGACTTGCACTTGAGTTATCATACATACAATGTCATGTTATAGATGTAGTGTCACAAAAACTGTGAAATAGAAGTAATTTTGAATTCACCTAATAAGAAGCCAACTTTAATCTGTCTTTTCATACAAAATAAGAGTCACTGATGGATGGATGGTTCATAAACTTCAGAACAATCTCAGGTATAGAAAGTGATGCTTCACTGCCACCTAGTGAGCATTTAACAGCAATGCATCTTGTGACTTACAGAAGTCCAAGATGTATTCAGATTATTTTGTTGGTTTGTGATCTGTGATAGCCAGGATTTCTCTGCTGTATGTGTACCTTACATAAGTAAAAGTATGTAGGTATTAGAGAATTTTCCAATAGAAAAACACTCACAAAAAAATCAAATTAAAAATAAAATTTGGAGATACATGATTTTCACTGGACAGGAAGGAAGGAAGTATGAAATACTTGTAATCCAAAAAGTAACTAAAGTTGTCAGACAAATGTAGTGGAGTACAACAAAAAACAACAATTTTTGCCTCTGAGAATTTGTACTTGAATATAATACTTGAAACACTTAGTTACATTTATTCTTATAGGTTTATTATCTTTTCTATTACAAAACGTCTTTTGTATCAGTCTGTTAAAATGAATGATTGACTGTTAGCAACAAAGGTTCAGTATTGTGGAAACATGTAGCAAAGTTCAAGGTCGACACCAAGTATTCCTCAACCATTTGTTCAGCAAATATGTTCACAGTTCATTCTTTTGGATCTAAGAGTCTTTATTTATCCAGGAGGTAAACAAAAACATGAGGCGTTTGCCACTTTGGACAAAATAAAACAGGTGACAAATGTCGTATATCCATTAACATCTGAATGAATTTTATTTTGCCCGATGAAAACAGACAGTTGTGATTTTTAAGACAGCAGCCAAACATTAGTTAGAAGAGAGGAGTCAGTGTATCTTAATGTTCCAGAAGAGGTTCAAGGTCGGATTTCCCCTAAAAATTGTTTAGATCAGACATTAAAGAGAAAATGAGCCAAGCTAAGGAAATACCCTAAAACCCCTTCCCCAGCATGCAACAGGAACATTCATGATACAAGACTGAGTGATTCACCTACTCCCTGTCTGAACACAATACAACGTACCTGTGCTCTCAACATACAAATAAACCACCGTTTCTTGCAAGAAAAAATGAAGCAGCAGAGTTAAAAGACAGAAAGAGAAAATGTGAAGCAGATTTTGATGAGAGGCACCAGAGAAGACGAAGAGGACACGTAACATTCTCCAACATCAGAACAACTCTAACAATCTCATTTGTTATCATTACCGCCGACACCTTTACAGTAACACATCTCCTAACACTCTGTTTGGAGCCCTGAGAAAATCTGACCTCAGTCATTTTGCAGTTGTATCCGTAGCGGTCTCTGATCCTAGATCAGCATGTGAAGCCAACCGGGACAGGACATCTCCCTCGCAGCGTAAACATTTGATCAAAACAGAATCAGAGGTCAGTCCTGTTACTTGTCTCAAAGATAGAAAATCACTGACAAGATGTGTGTGGTAATCATCAGTGCTACATATCAGAGGCCAGAGCATCTTAATCGTTGGAGGGAACTGACATGACAAAGGAGTCAATGTTCCTGCAAATGACCACATCTAACAGGACACAAATATGGCTTAAGACTGACATCTTCTGTTAGGGCTGTGGAGAATAGTTTAGCTATTACACTGCACGACTGATCCGATATTAGGATCTGGAGGCTTTTGGAAATCTTACCATGTATCTAAGGAAGCTTCATGCTAAAAACAAAAAATCTGATTTTAACCGTGCGCGATGGCTCACTGGTCAAATTTGAACTTCTGCTACAGTTTTGTTTACTATCCCAAAAACAGCATTTCCTCTAATTTGCATAATACCAGTTATGTTTCACACACACACTCCAAGGGCTCATTACTCCCCAAGAATGATAAAATTACATTGAAGTGCTGCAGGCAGAGGTTGTGAGAGGATTTATGGGTTTACGAAGGCAAGCAGGGACATCAAGTTGTCTTGCATGTGCACCCACTTGCCATAAAATATCAGTCATCCCGACGGTCTGCGGTTTCTACCCTCATGCTGCCTTTACAGCATTCATTCACAAGTCAAAGCCTTATTCCTCCTGCTTAAAGAAATGGATACTCAATATGAAATGTACAGTCACGTGGCTTCCACTTTTGGTCCTCGCAGTCCAGAGTAACGCTGTTGTGCCATTTTGTACCGTAAGCAAAAATCTAGATTTCTAGTAAAAGCCAGAGTTGGAAGCCACTGCTGTAACGCCACAGCTCCTAACGTGATATTATTCAGGGAAAACACCACAAATTCAACAGAAACGGAATGATGAGAAAGAAAATTCAGGTAGAACTTAATACACAATACAACATTCAGTTGATTACTTTGGTGTCTTGATGGAAGTAAAAAAAAAAACAAAAAAACAAACTTTACGTGGACTGAAGTCAGAACAAAATTAACAGACCGGCTGTCGTACAGAGAACAGCTTGAAAACTGGACAGAGTATCTTCTAATGTCAACCTTACATTCATTGTGTTTACATGCATTTAAGTAATCTGATTACTGTCAATATTTGGCAGTAATCCGACGTCATAAACATCATGTAAACACTTTCTTTAAGGGATCTCTGCAAGAGAAATCTGATTTCTAGACCATGTTTACGCCTAACAGAGTTTCTAACAGGGTTCTTACAAGAGCACAGGTTCAAGAAAAAAAAATACTTGAAATCAGAAAAATATTGCTCTGACAACACTGCAGAAGGTGGAAAGATCATAGAACTCATAGTAGTGAACCCCTGTAGCTGGAATCCAAAGTCAGATGAAAACAAAACAAGACAAAAACTGAACAGCATGTGATTTGTAAATTTCTTAACACATGCACTTGTGAAAAAAAATGGCTTCTTCACTAGAGTCTGCACCATCAGTCCAAGTGCTCAGATCAGAAAAGAAAGAAAGAAAAAAAACTCAGGCTGCTGCACTTTAAATATGATGCAAATACACTCAAAATAGTTTTACAGTTGTAACTTTATGGTAGGAGGTAGGGGAGAAAGCTGACTGCCTGCATCTAAGTACAGATTCTACAGCAACCACGTTGATGCAATGCATGTAAACGCATTCTGGTTTCCTGCAATTACTCGACGTCTCCCGGTAACAGTTTTTTCTGTGGATGTAAACATTCGGCATAATATCATAAAACTCTACGTGAGCCACAATCCATTTAAGAGTGCAAACTCGGCATAAAACCCTTAAAAATCCCATGAAACTGCAAACACACCTACCACTCCCGAAATGTACTTTCTACAGCAACCTTCCCTGACCCACAACCCAAAATACAGCTCACTGCTAACAGTCATCTATTGTGTTCTTGGGCACCAATGTCTCCCATCACGACAAGACTTGCATAACTCACAGCGGGACAACCACCTAAATCTGCTTACGTCCTTTTAAAAGTCTCTTGTTTCCACTATTGCACGCCATGACGTCATCCTTTTCTTTAGCATTTTGATGATGCAACATTAGTTTCTGAACAAAGCTTAACTGTTCAAATTAAGCTTCGAGATAAAATTGTTTAAAGACTATGATAGCGAAGGTTTTCAGTGTTTTGTTCTTTCTAAATCATTTTCTCTACATTTGTCAGCTCATGAAGGCCTCAAGTGAAAGGAAAAAAAAAAAGTTTCAGAGCGTAGAAGAGAAAATGGCTCCATCCAACCAACCCTGTCCAGGCCTGTTCGGCACCTGAACTGCTGAGACAGCAGCTGCTAGAAAAGGCTGATCTAGACCCAGCTAGATGCAGGAGAAACCTTGCCGCAAGAGAGTAAATAAAATGTTGCTGATCACATAAATTCATAGCTGCTGTAGCATGTTTATACAAGTTAATTGTCGATCAGAAGTGCTTCTGAATGCATATGTTTTCATTGTCAAAGGCAGAAAGGCATCTTCCGGCCATCAATGAAGTTGTATGTTTTTGGGTTCTCCGAACTGTAACAGGTAGAACTGGAGCTTACTTGAGGTGTTAAGTCGGCTGGTGGATATAAAATTTATAGATAATACATTTTAGGGGACAATTTAGGTTGAAGGCAAGGTGCAATATCTCATCAGTAAACAGGCCTTAAAATGGAAGTTCACAGCCAAATCAAAAGCTCCGCATTCAGAAAAAAAGGACAATAGAGAGAAATGTAATACACACCAAAAAAAAAAGCACATCACCAATACTCTAAAAGGAATTTTATGGATTGCTGGAATATTGTTAGGAATTCCTGGAATAATATCAATAACCCATTGCAAAGTTAAGCTGTGATGTGTGATGTGAAGGGTGGAGAACTTCATTGATTGAAGAGAATGCCAATCAGCCCTGAGCCAAAGGTACAGCAGGAGAAGCTGACCCAGTCCAGTTCCCGGATTTCAGCTGACCAGCGGGGAAACTGGTGAAGATGTGGGGTGAAGGCCAGTAGCTTTGGTGAGGCTTCAAAGCCATAATGTAGAATAGGAGTGTGAGGTCTCCAGCCTTGCCCTGGACTTACTTAAGAACTCATGGCTTTGATGGCAATTACATGCTCTTCATCTATAGCCTTCATCACAGACACCTGAAAATGGAAGAGGAAAAATAAGATCTGGGACCAGCTGTCGCGCATCAGTTTGTTTTTTATGAAGAGTAATGGTCCTTTCATTTTGCCTGAATTTCAATAACTAACTTGTTCAATTAGCAAGACTTGCTAAAAGGCTTAACTTTGGAAAGTATTATTAAAAAGGCAGTATTTTAACATTATACACTTTCTTTGACTAACTAGTTCTACTTAAGACTCTTAAGTGTCTAGGTCTCTGACAAGCCCTAGTGACAGCAAGGAATGTAGTCATGAGAGAAAGAGTATGATAACAGGTTTTCATAACAATACCTTCAGTAATGCAAATACATGAGCAGGGAATTAGCATATTTTCCATCTGCTCGTTCTATTTAAAAAAAACTACAAGTTACAAATGGTAAATCAATCCAACAGTGCTGTATTTATACAGTAGTCCACTTTAGTTCAGAGCAAGCACAAAATAATGAATGACTAAACTGATTTTAGTTTAACAATTAAAACATGAAGCCAACTATGTGATACTTGTGTCAGGGCTCAGGGACACTGTCAAACTTAATGTAAATATCGGTGAACATAGTAAATTTCTGGAAATTTGCTGTATAACTAAATGGAAATGCAACATATGACAAGATGACTAATTTATAGTTGTTCCAGTTTAGCCACCACCAGTAAAGGAGATTTTTTTTATCCACTATTGGGACACAAAAACTCACCATAAAGTCCTCTGAATTAGTGACCTTCTTCTCGATTTCTTTGCCCAAGTCACCAGCTGGCACTTTAAGGTCCTCTCTGGTGTCTCCGCCGTCATCCATCAGGGACAAGAAACCATCTGAGACATCAATGACCTACATCAGGCAGGAGCACAAATAGTTAAATGTTAAAGAGATTCTGTTTATATATATATATAAAAAAAAGCACAGACACATTTCACAACCAGTGCTAGTTAACCTAATCCTGGGAGGAATGCCATTCCAAAGCAGAACCACAGCAAAGCAACAGCTTCATCATTCTAGAGGATTCATGAGGAGGAGTTAAACCTGGCCACTGGCACAGGCAAAAATTCAGAGTGTCAATTAGAATAAGTAACGCACATAATGAAAATCAAGCTAATAGGAGAGTGGCAGCGACACAAACTGGGACATGTTAGTTGTCCTTTTAACAGAGCAGAAACTTTTGTTCCAATTAATCCTTCTGTACACATCAACTGCATTCAAGCTCACATTTCAACATCCATCACATGTGCAACAAAATAAATGCATTAACAAAAACACTGTGACAACTTTGGATTAGTAATTTTGTCCTCTAATCCATTGTGGAACCTGTCTACAATGGGTGTGGCAGAAGTCCTCTCGGGAAGAAAATGTGATTTACAAGAATCTTTTGCCACATCAAACATTACATTAGAGACAATACAGCGCAAATTCTGTTGAACAAAACTGGCCCCAAAAAACTAAACGTGGTCTTCACTTACTTGTCTATCCCAAAAGAGGCCTCCCATAAGAAGGGGAAGAGACAGCGTGTTGGCCAACACAAAACCTGTTCAACTAGTTCAAAACCTGTATATCCTTTCACAAGTACTGAGGAGACAGCTCAGCTCTTGAAACATGTGGCACGCGTCTCACATGACTCACTCATTTGGATTACGTTAAATAAAACTTCATACAGTATGGGAAATGGATGCACTGGTGGTCTAAATAAATGCCGAAACACTCTATACAGGTCAGAAAAACAATTACGTCTAGAACCAACTTGTTTTCACAGGCACAATATCCAGTACAGTGAAAATGCTTTATACCCCTTGGTAGCCCTACCAAGAGAGCCAACCCACTTGATAGTCCTTCCTTGTCACATTCGGGACATCCATGTTATGGGTAGACGGGCAGATATCTTCCAGCTTCTTCTGAGTAAAGAGATCAATTCCAGTAAGGTGAACCTGGGGAAACACCACAACTGATTAGTCCCAAGTAAGCATTGGGGTGTTTGTAAAATTGGGAAACCTCAGGCAAAATTACAGAAATGCCTTAAACTCTGCATTCCACAGGACGCACGAGGAGGTCTTACCTTAGCATGCCCATGCTTGCCAGTCTTAGAGGTAGTCATTTCAACAATCTTACAGGGACGTCCTTTCAGCATGACATAGCCATTCTTCCTCAATGCGGAGCACTGCATGGGGTACGTTGTTGAGGCCCCGGAGTCCCCAGTGTTGAAATCGATATCTGCCATGATGGACTATGATCTGTCACCCAAATGAAGAAAAACATGAAATGAGACGGACAGTAGTATTACTTAGAAAGTATGTGTGTGGTATTAAGAAGCACTACTACAAGAGTGAAAGAGGAATGACCAGATTTCTGTTGTCACAAATTTGATTTGGGAAACTCAAAAAGCAGGAATACAAATAAGACCAGCTCTGAAACAGCTGTCAGAAACATCATAAAGAAGCTTTGTTTATATGACCATCAATCAATCAATGAATCCATCTTTTTGTCCTATAAGGAAGTGGACAGTGTCTTGTCCATAAGTGCTTTTAAAACTAATAAACTGAAATTAAAGAGGAAGATATCAACTTCCTTTTTTGACATTAAAGTTGCTAATTCCTTATTCAACATTCATTCATTTACTACTCATACTTGCATAACGTTGCAATTATCCAAGCTAAGCTAACCGCTAATATGAATTGCTAACGTGTTGAATTTACTTGTACGCCATGTTGCGTAGAGTTAGCTTAAGTTAGAAAGCTAGTAAAGACCATCAACTATCATGTAAATACCATGTCACAGCTCTTTACACGGCAAGTTAGCTCAAAACATGAAGCTAGCTGTAGATTTTCTGTCATCGTTAGCTAAGTTAGCATGCTAGCTCGACCAACACCCATTACTTCTTTAATCGTCCCACTACGTAGAAGTTACTGATTAAATAACGTGATAGAGACGAATAATGATTAGAAGTGATTATACATTAGATAAGGACAAAGCAAACAACAGGCTGCTCAACATTATTTCCATTATAAAAACATTATTTAATAGCCCAAATGTGTAGCTCACCTTATGTGTCGCTGCACCACAGAAGGAAGTCAGGCGCATGCGCAGAGCTTTTATGACTGCAGGAGGTGCAGGAGGAGGAGGAGGAGCAGAGGAGGAGGAGGAGGAGGAGCAGACACCTGTACAGATCTGTTAAAGAAAAGTCAACTTATAAGCATGCAACTGAAAAATGTGCAAATGGTTGACTTTTGAAATATTTGTATATTTTTTTGCAGCTTTATACTTTAACTCCACTACTATGTATTTATTTGACAGATGGTTGCTTTTCACTTTACAAATTCAGATTTTACACACAAAAACATATCATGAACACATAAAACAAACCCAGCCTGAAGGAATATGAAACTGAGAGGATCTGAACTGCTGGTGTGAATAAATACTACAAATGTGATGATAAATTTATTTATAGGGACAAACATTTCTAGCTTTTCATAATGTCTTCATTATCAATGAAATAGGACATAAGATACTTGTTAAATTCATCGTATGACTTTAATTCTTTCTTTCATTTTAACACACAGACAACAGCTCATTTTCATTTATAAAAGTCCTTTTTGTTTCTTTTTGTACACGCCATCAGAACGGAAAAAATAAGCTGTGATAACTGAAGTAGAAAGACAGAAGATGTAAATGTAACAGAGATTTTTTTTTTATGGCACCATATTGTCTCTTTAGTAGCAATAAGAAATGTGTACAAGACAACTATGATGCAAAACCTGTACCTCTTTTAAACAGTTCTGGTGTTGACTGTTAAAGGTGAAGGTACTGTGAGTTTCCTGTGTTTCCAGATGCGACTGTTTGGGTCAGAGCAAAACTAAGCCCTTTACTTAAATGGTGTTAAATTGGTTCTGCAGTGTTGCTGGGGGCTGTGTAAGGGGGGCTGAGTCTTTGGGTAAACAGATCTGTCTGAAAGAGTAAATTTCCTCTGGTATTGGTTAAACATTAATCACCTCCTGTCTGCTGCATGATCTCCCTCATTGGTTCCCTCAAACAGAGCAATCTTAAAGATCCCCTCCAGACATATAATGAGGTGCATAAAAACACTCTGCTTCAAATAATGTGTGTCGACAATTTCATTAAAATGATTAAAATAAATCAATTTTTTCTCCCTTGTTGACAAATCCAGAAACTGCGAATATGCAAATATGTGCTGTTCCAAACGTTTAGTAGCTGGACAGTCCGCTGTCGGTGAATCTGCACTGGAGGTTTCAAGTTTCCACATCACACTCCTGTAAGTTAAATATTGGACCACGACTGGCTTTCAAATTAGTTGTAATGATTGTGCTTTAAACTCAGATTTAAGGTGTGAACAGAGAAACTTTGTCCTTCCAGCAGATCAATGTGAAAACAGCCTGCCAGTGTCAAACATGCATAGACCACATCGTTCTCACAGTGAAGGTTAAACATTCAAGTAAAACGACAGTAAAGTTGTGTTTTTGGCCTCAGTCCCCACTTTCTCCTCAGAGTAAGCCCTGACTCTTTAAATGCCCCCTATATTCCCCAGCTGTTTGCTAACTTTGTGTGTCTGACGTTTGGTGCTATATTGTATCGACATTGGGTTTTGAAAGCTTATTTGCTGAAAACATCTGCCTGCTGGGGCCGAGAAACCTGCCTGAAGACAAAATCGATCACATGTAAACACCACTTCATATAACGGAAAAGTCACCTGTGAGCCACAGTGTCTGCATACGAGGACATGCAATACTACAAAGACAAATGTACACAAAGGCTCGACACTTGAAATACTGAAAGATGGACAGACCTATTCACACGCACACACACACACACACACACACAAACTGACACAAACACACAGTCGTTGTTTCAAGCATCCGTGGACGTTTTGAGCTGCTGCAGTTCAGTGGCATCATTGGGGCTCTGTGCCAACTTTTTGCGTCCCTTCTGGAAGACAGCGGCAATCTCCTCAAATGTTTTGCCCTTGGTCTCAGGGACCCGGAGATAAATAAAGACAGTGAAGCCAAAAAGCAGCACAGCGAACAGGATGAACACGTAACTATCCAACCAAGCCTGGAAAGATCAAAGATAAAAACAGAGATAGTCAGGAGGGACAGTGTATCTGACTGTGCGTGAATGAAGCAAAGACAATCTTGTGTTGCAGTTTGAGTTTTAGTTCTGCTCACCTGTATATAAGGAAAGGTCATGCCGATGATGAAGTTGCTGGTCCAGTTGCAGCAGCCGGCGAGAGCGATGGCCGCCGGCCGAGGTCCCTGACTGAACAGCTCAGCGACTATGAACCACGGGATGGGACCGGGACCAATCTCAAAGAAACTGACGAAGAGGAAGATGGCCGACATGCTGACGTAGCTCATCCATGAGTAGTCAGTCTGGAGGGGAGAACACATCGGTCAAGACAAACAGTTTAGTTCAGGGTAGTTTCCTCATTACTCAAAATGATCAAATAAGATAAGCCTTTATTCGTCCCACAGTGGGGAAATTCACAAAATTTACATTTGGAGGATGCGGGCATCGATCCCGCTACCTCTCGCATGCTAAGCGAGCGCTCTACCATTTGAGCTAATCCCCCTGCATACTTGCAGGCTGAGAAAGAGCTCAGTGCTCATATATGTGTCTTGTTTTTGTGTGTGTGCATCACAAGTTTTAATGAATACTAACTCTTTGCAAAGTTGAACTGCCAAATTTTCTTTGTCTCTGGGAACCTTTTCCCCACATTGTCCCATTTGTTTCATTACCTCATTTTGAAAAAAAAAAATGATATCAAACATTTTTGCCTCCATCTATAATACAGTTTTCCAGGTCTCAAGTGCATAGCAATCCTAATTGAAGTTATACGTCTGAACATTTACAGGAGTTCTCCACCATAGCATGCATAAGTACAAAAACTGCCCAGAAAGAAGACAAAGTCTGTGGCAGGTGATGACAAGTGAGCAAACTCCAGCTGAATGTTGAAAGCTTGAATTAAGAATTTTTTGGGGGTCAAGAAACTCTCATGCTCATATTGATCACTTATATTAATATGTGATGCATAGATAATATCGTGATAGCAACACAGCATTTAGAAAGAGCACAGCTGCTGAACATGTTTGTCTCTGAATTAATACAAGTGGTAAAGATCAAAAGAAACCATTGCAGGCTAGGCCATTAAAACTGGGCAGTGCCATAAGACAGTTCCATAGATAGACAGATGTTCAAGTTGCTGATCGTCTAGAGCTCTGACTCATTGAACTAACCTGGAATTTGAGGCCCACAGTCATGGCAACTGCACAGCAGCACATCCCAACCAGACCCACCAGAGTCAGAGTGCGTCTGCCGGCCTTGTCCACCAGCGCAACCTGGAGCACACAGGACACTTTCAACAAGAGACAACCAGTGCATTTTCACTGTTTAATGTCCATGCGTGTGTGCTCGTGTCTGTGTGTTTTGAATCTGCATGCACATAAATGCAGCTACTCACAGACACCATAGTGAAGACTGTGTTGATGGCCCCGACTCCTATAGTGGCGTAGACTGGCTGACCGACACCAGCCCGAGCGAAGATAGCCGTGGAGTAATAGAAGATCTTCAAGACAAAACAAGTATAAATAGAAAAATATAAAGGTAATTTTTTCTGTGTTTGCTTATGGAAAGTGGAAATAAGAAATCTCAAGCTTTCTTTCAATGAAGAAGTCAAACATTCAGCCATTTTTTAGACCCAGTTACTGCTGATGTGCACATACAGTAAGCCCTTAAAATGAAGCTATGAATTTCCTGTCATCTAATCAAGACATCAGTATCACCATAGTTTTAGTTTAACTTTCAGCAAACCGAATGAGAGACAGGAAAAAAGGCGAACTAATTTGCCGTTCACCGCATT
Source organism: Centropyge bicolor (assembly GCA_037975185.1). NCBI lineage: Eukaryota > Metazoa > Chordata > Actinopteri > Pomacanthidae > Centropyge > Centropyge bicolor. Next base: position 451,129 of record JBBMOC010000052.1, on the reverse strand, counting down.
GATTCCAGAGAACTGCTGGGAGAGGTGCATCATGAGGGCGACGACCAGCTGCTGTCTGTACACAGAGGAGCGGATCTGGGAGAGAATACAGAACAGTAAAGCGTTGTGTCACTGCAATGGTTTTCTGATGCACACGACTAGAATGCACATAAATCTTTGTTTAACTTATGGCCAGATGTTGAGTATATTCCCGGTCCTTCTGCTTGCTTTTACTACTGGAGTGTGACAGACAGCCTTATGTTTGTTTCACTGTCTTTGATTAAACAAGTATTTGTATTTGTGCTTGTTTTTATCAGCAGCCTTTGCAAAGTAGCAAAAAGTATCTTTCCCATTAATTCAACAATCTATATATTGAGGCACAATCTGGGAGCTGAGATCTGGAGCACACGATTATAGTCACAGCTTTTAATAAGGTGCTAACGTTTTGGTTAAACATTTCTGAGAGACTTTTCTAATGTTTCGACATAAAGCACGTCATCAGAAATTTTCGTTGCTGCACCTTATTAAAGGCTCTTCCTATAACCAAGTCCTGATCCTGCCTCAGTTGGCCTTGCTGTTGAGGTCCTGGTTTGAGCTTTAACTTGGCTGAGACTTGGATGAGATCATCAGTGTACTTTGGTTGCTGATTAATTCGGAAGGTCGAGAGTACGCCCTGATTATAAATGTCTAGAAAAGTGTTCTAGTGTCCAAGCAAGTTGATCAGCCATTTTATTTTTAAATCCAAAAATCAGTCATTTTCTGCTTCTTCTAGATGATATTTATGTACTTGTGACAATATATCTCATGTGACCCTCTTCCTGTATAGAGACCTACCAGAGAGAGGACAGAGATCCTGGGCTCCTTGTCTGCCTCCTCTTTCTCTCTCCTCATCTCTTCCAGATCAGGAGTTGGATTATACGCCCCCTTTAGACGAAGCAGACCTGCAACAAAACACAGAGTGAAGGGGGACAGGAGCGAGCGTTCATTCAGTTGTGGAAGACATTTTCAGATGCTCTACATATATAATATATTTTGCAACAGTTTCCTGTGCAATATCATAGCAATTTCTGCATTCATAGCATCTTTATTCTCATATGAATATAGTATGTCTAATCCTTGTGGATGTCAATAACAAGGAAAAACATGTAACATAGTGTAAATGCTCTACCTCATTTAGTGTAAATAGTTTTTCACTTTATTTTTTTTATTTTGTTATTGCTGCCTTATTTTTTAACTTAGCCACTTTATTGGTATTTATTTTTGAGTTACTGTACTTCGTTTTGCCTGTTCTGCTGCTGTAACAAGTAAATTTTCCCTGAGGGGGATCAATAAAAGCTATCTTATCTTACCTTATCTTATTACTTCAGTAAAAGAAGGCAAATACTGTCAACACAAAGTATAAAAGGAATACTTCTGCTGTTATATAGTAATTACAGTTATTGGCTTAGCTATCTTTTGTAGCTTGTATACTGTGTTAAGCATATAGTGTCTGGATAAGAGAGCGCTAAAAAGGAAATGGGATGACAGAGAGAGTTGCGTAATCCTCACTTTTTCGAGCCTCTTGCTCTTTTCCCAGTACGATGTAAAGGTACCGAGGGCTCTCGGGGCACAGAGGCAGCAGACAGGACTGTAATATTGCCGGAGCTCCAGACAGAGCGAGCAACAGGGGCCACATATCATCATTACCAAGTATGAAGTCCAAGCCTATTACCTACACCCACACACAAATATAGAGTTTAGGTTTATATATATAACAAGCAAAGATGCCACTGTGCACGTGTGTGTGTATGTGTGTGTGTGTGTTTGTTCACCTCACCTGGCTTATTAGGATACCAGTGACGATAGCCAGCTGGTGTAATGTTCCCAGAGCCCCTCTGTAAGCCTTGGGTGAAATCTCTCCAACGTACATAGGCACCAGCCCAGATGCCAACCCTGAAACACACACACACACACATCTTGAGGAAAAACTAACAATTGCTGTTGGATGTATGACAACATAGGAAGGCCATTCAGGAAGCCTTGTTAATTTTCTGTTAAATATTAATTCCATTTCAATATGATCATGAAGGGGAATGTTAGTAAATGAGGACAACCTGCCTCTTCTATAGTATATAAGTATTCAGTATTGTGATTTCCATTATTTGTTATGTGAGTGTGCTTTAGTGTACCACAGTAAAAGCCCATAACAGCTCGGCCGGCGATGACCATGATGTGAGGTTTCCACATCCTGCAAAGACCCATCAGCAGTCCAGCAACTACAGCCAGAATATTGACCATTAACATGCCCTTTACCCTGCAACACAGAGAGGTTTCAGAGGGAGATACAGACAGGACAATGGCATCCTTATTATTTCAACCTTCCTTCCTCACCTGCCTCTCAGGTCTCCCACATATCCCACCAGGAAGGAGGACAACATGCCACCGATGGAGAAGATCGCCACCGACAGTGACCAATACATGACCACGGCAGGGTGTCGTCCCGCCTCCGAGAACTCATCTTCATCCGTGCCGTTTTCTGACAGGACAGCGGCCCTCTCTGAGAATACCCCCAGGGACCGCGCGTAATGCTTTTCAATGACCTGTGACACATGACATGTTTACGGATCATACACATCAATCAGGAGGACCATTCTGCACCCTATGACCAGCAGGATTCTACTTAGCTTTGGATTTGGACTTTCCCAATCAACTAACCATCTCTACCACTAACTACTACAACAGAAAAAGAGACACATTTGCCAAGAAAACAGGTCTCAACATCAACAGCCCCAAAACTCAGGCGCTGTACATTGATCCGACTGCAGCACTTGTTTGAATAAATGGTGAGCCATTCGATTTTATGTACTGCACTTATTTAGGCAGCTTTATCAGCGAGGACATCTGGAGACTGAAGGACATCAAGGTAAGATCAGGATAAAGTCCAGGGCGTGTCCCCAAATCCAAGCAATCCAGCCTAAAACCAAGGGTTCGGCTACATAACAGAAATGTCCTCACACAGAGCTCTGAATGTTAGAGGAAAACCAAACCTGATGTGAAATGAAAAGAATTAAGGCCCAACAAGATCCCAACCTTTAAAAACATCAAACATGATTCATTACAGATCAGAGAAATTCGGACAGCTTGCAAAGTCTCTGATTAAACAATTCTCGGTTGGCTTCACAAAAAAAAATTGGAAATCATCAGGAAGAAATTTGTTTATGTCGACACAGAGAAAAGTCTCTCTTATGAACATCTCCAGTGCTGCAGAGAACTTACACCTCTCTTTTAAGGTGAAAGACCACAGGGTGGAGAAAGCTTATTCAGACTGACTGACTCAAATGTAAATATCAAATATGCTGAGAGTGAAGCCCACGTTAAAGCAGAGCTTACCTTCTGGGGCGCGTTGATGACTCCAAGGCTGTAGCCATACTGCAGGGACCCGAGAACGGCTGTGAACACAGCCAAGGCCAACGTCCCTGTGAGCTGCTGCAGGAGTGAAAGGTAATCTCTCAGATAAGATATTCACACACACACTCACACGAATGCATGAACAAACACACAATTTAACATTCACATGCACACAAACAAGAAGTGTGTAAATAGTCACTCAGCTGCCTTGGCACAAATAAAAATGCACATAGAAATGCAGAAAAAAAAGACTATGCACATGATTGACAAATTCATTTCTGACAATCATAAGAATTACTTACATACAGAAGCTACATAAGAAAGCTTACATGAAACATTTTGCATGCGCTATAATGACAGTAGCAACACCGGTCAGAGCAGAAAACATAATGATCCCAGTCAGCAATTCAGCAATTCAGCAATGTAGTTGAGAATTTCACCACTGTGGGATGAACAAAGGTTCATCTTATCTTATCTTATCTCTTACAGTAACAAGTCACCCATTTGCAAATATTGCAGCATTAAATATAACTATTTTATGATTTACATGTAAGTAAAGCGTTCGTCAAGAATGATCTTACCTTCCCCGACTCCATGATGAGTCCAGAGTGTCAGCCAGGAGGCTGGTAATGATCAATGGACATTGCGTCCCTAATCACGCTGTGTCCACTCACTAATGGACTGCACACACACACACACACACACACACACACACACACACACGCACACACATACACATTTACAGTTATGACAGAACTTCCCAATTACATGAACGGTGGTATTTTTATCCTTTATACTTAAACTCATAGATTACTATAAAGGGAAGCAATAGAATGATGATCATGGTGAAACAAACTGTGAGACAGTCTGGAACCTACACTGATTTTATGTGGTGTTTCAGAGAGGAAGATTATGGACAAAGATATTTACAATGTGGCAATTAATAATGAAATGAATTACTGCTCAGATTCAAAGTTCTCTCTTCTTTTAAAGCATTAATAACATTTGGACCCTATACTCTCTCTCTCTCACACACACACACATACACACACACAGACACTTGCAGTTAATGATATACTTGAGGACAAAGTCTGAGGGTCGAAGCTGACACGTGCACACTTGCAAAATAGACATGTTCTCTCATAAGCACATCCACACACACACACACACAAAAACACACAAGACTCAGGTGGCGTAATGCTCTAGTTTCATTTATTTCTCTCTTACAGCTTCTCTTTTACAAAACAAATAAATCCCAAAACAGGACATTAGTAATGCTCTTTCAAAATAAAGAAAAACAAGAAATAAACAGAGAAAAGAGAATACAGTGGTTTCGTCTTTGAAAGGAGAGTCCTCAGTGTAACGACCATCAGCATTTTTCCAACGGGAAGAGTGAATTCCATGACGGACAAACATCGGAATAATGCCCCATTCACGCTTGCTCGTTAATCATACACACAGATGCATGCGTGCACACACAGGGAAGACAGTGGTTTCTTCAGCTCGGCTCTTTATTGCTAAAATGTTAGCCTGCTCCCCATAACAGAGACCAGTTGAACTCACAGCTGCGCGGGAACAGCTACTGTGTGGATGTGTAAAAAATGTAACTGAGGATAATTATACAGAAAAAAAAACACTTTAAATGGTCATTGCATCATTGGCGAATGAGTTTTTTGTGTCACCTTACATTTGTTAATAGGCTACAACAAACGGCCAAACTTGCAATATATCCACCAGAAAAAACACTTATCTGCATTACAATGTCTCCAACAGGGATGTATGCATGAACGAGTCCGCCCTCAATAGTGTTATAAATTCAATACAGTTTGCATTAATGATTGAGCTGTATTACATCTTCAGAAAGAAATGGCAATGTTTTATCAGACCGTATCAGGTTACTCCTTTCAAAGAATAAATCAAGTTTATTAATGTGCATCTCCATCGGAAGAGACAAACAACATCAGCAATGTGTTAAAGTTAGATAATAACACAAAAAGGAAAAACGGTGTAAAGTAACCAAATAGGCAATAAAATCATTAATCATAACGTGAGCGATAATCTTTTGGCCTCCGTTTTTGTTTTGCTTACATCATGCTAGGCACTGTACAAACAGGTAGGAGCCAAAATCAGAAGAACCCAAACAGGGAGCATGATTCAAAAAGGACACCACAGCGTTCAACAATGAGTGCTTTCACATGCACACAGTATTCGGGATAGTAGCTCGTATCCTGTCGAGGTTTCAGCCAGGATCAACTGTTTATATGCATATTCACGTTCCCTGCAGCGACGTGGCCGCGTTCATGAATAGCCCAAACACTACTGTGTTAAAGGAAACAGAAACACACTCAAAAATTAACCACTAATATTGCCTATTTTTTAAATGCTTGGTGTTCAAATACACCAACTCATAAACTCCATACTAAGAAGATAATATCATAAATCTGCATGTAAACACACTCAATGTTGCTTTGATCGCATTAAGGTAAAAGTTCACGCACAGAGACTGAATTATTTTTTCTGGACACTGATTTTTTTTTCGAAATCCCACTTTGATTCAAACTTGATTTCAATGGGACTCATTTCAAACACACACACACACACACGCACACGCACTAACACACTCTCTCAGAGACACAGATGTGCTGTACATTTCGTCAAGCTTCGGAGACTGACTGACTCAGCCACGGAAAAAAAAAGAAAAGAAAAAAGAAGAGAAATAAACAGAATGAACAGAATGACGCTCTCATTGTTCATTTAATATTACAGTATATCTGATGCAGCACCTTCAGAGTTTAAAGACAGAAAGAGTGAAGACAAGGGAGATGAGTGTGATGATGATGGGTGACAGAAGAGAGGGAGAAAAGAGGGGGACAGGATGGACCAGTGATTTCATTTTAAAGGGACACAGACATCATCGTTGCATACTGTTACAGCCCGCCTATGACAGCAGAGTCTCGCCGCATCTCTATCAGAGAGATGCGATCGAACATTAAATCACAATTCAGTTTACAGAGAGGCCGGAAAAGATGGCGGGAGGAGGAAGCAGAGGAGGAGGAGGAGGAGGAGGAGAAAGAAAATCAATCAGGCTGTCCGCTTTCACCGCCGACATCCAGAATAGATTTGTCATCCCTCAGCTGCCCCCTCCTCCTCCTTGCACTGTCATATTCGGAAGTATTTATTTAAATTGATATCAAATCTTATTCTCCAGCCTCTGAGGTGTAGTTCTGCTGGGTATGAGCTCACACATGGCAGATAGGAAAAGAGGAAAATGGAAGACACGGGTGTCAAAGGATTAAAAAAAAAAAGACGACTAGATCTACCAAAGAGGAGGGAGGGAGCAGAGGATTAAGAAGAAAAGGGACAAGAGAGACAGAATGAGGCAAAGTGTATTTCTACAGTCGTTGTACACTCGAATGCACTGGTCCATTTGGAGAGAAGAGACAGACATAAAGAGGGGAAAGAGTCACAGACAAAGACAGAGAAAGTAGGAATATTTGGAAAGTCAGTGGCACCAGTTTGCCAGTCAGTTGAGTAACGATGGCTTCTGCATGACCCGACATAATCTAGGGTAACACGTCTCTTTATTTAAAACAGGTCTTTGTTGTTTTTTTTCTCTACGATAACTTTTTTTTTTCTACACCGTTTTAGTCTCTCGGGTGTTAAAAAGAGTTCACTCGTGGCCTCTCGGTCAATCGGGTTCGTCTGTGAGATCTGCCGTCTGCCCAGGCGGCTCTCCGGGCTGACCAATGGGAGAGTGAGGCAGAGTGGATTGGGGGAGGAGCCATCACCAGTTCATCATAGAGTTTCTGTTGAGGGTCATGAAGAAGACCTGGCTGCTACCTCCTGAACGCACTGAAGCGAAGAATACCTGCAGAGAGAATATGACATAAAGATTTTCACTTCTCATTTCTAATCATTTCTCAATAATTACAGGTCACAAATATTATGGTAGGACAGTAATTCAATTTTTTTTTTTTGAAGTGCTATTTTTGTAAGTTAATTGTAGCATTTATAGTCAATTAAAGTTATTATGTTTGTACTATAAGTGTTTTACAAATTGTGGATATAAATAAACTCTTTATGTATTTAAAGCATTTATTTTTATTTAAATGCTTGTTTCTGTGTGCACATCCGTTTACATTTGAGTTGGTATAACAAAAACGTAATGGACATTATCCAAATACGCTTATCTGAACTTTAATGTGTCACATGACTTCAAAGTTTGCTTTCCTATGCAAATCATACCAAATTTCATGCTCACAATCTGCATGCATGTGTTTTTAGTAGTAGTAATTTCTCAATTATTATGTGATGCTACTCCAACCATTTCCAAGAATGACTGAGAATCAAACAGCACAATGTGTCTTTTTTTTACCTTGTCGTTGCGCTCACAAAGGAATTTGAGTCTCTGGGCTCTCTTGTGCATAAAGACTCCATCCAGATGACCAGTCTCCACAGAGCGGATCTCTATGGCTTTCTCACCCCAGCCCATGATCTGATTAGAATGGATATAGGCTGGAAAAGAGAAAAGACAAGTCCAGATTTGAACTAAAGAATTGTTGCTTTAAAAGTGTGATACCTCTATCTGCCACACAGGGGCAGTAAATGCAAGCAATAAAGTCATTTTTCATATTCAAACAGCTTTCATACATACAACATACATCCTTTGCTGGACTCTTGAGCTTTTGTTTGCCTTCTCTATCTTTCACCGTCACTTTTCCTTTTACATTTACTTGTGATATCAGTATGCATTTTCCATCTCAAACTTTCCCCCTCGCTCTCCTCTCCCTCCTCTTTCTTGTCGCTGTAAAGCAGCTCTGAAAGCCTCCCTGTGAAGGCAGATATCATAAACTGATTTTTGAATGCAATTAAACCTTAAATGAACCCCTACACGCTCAGTTATCAGAGAATTCACAAGGCCTCTGATCTGCATTGCAACAGACACATGCACAGACGCTGAAATGGGTCCCAGCACATATCACTGTAGATATTTAAACCTCTTAATTTCAAGTTTGGTGATTGAGGGTGTTTCTCTGTGATGTTTTAATGACTCCAGTGTTGATAAGAAAAACCAATTTAAATCAACCAAACACGCATAAATACACATGTGGGTGGGACATACCAACAGAGGTAGGCATCTCTCCCCACTGTAGCACCACGTCCTTGGTGATTCGACCGTAGGTGTTGACGTAGACGCCCTCGTCCTCGTAGCACAGCAGCATCTCCATCCCATCAGTCTTCGGCAGCACCACGATGGCGTGGGGCGTCACCTGGCTCTGGATCTATTACAGACACACACACACACGCAAGCATTTCAGAGGCTTTAATTAAATCTGTCAAATTTAATCGTAACACATTAGATTAAAATATTACAGAGGTTTCATCATGGGAATTTAATGCAACAGATTTTGGCTGGCTCTTTGGCGAAATTTTTTTTTTGGACCAGCCTTCATTCTGTAATCCTCTAAAGAGCAAGTTTGTGGACATTGACAAGGCTGCCAAATATCAGGAGCATGGGTGCATCAAAAGGTTCAGACTTTGGCTTGCTGTCTGAGAAGCCTTGTTCTGTATAACAAGCGAGCTGTCAAACTATAGCACCTTTCTCTGACCTTCATTAATAAAAGCAACATCAGAAGAGTCGGGAACGGTAACACACACAGACGGAGCTCATAGCCCGGTGGAGTGTAGCCCAGAGGCCGACCCCCTTATCTGTGCCAGCAGGCTCTGCTGAGGTGGGACTCAAAACTACACTTCAGGAGCACAACAAGGGATCGTATCAGTGGAACAAGTGAGTGATGAGGCGATGAAAAAACTCATATTAATACACGAGAAACTTTTGCACAAGGACCCTGCAGAATGTCGTGCACTTGTTGCCACACTTTATTTTTTTACCACATTAAGGAAGCAAGTGTCTGTATCAAATATGAAAACAGGCACTCAACAATTCCACTATGAGCACAGCGTTCTGTGGTGTTGATGGTTGGCGGGAGTCAAGAGCAGTTTTTGGAATATTGTCAGGTGTGTGATAAACATCAATGCACTGAATTAAACTGCAATTTAAATAAACATAAAGCTAATTATTCCAATAAATATGTGGCTTAAATTCTGCAGTTTTGTGTTGTGGCTCCAGCACGACCAAACATCATCTCAGGACCTTGTGATGCCTCCCGTGGGTAAGATGAATTTATTCATGCAAACCAATTTCTAGCTAAATTGTCCATTAATTTCTACTCTAATGAAGTGCACACAGACACATGTAGTACTTCTGTGCATCCACTATGGGGTGTCACTAAAGGTCTATTGATCTAGTCTAAAGGGTGGATGGCAGGATGTCACCTTCATCTGTTTGGCACACTGGAAGAGAAGTTGGTAGGGAAGGAGAGAGAGAGGAAGATGGATTAAAGGCAAAAATATATATTCTTTAATTATAAGTCTTGTGGTGCACGCACTGTTGAAAAAATCACCTCAACCGCTCTGGGTCATCAAATTGAACACAGGCTCCAATCGCGTGTCTTCACATCTGTTTTCAGTGGTTTATATTTACTGAAACGTTGCCACTAAATCAAGAGTTTGGCTGAACTGTGTTTGAACTTGATTTGAGTAAAAGCATGCGATTCGTGAAGCCACCACGGAACAAACTAATCTGCATGCAAGTATCAAAACTGATCTGCATTCAGGCACGCAAACAGACAACTACTGATGGCGTACCTCGCCTCTACGGCAGACTGAGACCGGAATTTATAACCAGTGGTGGAATAGTAACCAAGAACATTTACTCAAGTATTTATTCGCAAATAAATTAGGATTTATTATTATAGGTTAAGATATTATTGATCCCAGGGGAAATTCACAATCTACTCAGCAGTCATTAAAGTTAGCCCCTCCTTTAACAGCTGCAACATTAAAGTGATTTGCACATTAATATACGACTAATTATAATCCAGTCATACAATGTGAATTATTCTAAAATGGCCTATTCTGCATAATCACTTTTTGTAATTTGTATATTTTGATGCAAATACTTTTGTGCTTTCACTTGACTAAAATTTTGAATGCATGACTTTCTAGTATGTATTTCTGCATTTTGGTATCGCTACTTTTACTAAAAGATTTGAGTACTTCTTCCACCACTGTTTATAACTGACTGCATGCTGAAATTGGAAAAAAGAAGCACCCTTAAAGAACAATATCTTGACAGTAAAACTCTTTGGATGACATTTGTTGCAACAGGAAATTTGGTACCAGCTACTACTTCTTAATGGTCTATAATAAGAGTACTTCAGTAATTTGAGCTGCGTCCGTGCACTTAACATAGACGGTCGAAGGCCAATGCATCATAGTTAGCAAACTAAGAAAGTATCTGATAAAAGAGGCAAAGCATCCATCAATCTTTCACTTGCACGACAGTAAATCAATCAAAGAGGTAATTTGTCAAGAAAAAGTCATCGTATTCCTTGAAGCAAATCCTCGTGAGACCATGTGACCTTGGCACAAGAGGAGGTAAAGCAGAAAGAAGGTGGGTGAGAGGGACTGAAAAAATATGCTTCTTTATCGTTGCCTCGCATCATGTGTGTCACTCAAAATCATCAGAGGTGAGAGAGTCGTATTCAGAAAACATGTTTGTGGATAGGAGATACACACTCAGCCCTGCACTCACATGTGAGGGGATGTAGATGTCGTAAGGGTTGCCCGAGTCCACGTCGATGACATGGAAGCCCACGCTGGAGCCGTAGATGACCTTTAACCTCTGGCCTTCCTCCACTGTCAGGTCAACCAGCTGGGGACGGTGCTGCAGCTCAGTGAATGACTGAAAGACAGGGACAGAGAAATCCAATGAAATCGACAATGAAAATCTTGACGTATGGTGAAAAAGACGACCTGTACAATACACGTGTTTGCTGTTCCATACCTTAAAGGCCATGAACTTGTGGTAAGGTTTGGGAGCCCAGGCATAGATTTCCACAGAGTTCTTCAGAGCAATCACCAGGAACTTAATCCTCTCATATTTCACTGGAAACAGGACAAAGACATGTTATTTATGCACAGCAACTTCCCTGAAAAGCATGAAGCAATCTAATTGGTACCAAAGCTGAGTAACTGCTGGCAAAAGTAAAATGAACTTAAACAATTAAAAACAGGTTCCAAAGCCACCTTTTTCTAAAATTTTACAGGCTGCTGTTTTTTTCTTCAAGATGTATTTTTGAGTTCATCAGTTTATTCATCAGGATCCAGAGCCTTACCAACTTTATAATGCACACAGCCCTCCAGCTCCCCAACTGTAATCCAACCCTGCTTCTTCTCCACTTCCGGGTCATTATGTAATATTCTGTTCCTCAGCCAGGACAGGTAGTAGACACGCAACTTATTCTTTTTCCCTGAGAGAGGAGAGACAAAGAGAGAAAGAGAAATGAGATCAAATTCACTGGAAGGAAACGGTAAAATCCCCAAATATTTTTGAAACCTACTCGGCTGTAAACGGCAGATAATGGAAAGCCTTCTCCTTTTATCATGCTTTCACTACTAGTCTTACTTACCAAACACGTAAGGATACACATAATATTTATTCTTGTCTATTTTTGTGTTTTACTTTTCACATATCAAGCTTATATGAATCTGAGAGACTAAAGCCATCTAACTATCAATGTGTACGTCACATCATCTGGACCTTCTTTAACAGGAAACTGAGGTGTAAACGCATGTTACAAAAGGTATGATATGATCTTCAGATACACTGGAGAAGGGTACAGGATGCATATATGAGCATGCTCCTGTGTGTTTGTGTTGGACCTACCAGATATGGTGACCAGCACATTGAGCCCCTCCAGCACATCCATCTGTAAGAAGCGCCTTCTGGTGATCAGGTTATAGACTTTTCCCTGTCCACTTCGGTCGAGCAGCATTAGACCATTCTCTGTCCCCACCAACAGGTTCACACCTGAACATACATGCAAGAGTTAGAAAGACGAACAAGAGATGGCGAAGGTTTTCTTTTGTTGTGAGGAGGATGAAGGATGTTCCCTCTTACCCCAGAGCGCAGCGCACAGGATCTCAGAGTTGAAGCGTTTCTTGTATTTGCGGATCTCTGGTGTGTCACTGTGAGGTCTGATGTTGGTCGGGTTGACGTTGACCACGGAGATCTTTCTGGCTTCGTTTAGTCTGGCCTGCTCCTGCCTCAGCAGCTCATTAGCAAACATGGCTGGGAAACCACGGAAGAAAATGAAGATGGAGAAACAGAGGAAGATGTAAGTGATTTGTCTGTTTCACTAATGACATCCTTCACTGAACGACACAAAAATGAACCTATTTTTACATATGTATATATGTATATGTATATATATATATATATGATTATCATGGTAATATCTGTAAAAGTGAAATATATATATAACCTTCTTTTTATCTTTATCTTACTTTTTATCTAGCCTTATTTTTACTTATCACATTTACCTCTTTCCCTTTTGACTTTGAATTTCCCTAATGTGAGATCAATAAGGTTTTATCTTATCTTTCAACTACAAAAGAGATAAGATTGAATATTTTAAAAAATGGGACTGAAGCTTTGCGGTGCTTTGCTTTACCTGCTGCCGAGTTCTCGTCGTCGTTCTCACTTGGGGAGGTTTGATAGACACGTGGATCAACAAACGGGGTGAAGGACGCTTTGGACCCACCCACACCAAACTGCATGACAGAAAACAGCGAGTAATTAATTACTACCATGCATTACCTTGACATTACCTGAAATTTATATTGAATCATCTTAGTTTGTGCTATTTTGTTTCAGACAGATAAAAATATATTTTGCATTTAAGTGTAAAAAACTTTAATTTGACAAGTACTGTATTCGTTTAACACTAGGATACAAAGAGCCATTATGTTAATTTTAAAAATGAATTTGCTGATTTTTAATATCATTTTAAAACTGACTGCATTCATTTATCTTATTACAGAATTATATCCAGGAAAAAGTGTGTGTGTGTGTGAGTGTGTGTGTGCCTAACCTCGGCCATGTCGCCCAGTTCCTGCAGGGCTGTGGTGGGTGTGGCTGAGGGAGAGTTGCTCTGCTGCACCAGGTCAGGGAGATTACCGTGGTTGCTGTGATTCCCGAACCCATTGCTCTCAGTGTGACCACCTCTCCTCCTCTCCTCTGCCTGAGAGACAGAAAAAAAAGAGATAAAAGAGTGAAGAAACAAAGGAAAGGGGAGATGTAATGTTAAGAGTTTACAGGAAAGTGAGAACAATAAAAGTAAAAGAAGATGAAGTGGCAGTAAAGAAGCACAATGAGCCCACTTCGATAGTAGAATATAAACAAAAAACAGTATTTTCTCTGCTGTGTGTGTGTGTGCACATTCATCACCTCTCTCATCACCAGAGTGCCGTCCTTGGAGCTATTATAGGCTTCTCCAAGAGAGTCCTCTGTCAGCCCTCCATACGACTCACCGCTGCTCTGCACTGCAGGCCTGCAGCACACACACACACAAAAACACACACACGCACACGATTATTTACAAAGCAATTCTCCCAGAACTACACTGACAAGCTCCTGGCATGGCGCATATTCCAAAGACATGCATATCTCAACACAAACGAACACTGACAAGTCCGGCTTGAAAAAACACAGCGAGAGGGGAAAACAAAGACAGAGGGGACAACTTACATGATGCGGGGGATGTCGCTGACTGCAACGGTCCCATCGTGCCCGACCGTCTCGCCGTCCTCATCGCTGCTCTCTGAATCTTCACTGGAGGACGAATAGTCTGTCACCTTTATTAGAGCGCAGTGTGTGGAGAGATAAAATGAAAAAGAATTGGTCAGAAACAACAATGTGATAAGGAGGATACCGAGTTGGGACACTGTGTGAAACATAAACAAAACAGAAGGTGTTTTTGATATACACTCATATCTATCTACTCATCATCACCACCAGCATAAACATCATTGTACCTTGACTGGAGGTCTGCTGCCCTCCTCTACCCTCAGTTCCCTCAGCTCCTTAGCCAATGCACTTAGGTCCTATAGAGAGCAACAGAAGAGGAGGAAGAGGGAAAGTGAATCAGTTCATCAGTTCCACATCATCACTCTCAGAACCTGGGGAGTGAGAGAGCGAATCACATACAAGGATAAAGGGAGCAGAGGTGGGCAAAGAGTGGGACAAACCATCGGCATCATGACAAGAGGACAACTGATCTGTTGTCATACAAACATCCAGGCCTCTAAACATAGGTGTCCTGGAATAAGAGTGCTTATCTGAGATTGTTTTATCTACTTAAGTCACATTAAAATTGTATTTTGTGACGTAAAAAGTGATCACAGATGAGCACTTTTATCCGCTTACGAGCAATATTTTAACTTGAAGACAGATCATAAGAAGAGAGAAAGACAGATAATCAGGCTTGGTGTACTACTGAGGTGCAGCGCTGATCTGCACCCACCTCTACAAATCACCCCCATGCCAACTGGCCCGTGGTTCCTCCCCTCCCTTCCCTCCCCATTCAACCCAGCCGATGGCTCAGACCAAATCATGCAGACGGAGGGGGGGGAGACCGTCATACACGGTGGGCTTACCAGCTCCTCCTGACCAGTAACCGTGACAATAGAGAAACAGGAAAAGAGATTCAGAGACTGTTCAGGTGCTTGGCAGTTCAAGTTGCACACACACGCTCACACAACACATGCATGCATACACACACACACTCGCACAAGCACACACACACTCTCTCAGGTTTGTGTGTAGAAGCACACATGCACTGCCATCGCAATGACGCCCTGATAATTTAAAGTTAAAAGAAAGCAACGTCATCTTCTTGTGACAGTCCACCATGCCAGGGGGGAAAAGAAGGGCTCTGAACGATGGAGGCAAAGTAAAACCGGAATAAAAGAAAGGGGGCTGTGTCACTGACCTCATCTATGGCTTTCTTATAGCTCTGAAGAACGAAAGGACAAAGAGAAGAAGGAGGCAGAGAAAGAAATAAAGAACTAGATGAATAGCAGAAAAAAGGGAGAAGAGGCCTGTAGAAGATTGCCAGAGAGGAGATTTCTGGGACAGCGAGTGAATGTGTGTGTCTGTGTCTGTGTGACTCACTGCAGGTCTGCTGGGTCTGGCTGATTCACGGCCCTCCTCCTGTTTGGACTTCGCCTCCTGATTGGCTCCTGGAGGGGATCCTTCCTGCTTGGGTTGACCTGATCAGGACAAGGAAGTGATTACACATTTGACCTACATACGGAAAAAAAAGCTTCATTGTCCAACTGTTAATCTAAAAAAAAAAATCACTTTGTAAACTTACATTGAAAAAAATTAGCTGTTGTCTGGGTGGAAGCACATAGCCGTTCATCAAATATTTTTTAAGCTATTTAAGATTTTCCCAACCCTATCTTGATACTACCTGCCTGATGTTTTCCATTTCTGACATATTTACTTGTATTAAAAAAATGCTAATAACAGCCAACAAACATGAAGGAAAACCGATCCTACGATACTTCAACCTCTCCCTCTGCCATGTGTTTGTCAAGGGGAGATCCATGCATATCTTAGATATCCCTCTGGCCTGTTGTTTGACACATCCCTGTACGCCTCTCTCCATCACCCTCTCTCATTTCCTCTCTTCTATCTCTCCGGAGGCTGAGAGTAACAGGGCACATCAGACAGGTTGATCAGAGCAGAACCGCGACTGACAATGTCCCACTGATAGCCTCTGAAATGCACTGAAGCCCTGTGAGTGCACGTGGATGTTTGTGCCTTCCTGCCTCCGCATTTGCACGTGTACGAGAGCCGGTTCATGCACCTGTTCTTAATTGTTTGCATGCGAGCGTGTCTGCGTGTTTCCATTTGTCAGTTTTCATTTCAGTGCAAGGTGTGTGTGCACAGGAGTGTGTTTTCGTACCTCTCCTCTCGGCTGAGCCTCCCTGAGATGAAGGGGAGGAGGAGGACGACGAGTTGGAGGAAGTTCTTTGCAGCATGGCGTCCAGAGAGAGCTCTGAGCGCCGCAGGTCGGGGTTACTGAAACAGGAGGGAAACATTTTCACTCATTTCTAAGTTCAATAATATTATGCAACATGTTTATAAAACAGGTGTATGCATGGTACCTTAGGTAACTCCCTGTAGCGTAAAAACAGTATTGATGGAGCATGATGGAATTTCTTTAATCAATAGCTTCTGCTCAACAATGCTGAACATTAATCTAATTTATTATATAAATTAGAATATATAAATATATATTTATTTATTATACAGCAGCACTTTTTGTAATGGCATTAATTAAATTGTGATTTAAGAAAAATAAAACACCACAAATCTATTTACAAATCTTTAAAGAGTCACACAAGAGAATTATTAAAACTGATCAAACCACTCTGCATAAATGTGTTAAGAAGTAGGACAATCTAGACTATAAAAGTGACTTCAGATGTTTGGTTTAGACTTCAGAGATGAACAATGTGCTCTCATTACCTGGCTCGTATGAGCTGAGAACCTGTGCGAGGGCCCAGACCCACTCCTCCATTCGGGGAGTTCTTCCTAACCAAGGCTGGAGAGATGGAAGTGGTCCTCTGGGGGACCTGGACACACACACACACACTATCATCATCATTGCTGGTACAGCTTGGCCTTTAGTCCCTAAGCAAGGAATTCAAAGCTTGCATCCTGTTTTTTTGATTGATAGGTTGTTTTTAAAGTTGTATGTTGGTTTAGTAAAACACCTGGTAAAAAAAAAGCTCTTGTACAATAAGCTGTGGGTGGTGGTGCTCTAAATACCGCAAGTGAGTAATGTTGATTGGCTGGGTTGTAATGTTACTTTTCCTGGTTGACAGTGCCAACAAAGTCTAATTAAAGTCATAAAAAGTACTAATAAAATCAGGGTATGGCAAGTGACACATTTCACATCATGTTTCCTTGTATCAAATCCAACAGCTTAGGCCCAGCAGTCCTTCAAAGCCCTTTTGTTTCGACACATATTCAGTTACATTAGTTGACTGGAGAGGGCAAAAATCAGAACTAACTTAAATTAGTAAGAACTGTAAATACATATAATACTACATGAAACAACGTTTTTAAAGATGTAGGAAAAAAATGACACTAATAAAACAAAATTTGATCAAATATAATAATATATATATATATAATATATATATAATAATATAATAATAACCATTACTTTCATTTAATAAGTAGAACAAACTAAAACAATAAATAAACACTCTGTTTCAAAATGATCATTACTGATGGTCCTTTCTGATTGTAATTCTCTGACCTTTGGTGGGATGTCCTCCTCTCTCAGCCAGGCCGTCCTGTCCCGTTCCCGTTCTCGATCCCGTTCCTCCCTGCCGGCGATGCGCATCGGGGGTCCGCCGGGGGTGTCGGAGGTGGGGTCTGAGTTCTGGCGGGGCATCTCGGGCCTGGGCGAGCCCACGCTGACGCCCTCGCTCAGAGCTGAGCCCGTCTGCTCCTGTAGAGACTGAGAGCCGGACATGGAGCTGGTGTGGGTCTTCACCGGGACCAGGTGGGCCATCTGCCGGGGGGGGGGGGGGGGGAGAGGACAGAAGGAGAGATGAAGGGGACGAGTCGGGTGAATGGGAGGAGGGTGATGTATGGGTTGGAAGATGGAAAAAAAGGAAAGGATGGAGACATAAACAAATGAAGGTAGAGGGAGACATGAGGTGTAAAATGATGACGTGAATAAGGAGAGGAAAGGAGGTAGATATAGTAGAACAGGTGAAAGTAAGAGGCAGCAAAATTAATCAAAAGGAGAAGAGGGAAAGACAATGACAGAAAGGAATGAGGTGAAGATATATAGAAAAGGGAGAGATGAGAGAGAGAGAAATGAGAGATTGACTGATATGAACTTTTAAAGGGGTCCATAAGGCGCCAAGAGGTTTGTGATTATCTGTTTAGATACTGATCAGTAGGAAACACACCAAACATTCGCATGCATCCTTTGGCACACACACACACCTGTGGTTCGATGGAGCGGTGGATGGGTGGGGTGCGGGCGGGCTGCATGCCCCCGCTGCTGAAGGACTCGGAGCGGGGAGGGAGGGAGGGGTCGGAGATGCGGTTGGACACTTTGTGCTGCAGCGCTGGGGAGCTCTGTCTGTTCAGCTTAGATCGCTCCTCCACCTGGGACAGGTCACATACCACTGTCACTCACAGCCCAGCACGCAGCACAACCAATCACCACGCTTTACCCGCACTGTGGGTGGGTATCGCTTCACCCCCGCGCGTCATGCACCCCGACAACCAGCAGATAATCTTAACATCACTCAGCATTGTGGGACAGTTCTTTTTGTTTTATCATATTGTGTGATGGAATTCCCTTTATCTACATGTACGTGACAGAACCTCTGCTCTGTGGGATTCAGTGGAAGTCTTGTTTTACTTGTTGTAACCCGTCGGCCTTTCACTTAGGAATTCACAAGTGAAGCAAAGCCAAACTTCCACAGAAAACTCTCGAGGGAATGTCTAAATTCTGAACTGGCAGGTTGTTGGTGCCAATGATGAACTCAATGTTTTGGCTGTAGATTCTGTTTCCCACCATTGACTTGCTTGTCCTTGTGTGCCCCACATACAGCTGAGGAGTAAGAACGTCTGATGGCTGTGGGGAAAGGTCAAGAATTAACCTTAATCTTCACCACATTCAAACCAAAAATCACAGATTTCACTATGTATGAAAGTCGTGCGTGCACACATACGAAACCGTGTTTGATGGTTAGTGTATGCCAACCAGCACCAAATATCTGAGTGAGGAAGGCAGAAAGCTCCTCTTGCCAGAGTAATCAGATTATCAGATTATCTGCTGTGCAGTGAGAGAAGGCTCTGAGGAATGCTCCCGGCTGCCCAAATCACACTTTTCCACTTTAAACAATCTACTCAACGGTTGGTGGAGGGTTGAGTCATGGCTCAGCAGGGCATAGTGTCAATAGCCCCCAGGTAAACATGCTTGTGCAACGAGAACTATCCCCCTTTGGAGGCTTTCTGTAATTCCACATGAGCCCATAATCTAGCAGGATTATTCAAGATTATGACCTGGGTCGGAACAACTATGCAATGCTGTCTCATTTCTCAAATCTTTTAGGGAGTCAACGACACTCAGGCAACTATGAGAAACATGGCGGCAGAAAACTTCCCAAATATTTTGTTAGTTGCAACTAATGATGAACCAAAGTATAAAGAACCAAGAGAGAAGAAACATTCAGTGACTCCGGAGTAGCACTGCTGTGAGTTTAATCTGTGGAGGTAGGAGGCGATCAAGGTTAGCACGAACATCAACTGACCTTTAAGAGAAAGACAGATTACTATTAGACGAATCCTTTACAGGAGAAAAACCTTTTGGGTAGTGCTGCTTTAATCTTTGTTCTGTGTGTAAGTGTTTATCTCCAGCTGACCACCCAAAAGCTTTTTCTACCATGGCACAGATTCTAAGAGGTAAAACAGAGCATTAGTTAGTTAGTTATCGTCACTCCTGCATTTACACTAAGAAAGGACGCAGAAAGAGATGAGGAAGGGGAGCAGATGTTGGTGCATCCTCTGAGGATTTAGGTTTGTTAGAAGGATCACCACCACCACTTGGCCAGCACCCATCACCAAGCCGGGATTTGATCGACTGCTTGACTGACCTAAAAAGAAGTTGGGGGTTTCCCTGATGACACCAGTATGGCTAGAAGGAGGCTTGCTGTGGTGCTCTGTGGGGCATGTGGTGATTAGGATGATGAGGTGGGTGGTGGGGTGAGGGCGGGGTGGGGGCGTGGGCTGGGATGTGGGATGTGGTTAATTAATGCTTTGGTCACACTACATGACTTTCATAGTCTTCCAATTGCTATACTGTTCACAATACACTATTTTCTGTCTTGTAATTGGGGATCTTGAAGTTGTGGTTTGCACTACATAAGGGGGTCACACATTGCAGGGTCCTTCAGAGGAATCCCTGATGAGTGTCTCTGGTCTCGAAAACAGATGTAAGAAGTCGCACAGGAAATTATGCAATATTGTGTGCGACAGTTTTCTTTTCTCCCAAAATGGTGGTCTCTCCTTCTCAACTCCTCCCCTCCCCCGGCCTGTGTCGGCTCTCATTGGCTCATAGCTATCAAGCGCCGATTTGCAAACGCAGAGCCAACACCGATTTACCTCTGATCTGGTGTCTGTTCTCTGCGATCTCCAAAAACTGTCAGCGAGTAGAAATTCAGGGTTACAATCCTGTAGCGTGAACTCAGCACAAGCTACCGGTGGATCAGGATATTAGAGACTGTCCCTGAACATCGGCTCCTCTCCTCTGGATCTCAGTCCCAGTGGAGAATATTTTGACTATAAATTCAGAAATAATGGGCAAATTAACAATAAAATACACACACTTTGTAGTGATAAATATAAATATTACATGTAGATGTACTGTGTGTGTATATAAAGGTTTGCGTGCATGTGTGTATGTACAGTATGTATGCTCTTGTACTTCTATCTTTGTGAGGACTTTTTAGATCTTGAGATTGGTGCTGTTTGAGGGTGAACACCTGTTTAAGGATTTGGTGTAAATTTCTTTGGAATACAGTTTTACTTTAAAAATATGATTGAGAATGTATTAATTGCATTTTTTCCTTTGGTCAAATATAGTAAATTTTGAGTTCATCATAGGGCTGGACAATTAAACAGCCTCGATATAGCTCTGATTTTTTCAGTCATCATCAGGATATTCTTTCAACTGGCAGCATAATCAAATTATATTTCTACATAAATATTGGAAAATAATAATCGTGATCATATTTTTTTATTATATCGTCCAGCTCTAGTTCATCATATATGAAGTAGATATTTAAATTTTTGTGTGTACCTTGATGTTGTATTAACCAAAACTAAAGGCAACACTAGGTATAACAGATAAGACAGATAAGAGTTTAGCATGTTGTTATGGCTAAGGTTAGGATTTGGGGCTAGAGAGTCACAAATACAGAAGTACAAATAAGTGTATGTGTTTCTATACATGTGTGCTTTGTCTAGTACTCTGCACCCACAGGTGTGACGCAGATCTGGGTCTGAGAGCCAAAGGGAGAGCCATACGGGGAGCAGCGAGGGGTAGAGGCAGGTGAGAAATAGAGGGGGGTACAGGCAGGTGAGATATGTGGAGGGGTGGAGGCAGGTGAGATGTGGAGGGGGGTACAGGCAGGTGAGATGTGGAGGGGAAAGGAGCCACGGCCGGGCAAGAGGAGGAGGGTGTGAACAGGTGTAGGAGATTCATGGGCCATGTTGGACACAAGGATTTCAGGTGAGAAGGGAGGGGACAAGGTACTGATGGACCACGAGCTTGAGGACGTGGGGGAGTGAGAGGGTGAGTCTTGCGGAGAGGTGCGGGGAGAAAGGCCTAACCAAGAGACTGGATTGGTAGGAGAGCTGGATGGCAAGCAGTGAGAGGAGCGACTCATTCGTCTGACCTCAGCCAGGTCCTGTCTGAGTATGTTCGTCGGGACAGAAGAACTAAGGTCACACAAAGAGGAGCTACTTGCATTCTGCTCCCTCATCCATTTTCTTCTATCTGTACTAGAAGCAGTGAAACGTGAGTGATTGTTATCAGGGACTTGAAGAAAATTGCCACTATTGGAGGCAGGTGAGTAGGAGTTTCTTTGTCTAGCTAGAGCGGAGTGGAGAGCACCGTCAGGGAAGGACTGAGAGAGGGGGTCAGTGTGGTCAAACCCTGTGACCTCCCAGTCCGAGGGCATCATGAGGCACTCGTGACTGACGGCTGGCCTCATCTCTTTCTGCCATCCTCCCTGATACTCCGGTTCTATATCTACATCTATTCTACGGCAAGGTGAATGTGACCTGCCGCGACGGCCACTAACCAGTTTGACCGCAGGGTTAGATCCAGACGGGAGTTTCTGGACCTGTCTTGGGGACTGAGGATAAGGTTGAAGGGCCTGAAGCTGTGAGTCAGGAGACATTAGGCCCTGGATGGCTGCCTGACTGGGGGCAGAGAGAGGCCTGTCTCTGGGCTTCTCTTTCTGATTACTGGGCCCCAGAGGATACGGGTTGGGTACTGGATTAGATTGGCTGACCGGTCCTTGACTAGAATGCTCTTTGTGACTCCTACTCTGTCCCTTACTGGGCCCTTGGCCTGCAGCCTGGTTGCGCTCGTGGATGGGCGCTGGGCTGCGGCCCCTCTGACTAAGTTTCTGAGCCCTAAACTCTCTGACCTGCTGACTTATCTCCTGCTTCAGACCCGGATCTAGGGGTTCTCCGTCTAGTGAAATACGGATATGGGGGAGGTGGGTGGACAGGAGCTGGGCACCATGGGACGGGGTTCGCCTAGGGGCCTGAGCTCTGTGCTGGCCGTGAGAGCCAGAGGAAGAAGCCGGTTGGTTGAATGACTGGTGATGTCGTAGTTGGGAGTGGGGCGGGTTACCCTGAACATGCTGCTGCTTCGGGACCTAGGAGTCAGAGTCAGAGGAGGGTAAGCACAACACAACAAATACACACAAAGCAGACATCACAGTGTTAATCTAATTCTCATGTATCTTCAGACTTCCCCCTTCTACTTCCATCACAGGGCCGCTGCTTCTAGTAAGACCTGCTGAATGAGATATTAACAACACAAAAATGCCGCTGCTGGGTGTGCACAATGTACAAAAGGGGTCCAAACATTACTGGGATCATCACCAACACGTGCACATTTAGCAAAATAACTCATCACATATTCATAATTGCATGCATGTGTTTGTACACCATGCATGTTGTGGCCTACCTCTTTAGCCCAGGCAGGCTTGTCATTAGGATTGATGATATCTTTGTAGTGGTAAAGCTGTTTCTTCTCCGCTTGCCTTCCCTCCTGCTGCTGCTGCTGCTGTTGTTGTTGTTGTTGCTGCTGCTGCTGCTGTTGTAGAGACACCAGGTAGGCTCTCTCCTGCTGGAGCTGCCTCTGTAGCCGCTCCGCCTGCCGCTGCTCCTCTATCTGCTTGCGTTTGTACTCCTGGAGTGACACAGGAGGAGGGGAGATGAGAGACAGGCCAGTTTCGAGTGTCATATTTGACTCATGCATTCACAAGTCATGCAAAATGGAACTGATGAGGGTAAATATTGACAAGTGGAGTCATGTATATGGAACATGAACACACACATTTCACAATAACAATCACAATCATAAGGAGTGGGGACTACAGGGCATTGGGAAATTACTGGACATCAGACTTTGATAAATCATATGAAAAGGGGGGAGGAGTAGGGAGGGGAGGGGTAGAAGCCATTTTTCAGGCCACAACACATCCCAGGGTTGTGGTTATTGCTGTGGCCTCCGGGAGTTTGCATGGCTGGATCTCAAAAGGCTCTCTCATGCTCTCCTTTAATACATTTCTTTTCTTAGGATGCAGTGGACAAATACAGCAAAACATACTTTCATTTCTTGCACTAATAAAGCACAAACTGTTGACGAGTCTGGGACATTGAGAGAAACCCTTTCTGGAAAAATAAAGCAATGTCCTATTTTCTCCTGGGTGTTCTCACTTTGTGTGGGCCAACATGATTAGAGATGTGTTTTTTTGCACCCTCTGGGGAACCCTTTGAGATCCAGCCAACTTAACGGCACTGCACATGCAAATCAGTGATCTGAATGAATTGAAAGCAAGCATTGCATTGGTTCGGCTTCATGTTTTTTTCCCCCTCAGATCTGTAGCAAACAGGTTGAGTGAGTCAGCCTGTGGACTCCCTCACAGTCGGTTCCTGTGTACAACTGCCACTCGGGTGCATGCAGTGGGGATAGGGGGCCACACAGCACAGATGGGGAGCAGTAGTAGCACGTGGGAGGGCTGTGGTTACCAGCAGTAATGCCTGTTCCTGTAGTAGCTGCTGCTGGAGAATCTCTAACTGCCTCTGTTCCTCTTCCAGCTGTCTACGGATATACTCCTGAGCAGCGTGTCGGCACAGGGAGATAGAAATAGGCTGAGACAAAAATCAGGAAATCTGAACACCCAAACACAGACGGAGAGAGAAAGACAGAGATAGAGAGAGAAATAGAGAAGATAATCTCCCGAGGTGGCTGCGAACGAGGAGAGAAGATGAGAGTCAGAAGGCAGATGAAGCGAAGGAGAACGTGTTCTCGAGCAACTGTAATGTGTTACAAAGGGAAAAAATGACAAAGAGACGGAGAGGAAAAAAAAAAAAAGAGAGGCTTGAGTATATCTTTCCAAAACACTTGAAAAGCGTGGGAGGAGAGCAGCAGAGCGATAAAGAGCAACCAGGACAGACAGAAAATACACAGAACGGCAGCAAGTTCAATGAGAGGACGAGAGAATGAGAAAGCAGGAAAGATGCTGAAACATACATGAGCCGAAACAGAAGAGTTTTTAATGCCTGCTTAAAAATCTGTTCTTTTCTGAGTTTGTCATAAATAAAGTTGGAAAGGTTTGTCCATTAAATAACTGAAAATATTGCATAATTTAGCAGCTCAGCAGTGTCTTTAAATACATATTGTTACAGATCATGAACCCATCAGCAGTGTCATACTCATTAGAGCTTATAAATTGCAGCAGACTAGCCTTTAATTAAATACTGCCAGGTAATATTGTCTTCATTTCCATCCTCAGGGAACTGCTGACACTGAAGGAAGAACAACTTTTCTGAAAGTAATCATCTCTTGCTATACTCAGTTTCTCTTCTGGATTTTGGAATTTAAGAAGTCTGTTTATTTGTCCAAAGGCAAAGAAAAATCGGTCACATCTTATTTATTGCAACATATTAGATGCTGCAGTGATATCAGATTAACAATTAGACTGAAATATGACGAACAAAAGACGGACATAATCAGAGAGAAAGAAGGCGGCAGTGTTTGAGATCCAGGAGCCCAGAAGAAGAAAGTGACCTAACAATGAATGAGCACAGAAAAACAATGCATCATTGGATTAAAAATGTTCGCAACTGAAACTGAAATCCTAAAAACAAACATTAGGAAAATAAGCCTCTGAGGTAATTTAAGGAGACAAGTAAAATCAGAGTGAGTCAGGAAGACTGGGGGGAAAATGTCGCCATAAAAAGAAACAGAAAACAACAAAGTTTAAGGGCAAATGAGGAGCTTGAGTTGTCATCATGTTACAGATTTCTGTGGCACCGCACTGTCTGTCTGCACACAGTAATATTTTTCAATATGATATTACAGTACGTGTACGAACCTGCTCTCTCTCTGCATGTCTCCTCTCCTCCTCTCTGCGGAGCTGCTCCATTTCCTCGTAGCGCCTCCTCTGTTCCCTCTCGTGCTGCTTCCTCAGCTCTCGCTCTCGCTGCTGTTGCTGTCGGGAGAACGGGAGCAGGAGAAGATTCAGGATTCACAACAAAATGAGATGTTTTCACGCGAATTAAGAAATCAGGCCTCAGTGGAGATTCTCACACAGACGCTGAAGCTCTGAAACCATTTGATCATATTTTCTTCTATTATATATAATCAATTATTACAGCACATTTGCACTGGATATAAATACAAAAACATATGCACTTGCACTTGCACCAACACATGTACTCGCACACACACAGAGCCATAGACACAGGCTTGGCCCTGAGAACAGGGGTCATGCTAGTTGAGTCGAGTCATGGTGCTTAGCTGTGCGTTGGGAGGCGAACTCTGGTGGGAACCCGGACAGAGCACACAGATTATGGGCTAAGGATTTCTTTCCCTAAGCCTGCTCTCTGGAACTAAGAGAAGGACACTGGGGGAAGGCTGTGTGTGTGTGTAAGTGTGTGTGTCTCTGCAGCCAAGTACTGAATGGCGAATGTAAGATTTTGGGAGTTTTTAACTGTCAGAATGGGACAAAGTTATTTTAAAATCTAAATGCATAATCCAGACAAATGCAGTCATCAGGGTCAAAGGTCATGGCTAATGCTTCCTCTGCCACCTCCTCCTGCTGCTTACCTCCTCCAGCCTCCTCCTCTGCTCCTTCTGCTCCTCGATGCGTTTCTGTCTCTCGGCCAACAGTAAGCGCTTGTGCTCCTCGTTCTGCTGTTGCTCCAGCTGCTGCCGCCGCTGCGCTTCCGATCGCTCCTTATTGGCCAGCTGGAGGCGCAGGAAGTCCCGCCTGAGGGTGGACTCTCCAGGGATGTTGATGATGGAGCTGGGAGTGGAATAGTGGGATTTTCAGTGAAGGTACTTTGGGAGAAAAAAGTTTTGCACAGTGTTTGTATTTGTGAAGACGCTGACCTTGGTTCCCCCATGTCTCTTTCTTCATCCTCCTCTTCGCTGCCACTGTACTCATACTCTGTCTCATCTGACGGAGAGAGGAACATTTAAAGAATGAAAAGCGTATAAAAGAATAAAACTGAGCTGAGTAAGGCAATAACCAGCAGAGAGCAAAGCCATTCCACTTCACGTTTTCCATTTTTCACTTGAACTACCTTTGTTCATTACTAAACCGCTCATGAATTCGGCATTCCTGGATCTTCCCTCCTTCAAGGCACTTTCTTTTAGCCGCTTTGAATAAGAGTATAAATTGTAATTTTACTGTGTGTAGCGAGGTGGAGAACATTAGCTCGGAGCTCTTTCAGTCAAACGGGGCTTAAAGCATAACGGTTGTGGAAGCCGCCCGGCTCTTCCTCAGACACATCCACACAGACCTGTCCTCCTCAATGTGACAAAGTGACAGCTGGAGAAAGCCACAGTCTCTACGATGACAAGACATTTCTATACATCATGGCGACGTCCGCCCTGCAGTATGTTGTTTCTTGAAGCGGTTAATGTGGTTCTTACTGCCGCGGTTCTGTGTGCGAGTGTCAGTCTATCACTCTGACTGAGCGCGTTTGTGTGTCGCGGTGGAGCGGAATAGAAGTCTGTCACTTATATTTCCTGACTCGCCATGAATGTGACATGTGTGAACATATGTGTCTGTGCCTACATCTGAAAATACATCTCATGCCTGCAGCCATTTTTTTCTTGAGTGTGTATCTGTATTTAGGTGTGAAAGACACTAAATGAAAGGGGTGGGCCTGCCTCACTTTGACATTATAATCCTTAGGAGTTTCTCATGAAATCGAACCCTGTTTTTGATCTTCATTCAGCCATGACTATTCAATGTATTTAGATTCTGTAATTACCTGTCTATATATTCATTTTCATTGTTTGTGGCGGAGTCTGCCTTTCCCATGGATTCATAGGCTACAATGAATTTCACATTAAAAGCATCCAACTGTCAAAACACGGGGTGGCTTTTATTGTGAAGGAGCCACAGAAAACACAACGTATCTGCTATATAGGTTATCGCTGACAGTGCTGGTTCATGTGAAATGTGTCAACAAAACAAGGTCATATCAAAATTTGTTGATGCATTTTAAATATTGCTGCGAGTGATGGCACGAGAAGGAGCTGCAAGCTGCTGCACGAAGAGCTGCAGGTGACAGGCGGCACACCTCAAAGTCCTCAGCAAGGTAACCGACTCCTCGCTGTGCTCCGCTACTGTGTGGAAAAACACTAACGCTGTGCGCATCATGAAGTCAGATCATGATAGCTGATGATCATGGAAAAATTATTAACTAACTTAATTAGCAACAGCATGAGTTTTGTTGCTCTTGCTGTCATATTTCTGACGAAGTAGCTGTTCAACGACTTGTTGTAGTATTAAATCACACTTGCTGCTATTACCAGCTGTTAACAAATAAAACAGCACTGAAGAACTTATCATATTAAGGATTATAACAGGAAGTAATTCCCATGTTCCTTTTGGCTTTTGAAGAGAGTTTTAGTGTCACATTATCCAAGAAAACATTTTGAGCAAGAACCACTAATATGACAGAATCTTGTGATGCAGAGTATTATCATCTTAATTACTGTAAACATAGAAGAAACTCTCCTTTAATGTCAGTTAACTCCTGTAAGCTGCCATCTATCAAGCGTATCTACATAATGAAGTTGTCGCTCCACTCGCCACGTCTGTGTAAACCCACATGTAAATCCACAAACCCACATGTAAATCTACAGCGCCGTGTTCTCCCTCACCTCTCTCTCCTCTCTTCTTCTTGGTGCGGTCGATGTGGTCCTTCAGCTGGATGCGGACCTGCCTCTCGTTGGGCAGGTCTCTGATGAACGGGTGCTTGAGGAGCTGCTCTGTGCTGGGTCTCTGGCTGTGGCTCTTCACCAGGCAGCTCTCGATGAACGACTGGAACTTCTTCGACCTGAAACCACACGCACAAAAAAAAGTCAATGAAGAAAAAAAATTGCACCGAATTATCTGCAAATAACACAAACATCGAGACACACTCACCACTTCTTTGACTTGAGTCTGGGGGCTGGGTTGCGTGGGATGAGGAAGAGGGCTCTCATTGGGTGCATGTCACACAGCGCTGAAGAGAGAGGCACCAAACATGGGTGAGTGTTTCCAGCAAACATTATCATATGCATATAGGCATATAGTCAAAGGCAGCTGGAGTGAGCCCTCACCTGATCAATATATCCTGCCAATACGGATAACAATCCTATAGTAGTAGTACACACACTTATGTCTTGTCTTCTTGTATAATGTCTAAGTTGGTTATCGAGCTTAGAAATGCTCATGTGCTGCTATATTATTTCTATTATTTTTCTATTCCTGTAATTCTTTGATATTCAGACTTCACATTGTCAAACAAGCTGCAAACAATAACCAGAATAAACAATTATCAGATAGATAGATAGAATTTATTGCCTAAAACCGAGAAATTCTTGAGGACACCCTGAAATATTCTCATCCAGTCAGACATCTTTCAAAATGCAGCCCTGCACTATCTGAGACAAGAAGCAGAAGTGAACAACCTTGACAAAACTAAACGATGTCCTTCATGATTACTGCGCTCAATTACCGACTGTAGCTCAGGCAGACTTTGACCAGAAGTGGCTTTTTTCCTACTGAGCCAAAAATTATAATCATCACATGAATGAAAATGGGAAGAAAAGAGAGAAGAAGAAACAGCTATTGCGCAACCAATTTTATATCCGCCCCTTGGCCTTCATTAAAATTACGTCTACAGATGAGTTGCATTGACCTGGACTGAAAAATGATCCGACTCCTGATTATAGCACTTAGAAGTGACGTGTAGCAGAGGTGTGGGTTAATGACTGGGTACGTACGTGGTGCTCCTTCTGCCATCTCGATTGCTGTGATTCCCAGCGACCACAAATCGCTCTGTAATGACAGAGATGCAGTGCATAAACACACAGGGTGATCAAAAAAAAAAAAGAGCACAACAGACAGACTTCATCAGACAAGAAGTTGCTGAAGCACCTTGAAGTCGTACGTGGCATCAGGGTTCTCGTCGCAGGCGATAACCTCCGGCGCCATCCAATATGGCGTCCCGATAAAAGTGTTCCTCCGTCCTACTGTTCTGTCCAACTGGGCCGAAACACCAAAGTCCACTGTGGGGAAAACACACACACACACAAAGAAAATATTTCAGGATATAGTCTGCAGTTTGTTTTCCACTGTGTGCTTGTTTGGGTGTGTGTGTTTGTGTGTGCACTGATGCGCCAGCACACCAGTGGGCTTTACTGAATTCGATAATGGACTCTAAACAGGAACGAATTACCCAACCTGCAATAGCTCGCCCGATTTACAAACACACACACACTTTATAATCCCCTCCCCACTGGGCTTTAGGAGGAGAGCGAACGACAGAGAGAGAGAGAGAGAGAGAGAGAGAGAGAGAGAGAGAGAGAGAGAGAGAGAGTTCCTTTTTCAGCAGTCTGCACCAGGAACAGTGGCCGAGCTACAGAGAGATGAGTAGGCTGGTATTCAGCATAAAAGAAGAAAGAAAAGCCACACACACACACAAACACACACACACACACGCACCTCTGAGCCATATGAAACTTTATACCTCCTCCAGCCCTCCCAATCCTAAAGCCGTTTTGTCAAGCGGGGTTAGATGACAGACTGACCTAGTTTGACCTCGGCGTTCTCAGTCAGCAGGACGTTCTGTCCCTTGATGTCTCGGTGGATGACCTTGTGCTGATGGAGATGAGTCAGACCCTGCAGACAGCGACAGAGACACGCAGTGAAGGAGCGACGCTGCAGCAACGAGCCAAGTCATGATCGTGATTATTATTATGGAAAGAGCTCGTTTCCAAAAAGGGAGCGCGGGACTGGCAGGGTTGCCAATTTGGAGCTGACCTTGACCTCTGACCTCTGCAATGAAAAATGCTTTTCGCTACAACAGCAGCAGTAGAAGTGCTGTCATAAGACTTATTAGTAGTTTCAGTTGTCCTATAAGGAGGCGTAATAGCAGCAGAATTTGTAGTATAAAAATACAGTTATTCAGTTTTACCTTTTTGCAAAATGATCAACTTAAAAGTGTGATATTATGCAAGTTTTTGGAAATTGAATGGTCTCTCTTTGATCTTTGATGCATGAAATCCAAGAAAATTAAGTAATGCATCAACTATTTATGTTTTGAAAGTTTAACAATGTCTTATTTTAGTGAAGCCTTGTATTAAGTGTAAAGTGACGGCAGCTGCAAGAAATGTTAAAAGGGACAGAGGGATGATGGTAAAGGGATAGAAAAGGACACAAAAATAGGCAAAAAGAGAGACAAAGGGGAAGAATAGAGACAAAATGCGAACAGACAGGAAGAGAGAGAGGGAGGCTAAATCAGAGCACGACGAGGGAAAGCAGGGAGCAGGAAACAAGATGAGAGATGAGGGGTGAAGAAAGAAATAAAAGTGGATGAAAGGAAAGCATTGTTGCCTCGCTTCAGAGCAGCGCCGCGTGTAACTGACAAGATGCAGTGATATTGCCGCTCTCTGTTTGAGGCTATAGCCCTCAGCACCAGAAACGCACGACACCAGAGAACAGAGATAAGACGTGGGAGAATGAGTAAGATTTCCCAGGAAGATTCAATTCACGGCTTCACACGATGTAAAAACACAGATGTCATGGAACATAAACAACTGGCGATTGCGATCGAAGAGGAGGTCTGGGTCAATCATATAATACTGACGAATTGAGGAGAAGCGATAAAAAAACTACTTCATTAAATGAGACGTAAAATGTAAGTAATGGGAAAAAATAAAGGTGATCTATTCGAATAGAAGTGTAACGGAACTGTAGATTATTTGTAAGAGGAAGTTAGACATAATAAAAGTTTTATGCTATAAGCCCTGATTTTAGTTCAGACTCTTATTTTCTACTACAGTAACACTTGACTGAAACTTTCATTGACTCCCTACAGGTTTAGTCAGCTTAGCTTTTTTATCCTTGTTCGTAGTCGATATAATAATCAAGAATCTGATAATAAAACAACTACGACTTTGTTGTTCCTGTGTTTAGCTGTTGTTGAATTTCTGCTCTGTCAGTGGGATCGATGCAAACTATGTGCCAGGACCAGGAAGTAGTTTAGGGAAGTAAAGTATAAAACAATAGAGAATGAGGGTTATTGTTGAACAAATACACAACACACACTTATCTTTGCATGCAATATGGCTGTGTTTATAAGATTATCTGAACTTCTCCATTGAAGATTATCTGATTCGCGCTCGTCTTGTGAACTCTATCCAGCCAAGGTTTGGATGCTTTCAGAAAACTCACATTTGGAATAATCCTTAATCGGGTAATTCTGATAGTTTCAGATGATTAGTCATAATGTTCAGCATTGGAGAATGTTATTTTTCATGAATTAATCTTGAGGAGCATCTGCTCAGAAAAATGAGCTAAACGCTTTCTCCTGCACAATTATGAATCATCGCACAGCTGCTTTTCTTCACACAGCTCCCACAGTCTTATTCATGCATTCAGAAGGAAAACGTCATCAGGGATCCGTCTGTTTCTTCAGCATCCAGATACAATCATTTTTCACTCGTGGAGGTGTGGAATATAAACGACGACCTGACAGTTATTGTTACAGATCTGATTTGACAAAAAGCGGCCACTCACCCTGAGAATCTCTCGGCAGATGTAGGCGGTCCACTCCTCTTTCAGAGAGTTGCCCTTGGTGTTCTTGATCAGGTCTGTCACTGAGCCGGCTCCACAGAACTCCATGACCAGCTACAGACATACAAGGTGGATTACTGAGTGCAAAAATAATCATTTTATGTAGTGTAAGACCAGAAAGAGCAGATGCTTCACCCATTTGGAAAGCTGTTGTTGAAAGTTTTGTCCTGTTAACTTGACAAATGACAGTAAAAGCGATTATCCAATTAGTTGCATTTTAGTTGCAATTTTTTGGTCAATCCACTAAGCCTTAATTGAAAATGAACTTAACTGTTCAACTGTAAAATATCTCCACTGGGACATATCTTCATGGCAAAAAAAACATAATGTGATATATTGTTATTGGGTTTATATTATTCCTATGTATTGATATTGTTATCAGGCTCAAATATTCCCTTTATAATGGAGTCCTGGACAAGACAGTAGCATAAAAAATTCACTCATCAATGATGAATTAGCAGTGTTCAATAACAGGACGTATGGTTTCAGTGGTCAAGCAGGCCTTAATCCTGTTTCCTGTTCATGTTGATGTTTCTTAATCATCTTTCATGCTCATGAAATAATCCAGTTTAAGGTGATTCTCAAACAAAGAAGATGTCGAATAGACTCGTGTATTGATGATGAATTCAGTTTTATAGATCGCTGACAAATGCGCGCCAGATAAAAAGCGCTTTCTTCAACAAGATGCACATTACAAAGAAAATACACAGCAGCCATAATCCCATTACTGTAACAGCATTAGTAATACAGGGAGTAATACACATAAAAAACACACATGAACAGACAGCCACTCTTTACACACACACTCCACAGACAGCAGTGAAACCACCGCACAAACTGACTCAACGGGGGTCACGAGATCACATGACTATATCAGGTCCGTCTCTTGACCCCAAACACAATGTGTCCATTCTGTCCCTCCCCGTCCTCTGTCCATCCTGAGCCGCCTCATCGCTCCTCATTCATCCTTTCCAGAAATACATCCCTGCAGATATGCGGGCAAAAGTTCAGCTGGTCAGTTCTGGCTCTGCTTCAAGCTCCCCTCATCATCACTCAGGATTACAGAGGGAGAGGAAGTGGGCGAGTAATGGGCGACCCCTCTCATCCAGGCTGGAGTGCGCTCAGACACGCAAAGACAAAAGGAGCACACTCATATATTGGATGCACGAACATGAGGGGATGCATGTCAGTGCACGCAAACATACAGCTCGTGTTGCACTCTCATTAACACAGGCACACACGGGGAAACCAGGTTGTTGAGTCAGGGAGAATTATGCAGGCAGTAGATCTGGCTGCTGTGTGTATATGCATATGTTTTGTAGGGTTGAGTGTGTGTGTGTGTGTGTCCCATTGTTGTGTGATAAATGCTACAGGATCAGAGAAGAGAGAGCTCCCTTAGATCGCGTTAACACATGATTTATTATAGCAGCCAACCAGCCACACACTCATTCATATGCTTTATACCTATCACACCCGCACACACAGGATGAGTATATATTTCAATGCACACAAACCTGCAGCTACGCACTCGCTTCTTTCACACAGATGTAAGGGCGAAAAAATGGAAAGTCACGTCTTTCTGCTGTGTTTCTCTCAGAGGCTGCAGCCATCTTCTCGGCCGTGTTACACTCCATTTCACGCACACTCACACACGCAGATGAAAACACATACAAATAATGCCGTACCCATAGCTGGTCATCAATGCCGGGAGGGTTTTTCTTGACGAAAGCTCCGTAGTAGGTGGCGATGTTCCGGTGGTGGCTGTACTTCTTCAGCATGTTAATTTCCGCTTTAATCTCCTCTTCCTCATCCTGATGCAAAAAGGAGAAGAGGAAAAATCAACAGGCGTCAAAACCGCAACCTCTATTTGTGACCCCTCGAACATCTTAATAGGACGGCGCCAAAGGAATGAAATTGTTGACGGATTTGCATGTTGAATCCATTTAAAGTCTGAAAAACTGTTGTTGCAAAGTGCACAGCTGGGCTCTAAATATTCCACAATAACAGCATTACTTTTTAATTACTTTCATTTTAGGGGGTTACTGCCACAAAGCCAAAAGCAGCTGTTTGAAACAAGTCGTTATGGCGGCAGTTGGTTACTTAAAAATGCAATTTCTTATTCATTATGCACAGTGTCAGAAGATTATGCATTGATTACTCCAATTTAGCGTTCATCAGCCATGAAAACAAAAACACTTGTTTTAGTAAGCTGATTTTGTAGCGGCCCGTTTGGTTGGCAATTTTGAGTTCGCCCTTCATTTAATTTTCAATCATTAATTAATACACTCATTCATTTTTATTGCAGTTAAGCAGATTTATTCATACAGTCATTCGTACGCTGTTTCATCTGTTTGTTTATTCACACTTTGTTCATCCATTCACCCCCCACACACATGCACATGTTCATTCCTTCATTCATTGATTCATTCATTCATCAGCTCCTTTGTTGCTCCATTCCTGCAGTCCTCCATTGTTCTGCTGGCAGCTGAGTGCTGACAGGGAGGCGTAGGGTGAGAGGATCTCTAAATATAGCTGAGATTCCCTCCTGCTTTACAGACACGCCTGAGACCACACTGCTGTCCTAATACCTCCAGCTAATATTACCATGGCAATAGGCCTGTCCTCATTTCCTCTCTGCCACATCACATGCGCACGTGCGCGCAATGCACACACACGCGCGAACGCCAGCACTGACTCATCGCTCATAATTAGATGACATGCTCGACGGTGGTATAATCACTTGAGATGATTTGCCGTGCGTGGGGACGTGCGTGTGCGTGCGTGAGCGTGAGAGTGCATGTGTGTTTTGTATGTGTGCCTCTTACCCCGGTGACATCCATGACCTTGATGGCTGCCAGCTGCCCTGTCTTAACATGGCGACCCTGGTGAGAGGAGGAGAGGACAGAGACAAAAAAAGAAGGAAGAGAGGAAACGTCAGTGTCTATTTAACAGTTTTATTTACAGCACATGCACATATACGTCTTTCTATCATTCAAACACTGCATTAAAAAAGTAGTAAACATGACTTCCCAAAGGAGATCGAGTTTAATAACTGTCAAATACAATATGTAACCTTGACTTTTTTTAAGACACAAGCCAATATGTAAAGTGCTACTCCAACAACAAAACACTGGATGTAAGCTTCTATTAAACATTCCCAAACTGATCTAAGATCTAAAACTAAAGCAACTCATGTTTTCAGTTGCTTTCAAATTTCTCTAAAACAAAGCAACAATCACTGTTAAAGTCAAAAACTAGTCTCATCTGCTTGTTTGGAGACTGTGTGTTTGTGGTTTGATCACATTTGATTGATTTGGCAACATAAGTGAAAAACGCGTGGAAAATCAGCATCAGATTTTGATTCAAATAATGCTCAATCCTAAATAAATAAAAGTTTGTGACATCATCATTTTCCAACTTTTTCACATTTGTTTACATGAGTATTGTTTATCAGGAAAATATTATCAGCTATGATCCGTTAAGAAAACTGTGATATCATCAAACTTTTCAGTCATCTGAATAAATTTGGCTTTTAGTAGCTGACAGCAGACGTCACAGAAAATAATGTATCTCTGATCAGACTCAAATCAAGGACGCCATTTGACTGCACAAACAGAGACAGATACCTATCCACAGACTG
The DNA here is from genome assembly GCA_037975185.1 of Centropyge bicolor. Taxonomy (NCBI): domain Eukaryota; kingdom Metazoa; phylum Chordata; class Actinopteri; family Pomacanthidae; genus Centropyge; species Centropyge bicolor. The sequence continues at coordinate 415,224 of JBBMOC010000052.1, read as the reverse complement.
GACCGTGTTGTGTAATATTGAGGCTACGCAGACGCCTGGGGAGGGGGGCCAGGAGGCGAGGAAACTGGGAGATTGGAAGCTGGGGGGCGAATGGAAGCCCAAGTGGTTCGTTTGCATCAGAGCATCTGTGGCCGTGATTAGCTAATGAAGCTAACAGGGCCAGAGACGCTGGAACCACTGACGGCTATTACTTCCACCTGTCTGGACTGGACTGATTAGCATGTTACAGTCTGAGCAGGGCGGCTTAGCAGCAGTGGCACAAACAAACAAATACATACACACATAGTTGAGATCACACACACACACAGACACACATGCTCAAAACAAGGGCAGGACTGTTTTTCCTGGTGGAATTGTTATAAACCAGATGGCATTAATGGTCTGGCTCGAAAGCGCCTCCTGAGGGCTTTAATCGAAGGGCCGTAATGAGCGCCACCGCCAAAACAGAGGCTGCGAACGCCACAATGAGAACAGAAGCATATTATGGCTAAAAAAAAAAAGTTGGCGGTTTCGTTGCTTTTGCAGGATTTTACAGTCGCAGGACGGCGTCTGCGCCCGGGTCATTAGTCATTCTCAGCGCTCGGACGTTCTACTTTTATCTCGCTTTAACAGATCAATTGCGCTCGCAGGCTCACCAAAACTCACTTTACTTGATGAACAGCTTGTGAGTTGGAGGTTAGTCAATACATACAGTTATTAACTGCAAAATAATGTAGGCAGCTCAATGGCTTACACCTCACATTTTATAAAGTAGCAAAACTGGTCAGTGGCCAAAATAATGATATACGACTGGATTAAATCGTCATTATGGCCAAAAAAATGATGCTTTTACTTAGTGTGTTTGGAATAAAATTCAAATTAAAGACTGGTTTAGCGAATTCATGAAAAATTAATACAACATGTGCATTAACTTATCATCTTGCTTCAATTGCATCCTGCACTTCGCCGCCATCATTTGTTCTGATGCGAGGATCGATCATGTTCTCCGAGCTGTGAGTCGGGAACAAAACTCTATACTTCTTATATTTGGTGGGGTCCCACAAGGTGACTGGCAAAATCACCTGAGGTCCCTGAATGAGCAGATTTTAAAGCCATGTGTTAAATTTCTCATTAAACAGCTCGAATTAAAAAAAACTTAAACTCGCTGATTTATTGCTAAAAGGAAGTTGGGGGGTGGGGGTGGGGGGGTTAATATGATAATTCATTGTGTCATAATCCAGCACTGCACAATGCAAACTAAGCACCACTGGACGGTTGAACACTGTGATCAGTCTCTCTTTTTCTCACACACACACACACAGAGTCCAGTTTCTGTGAGAGTAAAAGAGCTGGAAAGATTGAACAGGGATTTCTCATTAGGATCAGACTGCCCCAATTCCACAAGCACAAGGACTGGCTTTGTTGGAGAGCAACAAAGGAATTACAGCCACTTACAAACCAGAAACTCACACATACACTTACAGAGAGACACACACACATAAAATGCAAAAAAAAAGAAAAAGATCTTCTTTTATTTCCATTTCTCGCACAGACAGAAGAAGAACTATTGCAAACTCCCACACACGTGCAGAGACATGAAGAGGGAGGAACAGAGAACGATGGAGGGAGTTAAAGAGCGAGGGAGAGATTGTGTCAAATAGATATTGGACATCATCAGAGCTGGATAAAGATTCATTACTCTGAACCACCTGACAACCTCCCTCCCTCCATCCCTCCGTCCCTTCTAGAGAAGTAATATCATCAAGCCTTATTAAATGACCAAGCGTGAAAGGAGCAACAGACAGGAATTAGCCCTGTCTGTTCATCTTCATCTCGTCTCCTCCTTCGTCCTCTCCCTGCTCATTTATTTGCAAATTCAAAGATGGCGTGGGGGGGCGGGCGCTCATATATGAATGTCAACTAAAATAGTATTACCAAAGGAGATAATGTGCACAACAAGGATATCATGATCAGTCAATTGTTCGTCTCATCAACAGTCATTCATCCAGATAAAATGTCAGATACTGAATCCTGCTTCTCATATGAGAGGATTCGCTTTTTTATGTTTCATATTATTGCAAATTGTCTTAATTTTCGACCGTTGGTTGCAACAAAACAAAGCAACTTGAAGGTTTTATCTTAAGCTCTGGGAGCTTGAGATACCTTCTTCACTACTGTCCAACATTTTAGACCAAACAATCCAACGATTCAAAAGATAATACACTGAATTGTTTTCTTGATTAGAAGAATGGTACCAGTCAAATGTCTGTGTGTTAAGTTTGGAGATGCAATGCAAAGCAATACATTATGTGGTTGTTTAAGAGACTCATAGTGACAATAAGATTCAGTGAAGTCACTGATTTTTGCAAAGAAACAGTCGCATGTAACTCCAGGTAAAACTACAAATGACAAATAAATTACAATTCTATTCATGTACAGATTAAAAAGGAAGATCTAACATCTTAATTACTGAGATTTAGAGGTTTGTGTAGCCACAGTTTTTCAAATTTGGGCAGAGCCAGCTGAGCTAGATGTTTTCCTCCTGTGAGTGTAGATGATTACACACAATATTAAAAGTGTTTTGTCATCCTTCCCTTCCCTCTGTTTTCCTCGTAAGGGTGGCCCACTTGCTCCCCGATCCATCCCATCCATTCAGAACGAGGAGGCCTGTTCATCCCTTCCTCCACTCGTTTGTTGACTGCTTTGCCTCTCTGACCTAGATCTGCATTCTCTCCTCCCTCTCTCTCTCCCTTATCCCTCTGATTCTCTCTCTCTCTCTCATTATCTAACCCTCTTAACTTCTCACAATCTCCTCTTTATGCCTCTCATTATTTCTCCCCTCCTCCCCCTCAGACATCTCGCTTACTTTTCCGTCCCCTTGTATTTTCTGTCTCCTTCCCTCTCATGCCTCGCAGCCCGGAGCGGCAGCCGGGCGAAAAGCGGGTCCTACGTGAACATGACTGAGCTGAACGCTAATGCCAACGAAACAGCATTCGGCTTTGAGCTCGGTGAGCGAATATGACACAAACCGAGGTCTCCCTGCAACCCTTTCACTTTGCCTCAGCTAATGCATCTTGTGCCTTCTGCAAACCACAATGCGCTGACATTGGCCTGAGTCTCTGCACAGAGCAAGACAACAAACACGTACTGAATACTTGCACACACAAACACTTTCATCTAACACTTCCTGTCATTATAGCCAGCGTGCTGTGCATTAACTTCAAGCAACTGACATTTCAAATTAGGTGTAGGAAATTATCTTCACATGTCCAATCCACCATTTCCCCCGCCTCTTTAATCCTTTTAGGCTATTTTGACCAAATATGATAGCAAAAAAACATCTGTCACTCACACCTCCGCGCACACACCCACCAGGAGCTGCGACGCCGCCAGGCCAGGTGTGTTTGAGCGATAACGCACCAAAATGACTGTGTTTGTTCCGCTTGGATGGCCGTGCTGTGATGGAGACAGCGAACTGATACCAAACTGATCTCCAATCAGCCTGCAGGCGTCCGCATCATGGAGGAGTCATTACTTGGCGTCGTCCCTGCGGGGTCAGTGCATGTATGCAGTGTACTGTATGGGTTGGGATTCAAAATGGAGTGTGAGGTCTTTTTCTGATGGTTCCACCCGAAAAATAAGAATATGTTTTCATAAACCACATTCACACTCATTACATTTGAGAATATCTGCAATACTTACAATACAATATATATCGTAAATGAATTGATTAGTTGATCGCCTATTGATTGCCTATTTTGAATATCATTTAATTGTTTCAGTCATTTTTCAAGCAAAGGTGTCAAATATTTGCTGGTTCCAGCTTCTAAAATGTAAGGATTTATGATCATAAATGAAGGTTTTGGACTGTTGGTTTGAGAAGAAGCAATTTTAAGATGTCACCCTAATGTGTACTGGCTCTAGACAATAGACTCCACTCCCTCCATTTGTTGAGCTGTTCATATGTCCATTTATTGTGTGTGATGTTTCAAAGACCACTGATTTTTTTTTTTTTTTTAAATCACTGGAAATAATGCCTGTGTTTACTCAGCCCAAGCATTTTGTGATGACGGGAGACGTGATGATTATGGGCCAGAGCACAGTATGCGGACAAAATAACCCATACACATGCAATTTTAATGCAATTAAACAAAACAGCTTTGCGATAAATACAACTTCTGCGAGACTTAAAATCTGTCTCATACAAGTATTGATTAATTTCATGAGTGCATGTTAGGGCTGCAACTGCTGATTTTTATTCATCTGACTGAAAGTGATAATCATCTTCATTATCGAAAAATCGGTGACTACTTTTTTTAATTAACTGTGTGATCATTTGGTCAATAAACTATCCAAAATAATTTCAGCTTCCTAAAGGTGATGTCATCAAATTGCTTCTTTTGTAAGACTAACCTCAGCAAAGCCAGTTTAAATCACATAAGACAAAGAAAAGCAGCAACTGAAAAGCTAGAACTCGGAAATATTTGGCATTTTGATTGATAAATTACTTGATTAATTCATTCTGAAAATAGTTGATTACTTTTCATTCATTTATTTACCATTCAAAAAATATTATAAAATGCTACTCACGTGTTCCCAGAGTCAAAGGTGACATCTAATACATCTTGTTTTGTCTAACTACTCGCCAAAAACCAATTGATATATCACTTATCAAAATTGCTGGCCATTCATTTTCTGTCAATCAACTCATCGTTTCAGGACTGGTATGAATGCTAATGTCTTCTTTGTACAAACAATTATATGATTCTGATGCATTTTAACTTTATTGCACAGCACTTAAAGGACTCTAAAAAAGTATATACACACTAATCTTGTTCAATCAGCATGGTAAAATCCCTACATTTTGGAGTGACAGTCGAAAAGTAATCCAGCTCTAATTCACATCACTCATCATGTCGACTATATAAGCTCACACTGCAGCGAAAGGTGGGGATATACAACAGATTTAGGTCCGGTATTACGATGCTATCTCCTCTCGTCTGTCCCCGTCCATGTGCACCATGAGGGAGGTGTCAGACTGACACAAAGTGCACCTATTCCAGCAATTATCATCAACACATAATAATGATTAATTGCACCTGCCAAGCGAGAGCGAAACGGCAAGCACTCGTTCGTAGAGTGCTCGCTATGATGTACGCATGTGTGTGTGCGTTAGGATGAAGAAGAGGAGGTTGTGTGTGTGTGTGTAATGATTCTCTTTTATGATTCTTCTCCTGCTATATGGAGCTGAGTGTTGAAGGGAACAAACACACACACACACACACACACACACACACACACACACACACACACACACAGAGGCACGCACAAACACACACACAGAGGCACCACAGGCTGCAGAGGGAAGCATCTCTTCATCATTCTCAGCTTGCAGCCTCAGTTCAGCGAGACCAACCTGCCAACCACTGCCTTAATACAACCTGCTGGTGGATATCATCATACCCCAAGCTCCTGTGTGTGTGCATGTGTGTGTGAGAAAGAAATGCTTCTGCGGTGTGTGTGTGTTCTGTTTATTTGCGTGCACGTCCATGCCCTTGCCAAGTCAATTACACAGACCCCCCCCCCCCCCCACACACACACACACACACACACACACACACACCCTCGGACACATTTACTATGCAGGACACTTCCTGTCGTAGCCTAGCAACAGTCTTGGCTGGCCAGAGTACAGTGGGCACGACACTTAAACATAAAGGCACACACACACACACACACAGACAAGCGAGAGAGAGAAGACAGGGAATAAGAGACTATTGTCCTGATATGGGAGAGTTGTTTTTTTAGAAGAAGAGATGGAGGGAGGGAGAGAGAGAGGTGATGGAGAGAGAGGAGGGGAGGGGATGAGCAGACGAGTATTCAGTGAGAGTTTCACAGTGCATCTGTCCTCAGTGTGAGCTTGCTGTGTGGCCAAGCTGCAAGGTCAGAAGAAACCATCCAGATTTTACTGTAAACTGACGTGATGAGCGAATGAGCTATTTAAAAATAGATCCCGGTTTTATTTTAAGCCTCTACATTAACCGCGATTTAAACACCTGCACCACCGGTTCTGCATGGTTTAGCCCATTAACTGCAAATGTCCTTTTCAAAGCTATGACATATTAAGATGCTTCCTTCAGTCTGTGTAAAGTAACATGAGTTTCAAAGTGTGTGCAGAGTGTACAGTGCCAATCCTTCTCAATAACTTCTGTGCAGAGATGATCCATAGTCAAGCGAGGTTTGTCATTATGGTGACAAAAATAATCATGCGGTTAACATTGTAACAGCAACAAAACTAGTTGGTTATGTTTGAGAAAAGATCATTGTGAACTTACATTACATACATGATGTAAAATTCCTGGTTTCAGGGGACACTGGTCTCTCTGGTTAAAGTCCAGTGTTTATTTCTTTCTAGCTCTTCACTCCTCACCTGAATCACCTGACATCATCACCTGACGTTTTTGTGTGGTATTTGGACGCATCTGCTCTCCACAGAAGTTAGTGGGAAGGATTGGCATATCACCTGCGTGCAAAATTTCACTCTGACATTTGCACTGCTCACCAAAAAGATGTGTTATGTGCACACACATTGAGCTGTAAGAATGATAGCTCACTTTCGAGGAAACCATTTGTTTTGATTAATTTCAGTAAGATTAAATATCACCTTGCAGAAACTTATGTTTAAGTTTTTTGATTTTTTTGTCACTACAGGGTTTCCCACAGTGTTTTTAAAGGAGGTGGGCCACCTCACCTGAAATGAAGACCCCTCCCACATCCTGAGAAATTAGTACCCTTTTAAGATAAACATTTCACAAAACAAAAGCAATATTAAAGGACTTCACCTCAACAGTTTCCTGGTGTGTTCAAGGACACTGTGAATAACATTTCTTTTCACATTCTTTTCACAGCACCATGCTTGGTTATTATTGGTTATTTTCTCAGCAGGCAACTTAAAATGTCTGGTCTCCAAAATGTAAAGGAAGGCATATTATTTGAATTAGCATTAGCATGTGCCTACGCATGTGCCTGCCTAAGTACAAACAAACAAATATCTGCCTCATTATTTTGTCAATTTGTCAAAGGACTCTGCAACCATGAGGTTCTACCATCTTCACATGTCCCTTGTTTGCAAAGGCTACAGGAAGACAAAGCAAAGATACTTTCCATGCTAAAGCATATGAATGCACACATACACACTCACGAGGAACAGATTGCCAGATTGTGTTGCCAGCTCTTTGTAAAAAGGAAATGGGTCACACCATAATCCTAATCTGTGCCGTCATGGTAATCCACGCACACACATGCACACACACAAACACACAGAGACATGAGGCGAGAATTGACTGAATGGCATCTAAAGGCGCTCCCCTGGCACAGCGCCTGTCAGCACAGTAACAGTATCATGAGGGAGAAGAGGGCTATGGGATGTGCCTCTGGGCTTTCTCTCCATACATTTTGCTTTCTGTCTGTCTCAGTCTGACAGGCAGGTCGTAGAGGGAGATTGGCCACTGTTGTCACACACACTCACACACACCAAACTGTAGTTCAACTGTGTTAGGGTTGAAGGATTTTAGATAACTGGTGTTTCAGTCTGCACCCTCCTATCAACACCCATCGGTTCAAGTGTGAAGGCTTACAATCCCAGCATGCTCAGCTGCTGTCGGAGCCGCGACGCAGAATTAGAGCTGCTTTCGCCTAACAAACGACACAAACACAGTTCTGCCCAGAGGAGCCCAAAGAAATAAGGGGGCAATACTCCCAGACACACCTCATTGCAGTTCAAACACCTGCAATCATTCCGCATTCACACGTGCTCACGCACACGCCAACACACACGGGCGAGCGTGCGCGCACAGGCCAGCGCACACGCTGTTGTGGAATCAGTGAGGCAGTAAATAAAAGTGACAAAGGCCTCCATTCCAATCTACTACTGCACTGCCCGGGAAATATAGAAGCACCCCGAGGCTGCTCTCACACTCGCACATGAGTGCGGGGGGAGAGGAGGGAGACAGATTGAGACGGGAAGAGATTTAAAAGGAGAGAAGATAGAACGGGAGCCTGTGAAGATGAGGGAAACGTATACAAGCGGAGAGTTTGTGGGAGAAGGAGGTAGTAAAGAAAGAGAGTCGGAGGTGATGAAAGAGAGAAAGAGGAAAGATGAGAGGAAGAAAGATGAGAGCAATGATCTGTAGAATAGTCCAGAGGGCTTTTATTGACGGGTGAGGGGGGAGTTTGCAGGAAGGAGACGGTGGATTTTTTTTAGCGACAGACAGCCGGGGAGTGTTGATTTCCCTCTGAATGAACCGGTGTTATCGGCTAAAGCCTGCTGAAACAATAATCTAACAGCAGTCTGAAATATAGCCGCTCATTAACCTGCCCGCTCACAGTACAACAGGCTAATTAACAAGCCAGTGGACACACAAATGTACGAGAAACAGACTAATCTGGGGTCAGGGAAAGGACTTGGCACGGCGCTAAATGCTCACAAATGCAGCCGCGCAGAACGATTTAAGTCTGCAAACATGCAAATGCACACAAGTTTGATCACAAGCATCTAAATCTGTCGCTGCCTAGGGTGAACGTAGAGATGGGGCGTGCACACACAAAGCTGGTAAGTCCATCATCATATCACAAGAAATACGATTTGGTTTAATGATTTATATGTAAAGAGGATCTGTGGGCCTGTGTGAGCATGTGTTTGTGTGTGTGCTCATGCATAATGACAGAAAACAGTAAAAGCCTGTCCATCCTTTGATGTGATGGAAATAAATCAACGCTAACAGGATAACCACTCACTGGATGAATGTGTGTGTGTGTGTGTGTCCAGAGCCTTTTTATGGGAGGCATTTGAGGCTGACCCAGATTAACTCACATATAAACAGATGCACTCTACACTAATGTTGCTTTTCAGCTTGATGCTGTTGATCTAAACAGCTGTGTGACCCCTAACCAAAAAAAAAAAAACATTTAACACATCACAACAGCATTTCCACAAACTAACACATTACATCAATGACTCACTAACTCATTTACAGGTTAACTCACTAATGCACTCACTGACTAATTCACTTGCACTCTGTGAGCCATTGACCTGCCCACTCGTCCACTTATCTCTCCTTTCAAGTCAAACTGCCTCAATGTCTTGGAAAGAAATGGTCCTCAGAACAGACAAACAACGACATACACACACACAGCAGGAGGAGAAAGAGCAAGAGAGTGTGCATGAGTGAGGAGGAGGAGGAGGAGGAGGGTTGCGGCGAAGAGGCAAAGCGGCAGGTTCAGCACATCAGCATCATGCTCCAGTGGCTCCGGAGGTCAAACGAACAGCCGAGCTGATTTACTGTACGGGCTGGAGGTGAGAGGAGGAAACAGCTGAGGGAGGGCGTGGAGAAGGACAGAAAAGATGAATAGAAGATGCCGGAGAGCGGGGGAGGAAAACAAAAGTTAGCTGTGAAAAAGCACGTTAATAAGAGAGAGGGAAGAGAGAATAATAGAGAGAGTCAGCGCTGGTATTGCTTATTGACTTCACTATTGATGAGCAGTAATTCACACTGTGGGGGGGGAAAACTTGGCTAAATAGCTCTTTACAGCACAGACTATCAATTAAACAGTAGAAAACATACAGTGGAGAGAGAGAGAGAGTGAGAAAGAAAGGCCGACAAAGAGAGAATGAGAGATTGTTATTGACATCAGCCATGGCTAATTGACCCTGGTCTGGGTGGCAGGAGTGCATTGTGGGTAAGTGGGGCGTGTGGCCTTGGGGAAGACAGAGAGAGGATGTAGGCTAATGAACACACTGCCAGGTGTGTGTGTGTGTGTGTGTGTGTGTGTGTGTGTGTGTGTGTGTGTGTGTGTGTGTGTGTGTGTGTGTGTGTGTGTGTGTGTGTGTGTCGCTGCATGTGGGCGGAACAAGCACATCTGCTGTTCCCACAGTAGCAGGCGACATCCACCTCAGTCACGGTTCATAGTTCATTCATAAGGACTCCAGAGATTGAAGTGTGTGTGTGTGTGTGTGTGTAAGTCAGTGTGTAGCCAAACAGCAAAAATACAGCAATAGAGAGGAGCAATGACATGGTGTCACACTGTAAACAACCGCAACAATGCCCCAACACCAGGGACGTACTGTATATGGCAACAGGCACACACACACACATAGATCCACTTATGGTACACACAGATACAGACAAACCTCGCCCTATAGCCTGCAGACACCCGCAGCTGAGACCTCCTGGCAGCATTCCCATTAGCGTTAAAGCTACCATGTTAGACTTCATTCCTTATCCATTTACATATGTCAGCCCCTTCTCTTGTTTACTGCAACGCACAGATACAGCAAACAGAGCCAGGCTATAAATTTTCCAGAGGAGGCTGAGGATTAGTAATGTTCTCCCACCACTGAGGTGCCGTCGCCAACAGACCCAAAATCTGATTAATGTTTACATGTATAGAAACAAGGAGAGTACAAAAACTGTGCCTGCACCGCTTGTAAATGATCATGATCATCCTTAGAGCACCCAACAACGAGAATGAAATGACGTCACTACATCTTCCATCGTTTTTCCTGAGTCTCTAATGTCAGACTTTCACTTCACGCTGCTTCCCCGAGGCGAGCTGTATACAGGTATGTGTGTGCAGTAATCCCCAGACTGTCAACATCTGAGACCCAACTCTTTAAATTAGTTATTATCAAGCATATAAGGAGCCCAGCGAACTGTGGTCAGGTGAGCCGTCATTTGTGAAAACTCAGTCGAGCAAGGTTTGATTTTGATGCACGTCTATTCGTGATGCTACGGCCCAGATACTTGGAGAGGCCAAAACATGCAAAAGACTTGCTGTTATATGACACAAAGTGAAGCAATGAAGCTGTAAATTATTCAGTCATTTATTTTTTTTAAGTACTTAAAGACATTTTATTTATATTCTTAAAGTATTCTTAAAGTACATACTTGGCAATTAAAATATTTGCAGTGGAGTACCTCATCCACCACAAATAGAAAAGAATGTGGGAAAGACTGATGTGTGTGTGTGTGTGTGTGTGTGTGTGTGTGTGTGTGTGTGTGTGTGTGTGTGTGTGTGTGTGTGTAGCCACATGTGTATGTAAGATAGAGGGGCGGCTGTGGCATGCAGAGAGAAAAATCTCCCGTAGTCCTTTGCAGTGTGACTTCCAGCAGATAAGGACAGTAAAAAAAACAACTTTGAAGTTTTATTCAGTTCTTAAGGGGGCAGAGGAGGAAGGAGGAAGGAGGAGGAGGGGGAGGAGGAGGAGGGCCAGAGTGCAAAACAGGAAGGGACACTGCAGGTAAAAACAGTAACGAGACACAGACACACGCACAGGAAGCGCGAGAGAGAGAAAGGTGTGATTGACTAACAAGATGAAGCATTTCTCTGAACCCTAATCCTAATCTACATCCCATCTATCCCTCATTCCTGACTACATGAAACAAACACACACAGCGACACGTGCTCCTTCAAACCCTGGTTCACACACACAGGTTTATACACAACAACAACACTGCAGAAAATGGAAACCACACAGCTGCTCTTAGCACAGAGTCGCTGTCACAGTGGGTGAGCATATAAAAGCCCATACAGCTCAGGTCCCAACCACTGCCTGGTGTGAGTGTGTATGTGTGTCTCAGAATGACTGGTGAATATTTAAAGAGTGTGTGGAGCACTTTGCCTGAGGAGGAGCAGAGTGGATGTGTTCTGTCATCAGAGAGAAAAAGACTGGTTGCCTCCTCTTTTTTTTTTTTCCTTCCCTCCTTGGCTGCATGGCGACAGCAGAGTCATGGAGAGAAAAGTATGTGAATGTGAAAACAGCACACACTGATTCACCAAAACACAGGAAACGTTTTGTTGCTGCCAAAGCCAAGGAGACGGTCAATGTGTCGTCGTTCACATGTGTGTCCATGTGTGTGTTTGTGTTCAGGTTATGATGAGTTGCCTTCTCAACGTGTCCTCGCATCCATCGCAGAGAAAAATGACTTGTCCCGCGGGAATGACGAGGAGCCGTGATTAATCAATTAGCCGATCAATAAGTCTGTCAGTCAATAAGTCGTCATTCGTCAGTCAGTCAGGGAGCCAATGGCTGGCCAGGGACGGTCCCCTGTTCCCGCCTCTGCCGTGGCACCGTGCGAGGCGAGGAGCGCTTCCTCAATTCGGAGAACTGCAATTCCCATAAGCCCCATCAAATATTCACAGGCATGAGAAAGAAAGAGAGAAGGGGGGGAGGGCAGTACAGAAAGAGAAGCATGATAAAACAAAAAAAAAGAGGGAGAGTGAGTCGGGGGAAGGAAGGAGGGAGGGAGGGAGGGCTGGGGAGATGAGAGCGGAGGAGAGAGACGTGGCAAGATAAAGGAAGGAAATACCAATGAGGGAGATGAAGAGAGGGATGATGAGGAAGAGAGTTGGAGAGAGAGAGAGACCTAAAGGAGGAAAGAGAGAGAGAGAGAGAGGAAGACGAAGAGGCAGAGAAGTGGAGAGAGAATGTGTTTAATTATTCAGCATTACCCGTGTTCTCTATTTATGGCCCTTTTAGAGCAGCCAGGAGAAACTATATATACACATACTGTAGGCACAGGCTGCTCCCTTAAGTACAGCTCGCCAGGGAAGTCTCAACCCAAAAAAACAGGGGAAACAAGGAGAAAACCGTGATTACATATTGATAAGAGAAATGTGCAGAAGCTAGGGATGAGGGGATGAATAGACGGAGGAGGAAAAGCAAGGAAACAGAACCGCCATGGAGACGTAAGATGAGAAGTCAGAGGGAGAAGTCGAGCTAAAATTATCTTTTTCTGCTGCGGCTACTCGTCTATCACTGTTCTCGGCCAAACTATTTTTGCTGACTGGGGAAGCTGCGGCGAAAAAAAAACAACAAAAAAACACAACAACCTGGAACAACCTTTCAAGACTTTTCTTTAATTGAGATGAGATTTTTGGGTGTTCGCGAGAGGGAAAAAGAGAAGGATGGAGAGAGAGGGGAAAGAGCACTGTGGAGCAGATCTGTATCATTTAACTAGATGGGGTAATGGAATTGTTGATAAACCTGTTATCTCGCGCTCGCAGACACACAGAAATGCAGCTATGTGGCACAATACTGACCCTCTATCACCAATAACATAAAACACTGCGCTGGCCATTACTATCACACACATAGACACACACACAAAAGGATGCATGCATGCGTACACATATATATCTCTGGCTTCATTACACAGAGTACACAGAGTGAAAACTACTGCAGCAGAAAGCAGGGAACTCGAGTTCTGCTGCATAGAAAACATCTGAATTGAGAAAATGTAAAAAATGTTGTATATATTTCTGTTCAACACATTTTTAAATCTTATCAGCTGCTCACGCAATTTCTGTTTTTAGCTTCCACTTGATGCATTTTTCACATCAAAGTTGTTAAAGTTTTAAGGAGCTCAAAGGTAGCTTAAATTCGCCCGTCTACAGAAATGAATAATTCAGTTTTCAGCTAAATGAAAAACAGCAATTTTGCAGCTTGAATGATCTTATCTAACGCTGATATGTACTATTAATCTGCATAACTCTAACAAAATAAAAGATAGACTGGGTGGAGGAGCTGTCTAGCAATTCTCGGTTTTTTGAAACTGCCGCAGCCAAGAGTGGTGTGAAAGAAAAATATCAAGGCCCAACTCGTGAGCTTGCAGTCTATGATCACAGATACATCAGAGCAACACTGGCCCCTGGCCACTGAGCAAATTAAACTTATTTTTGGAATCAAACTGAGGAGTAAAATCATGTTTACAGCTTGCCTGGCTCTAATCTTTACATCTGAGCAGAAATTCCTCCTGTGTTCCCTCTGCAGCACACTGACAAGCGTTCATTGATCCGGACCAGGGAGACTGCAGTCCAAAGCTATATACAGACTGCTATTCTTATGTGTTATTTTTCTGATATAACAAGTGTCTAAAAATGGTTCAGAGAGCCAGAGCAATTCCAGTTCACTAATACCCACCCGGCTGAAGGTCAATTTATCATCTCAGTAACTCAGAGATTCACCTGCTCACAAGAGGTGGATCCTCTTCAGGCGGCTTGCGTACGGACGAGGGGGCCTCGGCTGCGTGAGGAATTTAAAATAGATGGCATTTTGCTCAAGTGACTCTGCTCCTTATCTGTGTGTTTGAATCCAGGCTTTTACAGTTTACACCTGTATCTTTTTCTGCAGCACCAACGGGGGAATATTTTAAACAAGGCAACTATTTTGCATTGAAGTTATCTATTAGACTGTTTCTTCTATTCTATTATTGATTCATCTTCTGACTTTCACAAATAAACATCTGGTCTATAAAATCTCAGACAGCAGTTTCAAAAAAAGCCCAAGGTGACACCTTCTGTCTGCCTTTGTCCCCAAACCCTGAAGATATTTGGTTTCCTATAAGACAACAAATCCTCACAACAGAAAGGCTGGAACCAGGCAATGCTGTTTCTCCTTAACCTCAACTGTCAAAATAGTTGCAGCATAATTTTCTGTCAATCATTTCAGCTCAACTGCTTTATATTCTAGTTTACACCTATGAAGTTTTGAATGGGTGCAATGGGTTTTTAATGAGCTTTGTAGGCTAACATTTTTATAATCAGCACCTAAAGGAAGAGGAAATAGTCAAGTACAAACAGGCAACGTGGTAAATATAATGAACTTTTGGCTTAGCTGAAAATCTATTACACACATGAAGGACTTCAGAGGCAAACACAAGAAAATAACACAGTAGAAATGCCGTTCACAAATCATGATAGAATCAACTCCAGCACAGACTCCATTGAGTATTACAGCCTATGTGACACCCAGTTACAAACCAGTGTGGATCAGCTGTATGGGCTTCAGACCCAGCAGGCCAGTGCTGCTGCCATAGGCGTAATGTATAGGAACAGACTGGCTGAATGTCAGCCAGTAAATGAGCCGTGACTTTCACCAAGACAGCACAGTCAGCAATAAATGGATGCACATACTGTAACTCTCCTGTTCTCCGTTCCTTTTGTGTTTTTTTTTCTTCTCTTCTGTCCACACACACACACACACACGTGAGGATGTCAGATTATTTCTAAAAGCATGGCGAAGCATGTCCGACCTCTGTCTGACCTCTCATCTGGCCCAATCAGGTGCAGGAGCAGCTCCTCTCCATCACCACCTGACCTTGACTCTCTGCTCCATTAGACACACTTTCACGCACGCACACACACAAACAACACACACTCACAGGGGTCTTCACATGTCGATACCGTCACATATTTGAACAAACACATGTTTACTCCAGCCAGAGGTGATTACACCAAGTGTCACGGGCTGGTGCCACATCCTGCAGAGAGGCAGGAAGAAGCAGGAAAAGGAAGCGCTGACCAGAGAACGACGGGCCATGGTGGAGGGAAGAGGAAGTTCAGACAGTGACATGGACTGAGAGATAGGGTTTAAATGACAGCGGGAAACAGCTGAGTCCAGCTGACAGCAAAAACCTCAAACCACAGGTATGTCATAACGTCAGATCGACTGAGCACAAGCACTTCCTGTGTGTCAGAGAAACACTTCCCCCCTGAAATACCTAATAGAGAGGGGAAGAATCATAAATCCTGAGCAGAGGTATAGTAAGAAATACAAATACAACAGTAAAGGAGAGAGAAAGCAAAGAAAAAGAGAAGGGAAATTCTCCTAAAAGCACTTTAATGTGTCCCAGTTTCTGCGTCTCCTCTCTGCATTTAAGTCTCTTTTACATTCGCTCCATTTCTCTCAAGCTCGTGAGCTGCTTTTATCTCTTGTCTTCTCTGTTTCCTTCAGTCACCGTGCACATTTCTATTCTTTATTCCATACAGGCTCCTCGGAAAGAATGAACAAAAGCCGATAAGATAGCGGAGCGCGCTATCAGAAAGACTGACTAATGTGTGTCGAAGTCTTTTTATGTGTGTATCTTACCTTGTACACCTGCCCATAGGTGCCATTTCCCACCAGCTCAACCAGCTCAAAGATGCCAGCAGGATCCTGGAAAGACAAAGGAAACAATGAGGGATTATTAGGATGAATTAGGACTCATAGAAGTATCATTTCATAATGTCTTAGCCACGTTTATGTAGACCTCGCTTTAAGGATGGCAAAGTCAGCAGGTTGGCCAGACTGAAATATATCAACTATTCGGTCGATTGCCAAGAAATTTTAATCAGACATTCGTGGTCCCCAGAGGATGTATCCTTTCAACTTTCGCAAATCATGACATTTGCTCTCGTGTCATCAAGAAGTTGACATTTTTGGTTGTAAATGAAATCTTTTGACAATTATCGAAAGGATCTTTAATTTTCAATTCCTGTCCCCCTCAGGATGAATCACTAAAACTTAAGTGATACTTTTCAAGGTCCAAATTTGAATCTGTCCAACACAATCCCATCAGCCTCAGCTGTACTGTACTCATTAGCAAATGCTATCATACTCACATGCTACACTGTGATTGTGAACATTAACTTGCAAGGAAATTGTTGCAGTGATGAAAGAGTGTGAGATTTACATATGACATCATAATACTTTAAGTGGCCACATAGGTCATGCAGTGTATTAGTCTGAAAGTACAGAATTAATTTAAAGAGCAGATGCAGAAATAGTTCTTGTGTGATGTGGCCAAACCAATAAACTACTGTATTGTCAAATGTTAAACTGTTTAGTGGTGTTATGTTTGGTAGATGTGGTATAGAAACATTGAATTTCTTGCAGTGCAACTGGTTGGAAACCACACATTTACTATTTTCTGGCTCGTGACTCCTTCTTGTATATGGCCTACAATTAAAAAAGTTGGCCACCCCTGCTCTCACCCATGCAGCGCCGGTGTCTTGCTCGACTAAGTGAGCTCTCTGGGTGTTGATACATTGGTCTGAAATGCAGTACTGGATTGTTTCAGGCTTGTGTCCAGACCGGCTAATAATTTAAACTCACAGTCGCTAGGTTGCCAACACGGAACTCGACGCATCTCTGTCGAGGAGCAACTCGAACAGTGCATAAAACCCAGTGACCCCTGCGCACACACACACACATATGCACACACACACACACACCTCCCCCTTCCTCTCTGCCGCGCGTTGCTACGGCATTCCAACAATAGCTGGTATTCACCCTCTTCTTCCTCCTCTCCTCTCTCTCTTTTTCACACTCTCTCGCTGCTCCACCAGCTTCTGTTCTCCAACCGGCCCAAGTCCATCTATGTCTCTCTCTCACCCTTTTTTATCTACTCGTTCTCTCTCTCTTTCTCCCCTGACAGAGTCCAGGGCGAGTTCCTCCTTTCCAACGCTCTTCTCATTCCAGCAGTGTCCCGGAAACACTGAGGCCCTTTCACCAGCTTCTGTTATGCCTCTTTTTCTCCCTGTGCATCCTTCTTGCTGTTAGAAAGTTTTGTGAATGTTACAGCGCATCAGTCATTTTGTATCAGCCTTCAACTTTGCACCTCATTCTCTGTGCCTGTGTAGACGTCACAGCTCGTATTGGGCCTCGATCCGACACTGTAAATGATCGAACAACATAATCAAGTGTGAGCTTTTATCGGGCGATGTGCTCTAACTCTCACTATAAACTGCTTATAATGTGGATTACCTTGAACTTGCAGCCAATTCTACTGGGTCAGCTAAAAATATACCACTATCCAAAGTCGTTTCTGTCCCTTTTCATCCTTTTTTTTTTTTGCTTACTCGAAAATGGCTCTACAGTATCATCTAGGGACGAGCCAGAGATGTTTAAAAATGGGATCTTCGACTGGGGGCAAAGCTAGAGGCTTATGTCGTTGCTGATTCATAAACTGCTGTGTTGTGTAGATCGCCACCGGGAGCCATGCAAAAGCCGGCAAACAGGCGATATTACCCTTCACAGACAATTCCCGTCTCAATAAAGCGTCTTTTGACTTCTGTTCTGAAAAAGCCACACATGCTCTATTTCCATCCCTGTCTCTCTCCTCTAACCTCAACACTTCTCTCGCCTGCGTCTTTCATCTTTGACGTCACAGGAAATGACACCAGAAGAAGAAAGAAGACTGGTGCATTTTGGGTGCTACAGTATAATATTGTGTACAGACTCAAGGTGTCTTTTACTTTTTCTTCCCCTCTTTCCCCAGCTCCTCTCTCTCCATCTGTCCCTCTCTGTCTCCCTCGCTCTGTCTCTATATGTTTGTTTCTGCGAGTCTCAGCAGACCTGTCAACCTGTCAGCGGTTTCTGAAGACGGGGCCTTGTGCTTTTTCTTGCTCTCTCTCCTCTTCCCTTTCCTGTCGTTTCTCTCACCCTTCTTTCTCTGTTGTGTGCAGCAGACGTGCGCACACACACGCACTCTCCCTCACATGCGCACACAAAGGCCGACAAACTCATTCTCTCACACACGCCGTCTCAAGTACATCCTCCCGCTGTCTCGCTCTCTCGCACTCTTCATAACCGCACACACACTCACACACTGTGCCAAAAGCACACTCCTACACGAGGGCTAGTGTTCAAATGTTCTAACGAGTATGAGTGGGCACAAAAATGAAGAGTGTGTGTCTAACTAAGCGCGCGTGTGTGTGTGTGTGTACGGGCGAAAAAGAGAGAGAGAGACTACAAGCCTCTTTTGACAGTGCAGACAGCAACATTCTGCAAGTGTGTGTGACTGCTTTGCTATCGGCTTCTGCAGGTACAGTTTTCCCTCCCCTCACTTCCTTTTTCTCTCTCCAAGTGTGTGTTTGTGTTTGGCAGCTGTGTGAATTAACTCTCAGAGCTGCATACAAAGTTCTGACAGCAACTCCCAAGACACATCTGAGGATGCACTCTCTTTCTCTTTCTGTTTTTACACAACAGAAACGTTGAGATAATAATAAAAAAAAAAATCCATGCACGCACACACACACACACACACACACACACATACACACACTCACATGGTGTAAATGCATATGAACGCAGGCACCACAAGCACCGGAAGACACATGATGTAGGCATGCATGTGGAGCCTCTCCTCCATGCAAAACATACAAAATGAGTGCTGTGGCTAGAGAAACAGAGCGTTTTTGCTGCTCCAGTTCATACATGTCCTGAGGCTCGCTGATAAAAATATAGCACGATATCATTCATATTTTATAGGTCACTTGCAGAATGAGCTCTCAGCGTGCGCCAGGCTTTGTCAGCGTGTGTGTGTGTGTACGGGCGTTCAGAGCGCCTGACGACTGGAACAATTTTTGCCCCCTTCCCCTTTTCTCATTTTGTGTTCCTTTTGAACGTTTGCCAGCGTCACATGACTGCCACATGACCTCGGTGGTGGCCGATGAATCACGGTGTCTGTGTGTCGGCGAGGAGCTGCTGAATAACAGCAACACATCAAATATAACTTGTACGCAAAAGTGCTGAGAGGATCGAGAATGAGGTTCGACTTAAAACATATTTTTCCTCCAAAAGGTTTTTTTTAACCCCGATGACTTTATTATTTCACAGCACACCAGAGAATCATTAGAGGATTTTTTTTCAAACCTACAAAGTTCATGACTTCCTTCAGCTTCAATAAGAACATTTTTACATAAAGGTTCGACTTGCAAGCTTTTCACACAACGTCAGCGACCGATATGTTTATCATAAGTGTCTTTAAGATACGACGCGGTTTAACCTCATTCACCACTTATCTAGACGTCAGAGAAAGAGCAATGTTATCGTGCTAGAGTGGTATTCAGTGCAACAATAACGATGTGACTATTATCACACACACACCTCGTACAACATATTGATAGAAAAGAGCTTTTCATTTACATCGTTGTACATCAAAAAAAAAATGTTTTCGAGCAAATAATTTGGCCTCCAACTTATTTTGCTTTTTCCTTTGCCACTTCTTCTTGACATGTAATGGTTTTGTGCAAAAGTGGGATGAAGTAGGATTAACTTTGGGCACAAGGACACTGAGATGGATGCAGCACTGGTTTCCTTTGAATAGGGGATATTGGTCCATGAGCAGCACAGGCCATTAGAAATAATGGGTTTTAGAGTGCAGGGCTGCAGTTCTTGTGAAAGCCACTTTACAACATGTGTGAGGACTTTCACTGACTGCATTCATTCTTTCATTCCTCAAACTAACCTTAATCCTCTACTCTACATTCCTAACCTTAACGCTTACCTAACCGAAAGCTGATCCTACTTCTAAAGGGAACAAGTGACTAACAAGACCCATCAATCAGCAAAACCACATGTGAAGCTGATAAAGAGATGTGATAGAAAATAATGCACACATAAGCACTTCAGGTCAAAATCCCCTGAACACACTGCACCACGACTACTGAGAAGTAAGTAAATATTTGTGGGTCAACAACGTAATCGGAAATATGGCTGATCTCCTGATTATCATCGACAACAATAGCTATAATGGTTATCTGCAGATAGCTTTTTTCTCTAATCCCACTGTTGTGCTGTGGGTCAATTTGACCCATTTAAGCCTTCAGTTGACACAAGCAGCGTTTGCTCACTACGGCACATGGTTGTGTATATAATGTGGCAAACACTGGCAAAAGACAGTTGAAGCATATGCCGTATGTCCCACATGCTCGAATAAAGGGCTGTTAATTTATGCATTGAATTTCTTCAAATAGGCCACTAAAGAAATTACTTGTTGATTGAGGAGGATTAGCAGTTGATAATAATTATCAATCCACTATGACTTTTGTTGTCTATGACTCAAACTCAATTTTCAGACAGTGTGTGTGTGTGTGTGTGTGTGTGTGTGTGTGTTGCCAGTGCCACTCCCATTACATTTTTTTCACATCAGTGATAACTCTTAAAAATGAGGTGCTCTGACTATTTGGCAAACGTTTAAAGTGAGTAAACAAAACCACACCTGACAACCAATGGATGGATTTTCACCTGAAAGCACTTTTGCCTTCTACTTTTGCGTCATGTCTGTACGTGTAAACATGCACTTCTGTCAGCCTGCCTTGTCAGCCATGCCAAATTTAATTATGAAAACAATAAAAGGGCTACAGAGTGGAAAGAGGAAGTCAAATACTTGAGAGCCAGCTGTAACCTGCAGATCACAGGATGTTTTATTACCAGAAACCTGACATTTATTTGAGGCCTTGGCATGAGATGTGTATCTTTTATGGTTTCTCGTATCAGTGTAAAACTAAACATGTTTATCTACATCCGTCATACAAATACACACTTCAGCAATATCACTGTGACATGAGCATTAGGATGAAATAAAACGTAAGAGAGCGGCAAAGAGAGAGAGGCAAAACCATCAACAGTATAATAAGTGAATTTTAGACTTCCTCTAAAACAGAAATAAATGAGTGCATAAAATCAGTGTTGAAATCTAATCTGCGAGGTTGTTCTCACAAGGCGGCACAAATTAAAGGTATAAATTACAATCTCAAAACAAACTGCAGTCATCATTACCGACAAAGGAGCAAACAACTTGTTCTTTGTGCTCATGTAAAAACATGAAAGGCACATTTTAGAGCGGCTTCACTGTTTTGATTCACAGTCGCTCTCGTCGTTCTAGTTTGCGGCAAGGCAGCCGTTTTCAGCAAAAGGCTGTGTTGAACCGAGTGTGCTCCATTTTTTTTTCTAACTGTAAAAGATGGGACATAGACAGGAGAGGCATGAATGTGAATCATGCAATCTTAGAGCAGATGCTGGAGCAATATTCTTGCTTCTGTCACCTGGCAATTAAGACACACCTGTACAGAGTGAAACCCAGCTGCACTAGTAAAGAGGAATTGAACACTACTTCAACAATTGCACAATTAATGGCAACATCCAGCTTCTCTGTGCTGACAATCACTCTGATAAAATACTTTTTATTGCTTGGTGTTTATGTTCTGAAACTTTGCCAGTGACCGTTTTATGAGAGCAATAAGTCACGTGAGGCAGTAGTTCACAGAGATTGTACTGTAAACTACAGCCTACTGGGACTTATTGCCTTAATTTAAACCTAGTTCTTCCCTAGATCATGTATGTCTACTGTGTATCTAAAGTATATGTGTCTGTGCAGTAGACAGCAGCCAGGTGAGTGCAGTCATTATCTATAGAAAGTGAATTACAGAGAAGTGAGCTGGATTGAATTAGAGACCCTAAGAGGATGATAGAAGTCATGCTGGGGCCGGGTCTGCCTCTTATAAAACCACTTACACTTAACAACATGGCTCACCACCGCCTGCTTTTACAAGGAGAGGCTGTACTCGCCTAATTCCCAGTACATCTCACCCAGACATGTACAGTACATTAACAGGAGTCAACTCTTAATCACAGATTTACAGCCCGCCGAAGACGACGCACGCCGCAGCGTTGGGTTCTGCGATGCTAATGAACCCATCGGCATCGTCCTCGCCTCCCGCCTTCCATCCATCTCTGCCGACTCGCCATCTCGCACCTCTTCCCGTCATCCCTCCGTCCATCCCCTCCGTCCCCCCCTCATCGTTCATCTTTTCTTCTCAATTTTTTCCCGCTCGCTCCCTCTGTCACTTCAATCCATCTTTTCCTGCCTTTCCTGCCCTGCACTCGCCACGTGAGTCACACACAACGGAGGGATTCAGCTCCTACTATGGGCTTGTTTACACGCACATGATTCCTTCGAGCGCGTCGGATCAGGAGCGAGCGAGGATACTTTGAGCGTTATAGCATGAGAGGAGAGAAAATGGGGACGTTTAGAGAGTGCGGTCTTCTGCGTATTTCATGTTTCAACGCGTCACTAAATGTCTTTAAAGCGTGCTGATTTTGAAGTTACAATCCAGAAGATGACAGCTTCTGCTCATTCTGTATGTTTGCCATCGTCTTTGCTGATTCCGGCGCTTCCGCACGCTTCCAGGAAATCATTTGGAAATCAAAGAGTGTGACTGACTCTGATGTCTTCTTCCTTGAATTTCATATTCTTCGCCTGCTCAGAAACTGTGCTGCTCACACTGCCGTTGTTGCTGGAAAGCTAAACTAGAGTACCTTCTGTGCATGAGAGAATAATCCTAGAAAAACTCCTGTCCTCAACCTAAATGTTTCAGGACAAGAAAACTTTCCTGGACTTGTTACACTGCAGGCCATTTTCTTAAAATCAGCCAGCAGCAAAAAGGACTCTAGCACAAAAAACATCAGCAAATGCTAATTAAATTTCATAGATTCCAAACAAGGAACTTCATATTGTTATGCATGCAGATCCAACTTATACATCTTAGTGTTTGTATGAGTGTGACAGAGAATTAAAGACTCCATCAGTGACTTGGGGGGGAAAAAATAGGTCAACTAGAAGCAGGCAGGCAGAGTGGAAAGGAGGGTGGGAGGGAGAGGGGTATTTCTCAGCGACAGACTGCCATACAGTATATAGACTATTCATGAATAAGCTCTGTGTAAGCCTTGGGCACTGCTGTGGCCCCGTTACTATAGCGTCCGTGGTGAGGGGCCGAGGAATGTGGCCTTACTGGGCAACGGGGATGGAGAGGGAGGGAGGGAGGGGGGAGATCTGGAGAGGGGTCTTTGCTTTGGACTACTTTAGTCACTGGTCACATCTGCACCTTTTAGCCCGAGCTCAGCCTCCGTGGTTTTCTTCTTCTCCTCTCTCTGTCTCTCATTGTCCCTCTCAGTCTCCCTGAGCTGAGTTCGTCTTCTCTCCTCGGATCCGTCGCTCTGGCTCTCTCTCTCCCTCTGACCGTGTCACTGTCCCTTCATCCTCACCTGCTCTCTCTTTCATCTCAGATCTCACACCTGAGTCCCTGCACAGCACATTTGTCTATTGGCGCTGTGTGTGTTTGTGTGTGTGTGCGGTGCTGTGGCCACGCTTCCTGCTGGTTTACCATCTGTTGCTCTCGTCAGCTGACTGGATGAACCCGTGCCTCTGACGCCTCTGACCTGCGTGTGTGCGCACGTGTGCGTATCGCTTTACATAAAAACCACTGTCTGTATAAAAACAAACAAAAAAAAAAAACCCACAGCATTTTGACCTCTTCCTGTCTTTTGGCATCATTGTGAGTCACGACAAGACGGGAAACAGTGGCGACATCTCTGTGCCCGCCTCCAACTCTGGCCTTTCCCACTCGAGTGAAACATGCGGCATCTATTCAGGTGCTGCCGGGGGTTGATGTGCGACACCGGCGAATGTCGCAGAGAGCCGGCGAGGCATGAGAAGAAAGGAGAGTGAGAGAGAAAGACGGAGAGAAAAAGGGAAAAGTGCCGAGACAGCAAACACGAAAAGCCACTTCTCTCTCCACTCTACTTCCCACTCAGTTCTGTCTGTCTGTCTCTTTGTATCTGTGTGTGTGTGTGTGTGTGTATGTGTGTGTGTATGTGTGTGTGTTCAGTGGTCAGTGTGCCGAAGAGCAGCCGAGTGCAAGAGCGAGCTCTGCCCCCTGAACCCCAGCCCCCCATGCACACACACACACACACACACATACACACAAAAACACAATCCCCCATCACAACAGCCCATGCCAGTATTATAGTCACCCTCTCCCCCTCCCCACACCGCCAGAGCCAGCTGACCTACTTCCTGTCTAGCCAGTCCAGTGGTTGACTGTACACTCATCTGAGATAGTGAGTGTGTGTGGATCACGATGTCAAAAAAAAACAACAAGATGAAAAGGATGGAAAAATGTGGAGGTTGGGTAGAGAAGTAGAACGGTGGAGAAATAGAACAGGTCCTGTCAGGACAAGCTGAGGGATTAATCCACTTCCTCCAGACCTCTGTGGGATTCACCTTAAGATTTGTAATTGTGTAAAAGCATTTCCCTTGAATTTGAGATACGTGTGTGGAGGAGGATGTGGATGAGCTACATAGTTAGACTGTACATACACGCTGCCAAAAAAGCATTATCCCATTAATAATTTTCCCCTTTTTACTTCCCCTTAACTGACTTTAAGGTCGGAAAACAATCATCTGCTCTGTTCTGTTGTGGCTTGTTCCAACTTTTGATTGAAGCTATTGCGTCTTTTATGGCTGCACGAGTGGAAACATCTTTAGGATCTCCACTATAATTTTTAAAAATAGTCATTTTGGTTCAGAATGGTCAGAATAAGCTTGAAATGAGTGACCCATCAGCAGGTCGAAGCAGTTTAAGAGATTGAAATCTTATTCTAACAAGGTCATAATTGAGAAATATTGACTACACAAAGAAACTTTTAAGATCTTTCTCTTGCACGTGCAAACATGCAGAGACATCAAAAAACAGGTCAGTTCTGATGAGCCCGCTCATAAATCCACACACCTTCCAACTCATGACATGGTTAAAACAAATGGCAGCATTAGTATGTGTGTGCGTGTCCTTGTGGCTGCCTCTGAGTCACAGCGAGAGACATGAGCTTGACATCACGCCTCTGAGAGAACAGGACATGCATGGGCTGACTTCCAATGCACAGAAACTTCCCTCCTCTTCCTCATTCCTCTTCACCTCTCCTCTGTCTCATTCTCTCCCTCTCCTCTTCCTCTTCCTATTCTACCTCCAACCCTGCTGGTGAAAACACGCAACACACTGCAGGTGTGAACCTCAAAAAGTGACATCGACTGTTCATTCATGGCTCTTCACGAAGAGACGGAGCGGCTGGCAGATGGACAGGAAGGTGGATTCAGTCAGACAAACAAGATGCTGGAATAAAAGGGTGATAAAATTTCGAAAAAAAAAAGGATGGATGTGACTGAAGCAGAGGCACAGACAGACAGAAAGAGACAGACATAATATAGGGTTTAAAAATGGACATGCGGGCACAATCAGGCAGACGAGGAAGCAGGTAAATACAGGCAGCCAGACAGCAACTGCATTGTGTGTGTGTGCATGTGTGTGTACGTGTGTGTGTGTGTGATGTGGTTTAGTTTCTCAGAGCAGCAAACAGGTCTTTAGCTGAAACCCTTTTCTCATGTGCAGCATCCCTCACTTGTGTGTCAGACACCCACACATTAGAAGCACACACACAGACACACACACACGCTCAGAATAACACACACAACATGCAAGGCGAAGCGAGAACACGGGCATCCACGCATTAACACAAGCGCAGGAGGCTGTTTGTGTGCACGTCTGTCTGTGTGGAGTGTGTTGTGGTTTGCAGCACACGCCGGATGAACAAAAGAACTGGATATTGCAGCATGCACAGCTATGGCTTTGATGGGAGTGTGACCACAGGTTGGCACAAACACACACGCACACACACACACACACACACACACACACACACACACACACACACACACACACACAGAGTGTAAATACAGCAAGAAGGGAAACTAGTTTATCATTAAGAGAGGGGGATTGTGCAGGAATAACAATTTGGGCTTGAGATCAAGGAACAATTTCTGTCTAAGCCAAGAGAACCAGCGTGTGTGTGTGTGTGTGTGTGTGTGTGTGTGTGTGGGAGAAATAGGTTAAATTCCTCTGCTGTCTGAATCAAGGCTGATGGGCCTATAATAGCTTGGCCCAGTGAAAAAAAAAAGAAACCCCCACAATCCAGGTCAGCAGAATCCCAGCTGCAACCTCAACTCAGCATCACACACCATCAACCCTCCTGTTACACACTTGGATGCAGATGAGGCTTCAGATGCACACACGCACACACAGGTCATGTTAATATTTAAATATATACATTTTGGATGCATGATGTGCACACAGAGGAGGAGGCCTGGCTGCTTCCTCCTGCAGCCTCCTCTGCTGCTCTTGATATTCAGGAGGGGAGCTGCTGTCAGGTGCAAGAGGAAGAGGAGGAGGACGCACGCACGCGCACGCATGCACACCAGGGCACGCGCACACCAGCCAAATGAAGCAATATGTGAACAAATAAATAAATAAATCTCACCCTCAAAGCGGACAGGTCGATTTCATCCAGACTCCGAGCTGGAGAGTCACTCGCCATGATGGAGGGAGGTAAAGCCTTGTATCCTGAAGCGGCCTCTGCTGTCACGACTGTGCGGTCCCGTGTGCTCTCGGTGTCGGCTGTCCGCTGCTCTGTCTCCCGGTGAAGCGTCCCGGTGCTGGCGCCTCGGTTCCCCGGAGCGCACGGCTAGAGCGCAGGGGCGGAGCGGGGGGAGCGCGCCGGCTGCGGCTCCGGGTCCATGTCTGCGGGGGGATGGAGGCTGGTCCGGAGGAAGGTGAAGCACCGTGAGGAACGAGTGGCTGCTGGGTCTGAAGGCGCTGCTGTGACAGCCGGTGGATATAGAGATGGAGGGAGGGGGGAGCGCTGCCGCCTGCCTCGGTGAAACCACGCCTACTAGTGGGCGGAGCTTCGTGAAGCAGCAGGGACTCCCAAACTTTTTTTTCTACTTCTGCAACCTTCAAAACATCACTGCTGTTAAATCATGCATGTGTGTGAGTGCATGAAAACAATTATTATTATTAGTTATCTGTCTATCTGTCTATTGTTTTATTTGGAGAACATCATAAGAGTATTTTAAGTTTTATTTTCTACAAAGACACCAAAACCAAACAAAACAAAATAATTTAAAAATACAGTTTTTATATGCATATAAAATTTGAATTCTTTAAAAAAAGTAATAATAATAGCACCTTACTAGATCGCGCAATCGAGTGCAGCACAAATGATGAGATCAAAAATAGCATTTAAGCCACATTTAAGTCAAATGAATGTTTATTTTGGAATTATTTATCATGTGTCCAAGGCTATTGGGTTGGATTGCATTGTGTTGTGAGGTGCTCCCTACTTCGTCCATCTTGGATAACTGTAGTAGATTTGTGTAAACTGTGTAAAAACTTTGTGTAAGTTGGCGCTTTGGCAGTTTTGCATTGTGTTTCTTTATTCTGGGGACAAGAGAGATATAAAGAAAAAATAACATTAAAAATTAAAGCAGCAGCAGCCGAGATATTTTCAAAAGTGGTGCAGTGTATGTAAGTACATTTATAAATGAATAAATAACATACAGATATTCTAATTAATCAGAAGGTTTTAGGATTGAAATTTTGAAGTTATATAAAATGAAGAAGCAAGTTTGTGGCACTGACCAACTGAACTCCTTTGTGCCAAAGGTCAGATTTCCTTGAGTTTTATCCCTTCCACCCTGGAGTTTGTGTGTCTATCCCAGTGATTTCTGCAATTTATAAAGTGAACATAATCCTTGCATGACATTAATACCCACAACACAAATTTGTAGCCAACACGGCTTCATTCAATGGATGTTCATTAAGAATTATGGCCTCACACTGTAAATCAGAGGCCTCAGGTCTGACATGTTGGCAGAAAAACAATACAACAACCCTGCCAACTCAACATCAGTCATACAATTCAAAATCATCTCAAGTGAGGACAAATCTCACTCAACACATAAAAAATTAATTGTGGGTCATGAACAGTACAGCAACGCACATCCTCAAGTGAGATCAGTGTGTGTACGCTTAGCACGATTGCACCTTGAGGCTAATTAGGGTTAGGTTAGGTTGCATCTGCCCTAATCAATCCCTGATTACTGCACCACCCGGCCAGAATGCTGAGACTGAGAATGCTGACACAAATCAAACATACATTTGCTACACTGCATATGAACTTCTACATTTTGTAATCAGTGGTATGAAAAGGCTGCAAAATCTAACAAATTGAAGTTATAGCCGGTTTGGACGTGTATGTTTGGTGGCTTCATGTTGTTCTACTGGTGTTGTTAGATTGATATTTAATGTGAGTATAATCTAGTACTTTTTCCATGCCTGCACCTTTTTACTAATGAACTGCATGTTGACACAAGACATGTGAACACAGCATCTTTAGCATTTTGAGTAGTCTCTTAAGGATATTTTTCTATATAGCTTTACTGTGTATAGTTTCTACTTCCAATGCAAAGCAGTTAATAAAATTTAGTATAGTTGAAAATGAAAATACGATAAGACAAGCCTTTATTCGTCCCACAGTTGGGAAATTCACAAAAAGGTTTGACGTTGTCGGCAGGATTCGAACCTGCGCGGGGAGACCCCAATGGATTTCTAGTCCATCGCCTTAACCACTCGGCCACGACAACTACATGGAAAAAAGAAAATAGAAAGATTTGGTCCTGGAGCAAAACAAGTCTAAGTTTAAATGTACAACAGGTAATTAGCTGCTGTAATAAAGAGTATAAGAGACACACTGGTATTGCTTTTTCTTAAGCATCTGAGTGCTTGTTTCCACCCTGATCCTGACCTTTAGTCCCCCGTCTGTGTGAAGATCCACAAACCAATCATTCTTTAGGAGTCGGGCGTTGTGTGTGGAGCCACCTCTTTTAATTAAGCTCTCCCCCTTGTCTGATTAGAGAAAAAAGAAAAACATAAGAGAAAAAGAGAGGAAAAAAGAGAAACATAGAACCCCCTAAAGCTGCTTAAAGGAAACCAATGCAGTGAGAGACTGACTACTGAAGGTGCAGCTACCGGTCTTCTGTTCCAGATTAACGATTTGGCACTGGTCTGGAGAAAAAGGTGTGGCTGGCGCTGCAACAAGGGAATTATAAGGAATCGAATTTGACAGGTATCATTTGATTAATTAAGAACTTTCAGTGAACTCTTACAATGGCTGCCACTGCCACGTCCCACATTAATAACATACTTCAGTCAGCAATAAAGAAAGGATCACCTGCAATTACCTCCCTCACTAAAAAAGAATTAACACTGAGATTGAATTTCATGGGAAACAGCAGCGTCATTCTTGTTTACTCTTGTCCATTCTCCAAATCCCCATTACAGTACTTTTATAATTTGATACTTGGGTCTCTTATACTATAACATGCCCCATTTTTAATTCTTTAAAGTCATTGCTTGCCTTGATTTTAGCATTAATTTGTGGAATTTGTTGCCTTCTGAATCCACTTGACCATTAGTTGTGTTGTACTGAGGTAGTGTTAATATACAGTAAATAGTCATTATGGACTACTGTAGTAATCCATATTATGACAAGAACTACTCAACTAAGTAAAGGGAAACAACAGCCCATCTTTACTTAAAGATATGAAGGTCAGTCAATCGAGACAATTTCCAGCACTTTGAATGTATTTTCACGTGCCGTTGTGAAAATCATCAAATGCTATGATGCAAATTGCAGCTGGCTGACTTCACCTCAGGTTAGAGTCCACAGAACTGCGTCACAGAGTTCAACATCAACTGTTCGGGGCTGTTCAAGCACAGAGAGAGAAACCACAACTGCAGGAAACCAGCAATGAGAAGAGAATTGTTCAGGCCAAGAAACACAAGACACAGACAGATTTGAAAAGGTAGAGTTCTGCAGTGATGTGTCATCTCATCTGGTTTGCACTTTGTTGCATTTGTTTTTCAGCAGGACAATGACCCAAAACACACCTACAGGCAAAGTTTGGGCTATTTGACCAAGAAGGAGAGTGATGGAGCACCGCACCAGATGACCTGGCCTCCACAGTCACATGACCTGAAGGATGAGCTGGACCGTGGTGTGAAGAAATCTCCTTCAAGACTGGAAAAGTATTTCAGGTGACGACCTCAAGAAATAGATCAAGAATAGTGTGCAAAGCAAAAGGTGGCAACACTGAAGAATCTTTCATGACTTCAGTATTAAATTACCATTTAGAAAATAAAGAAAAACACTGGTTGAGAAAGGTGTGTCCAAACCTTTGGTACAAAACATGGATTTGTTTCTCAATTTGCCACTGTTTCTCAGACTAAACAAAGATGGCAGCTGGAAGTCACATCTTCTTAGGAATTTTTACAAAACAACAAAAACAGGTAGGTTGAATGTGTTATTATAAATATACATGTCAAAGTAGAGTTTAAATTATACACAATAATACTGATACAGAGACGAAACCAAAACTAAAACCCGTGATTCATTGATATTTGTTGAGTGTATTGGCTAAACAGGAATTGTTACCTGGGAAACAGTTTTGTTGTGTAACAATGACAGTTTGACAGAATAGTTTTTGTTGGCTTGTATTCATCTTTCAAAGAGTTAGGTAGATATGTGAGGTGTAAAAAATGCCTATAAAATATCAAATATAAATTCGGTTTATACACGAGATCCTGCAGCATTATTTCCATGGGATGGAAAAAACATTCCAAGATAATTTTATTTGTTATTTTCCATTTAAATTATGAGTTACAGTTTGTTAAGAGAACAGAAATTAGAAATACTTTCAACTGTAAAAAGATGCTATTGTACAGAAACAGTGGAAGCAGCTTAACTGAGACCAAAGAGCACAGAGAGTTGATAGAAAAGACTGTTGCATGATGATGATGTTATGATAAAGCAACAGAGGTTTAGTTACGAATCCACAACCATCCATACAACCACACCTCATATTAAAAAAAAAAAATCTTTCAAGAATGTTAAATGATTCATAATCCATAAATAATGCACTGACAAATACAGCAAGGGTAAACAACACAGACAATACTGTCAAAATCAATAAAAACTGAAAAGCAAAAATGGTTCAAATCTTTGTAGTAACAAAGAGCATAAAGTTTCCAAACGTCATCACTTCGGTTCACATTCGTCAAATCCCTGGTCCCATTCAAAGAAATCAATATCTCATCAGCAGATCCCGCACAATGTGAACAATTAGAAGGTCTGTGGCCCTTTGAAAACCGAGGATCTGCGGCAAAAGAAAGAGCTGAGATAAATGCAAGCAATGCAGTGAGAGAGCAGATTTGTTAACTAGTCAAAGAGAG
Source organism: Centropyge bicolor (assembly GCA_037975185.1). Classification (NCBI taxonomy): domain Eukaryota; kingdom Metazoa; phylum Chordata; class Actinopteri; family Pomacanthidae; genus Centropyge; species Centropyge bicolor. The sequence goes on along the minus strand of JBBMOC010000052.1, from coordinate 383,682 downwards.
TGGATGTGAATACATGTCCTCGCAATCACATCCATCATCTGCAAATATCTTCTGTTCAAACCAAATGTAACCAGAGCTGGTTTGGGTTTGGCACTTGGCCAAAGTTAATGCCGCATTTGGCGCTGCATGATGAAAGACTGTGTCAACTAGATGTCAACTGGCAAATAGACAAATAGGTTAACGGTGTGTGAAAGGCTTGACTTTCCGGTTCTCATTTATATAATCCTCTGTTATGTTTCATGTCTGTTTCCAAAGAAGTTCCCGTGTATAGTAGTTGTAAAGAGACCAGATTTGTGACTAAGCAGGTCTGTTGACAGGTAGTATTTAATTGTGAGATGGCAAATTCATGATTCATCTTTCCAATGTAGAAAAGCTCATCCTTTCACTGCTCCCATTCTCATGTATGGAAGCCTCTATTATGTCCCTGGTATGTTTCCAAAGAAGTACCCATGTATTACATATCTTGTAATGCAGTGACTAGATAGGCTGTTAAAGCAAAGCAGGTCTATTGATAGATGTTATTCAATGATTGCCAAAGTGTGTGATGCGTAATCTTTGACTTTCCAGTTCTCATGCACGTAAGCCTCTGTTATGTTCCTTGTATTTCTTGCTCATAGTTGGTCTGATTGCACACATAAGCATTAATAGTAAAACGGCCACATTAATAACATACGTCAGTCTTGTGATTTACAACAAGAAAGAAAGAAAGAAAGAAAGAAAGACCGCCTGCAGTGAGCTGTCATAGCTGTACATGGACTGCATTTTTAAGAAGCTAGCACCATCTGTTGAGCAAAGAGGAAATGACTCCTGATTGTCTCGTCCACCCTCTCATGTTTCACCATTTTACTCTGCAGCCTTTGATCGCACGCCCTCGGCCATGATCGTTCTCTGCTCATCCTTCTGAACACAGCATGATATGACTGAGTTAGCTCTTCTGCCTGGGTCAGATCAACACTGGTTGATCTCACACTTCATGTCCGATAGTTATCTGTCCCAAAGCACGTTTTGACAGGAAAGTCTCTGAGGGCTTTTCCAAGGTTGTGATTGGTACATACATTATAGCGATCATGTTAACCAGATCTGAGCACGGTTAGTAAATCATGCACCTCTGCTGAATCAGTAAAATTGTCTCTGTGTTCCGGACTGCACGGGAAAAGAGCGAGCAGTGTTTGGATTCGTTTTACAGAAAAGTCTTTAAAAGCAGCTCATACGCAGGTTCAGCAGCTCTTTTGTGAGCTCATAAACAGCATACATTAATGCACCGTACATCACAAACTCACTAAATCACATGCATCATCATCATCTCTGTGTCGTCTGTGATCTGTTTAACAAAGAGCTTAGCTTAGCGTCATTGTCGAAACTTCTACCGCCGCCTCACCCTGGTCCCTTAGGAATCCCTCGCTGCCTTGTCACAGTCCAAAGGTCTAAGTTCCCAGAGTTGAGTTTGATTCCCGAAACCCAAAGTTCATGTGCCTGTTTATCATCTCCACAGCTTGAACGCAGTCAAAATGCAGTCGTAAATGTCCTCGAGTCTTTTTGTTCTTCATACATCCCAAAACTTAGTGCTTACCCTTAATAAGCTGTAACTACTGTTTAGTGTTTCACAGTAGAAGCCGATTTGAGAGATTTGTCAATGCCCAGCTGTCAAATCAATCCAGAGGAGACTCGTGAAACTCATCTCCGGATTAAAGGCGATCTCTTTCAAATCCAGTATTACAGATTTGATGACAAGCACAATCCAGATGCATCACTCAAGACGCTCAAGAAACGTGAATCCAGATGTGTGAGTGGCTCATCCCTTTATGTCCAGATCTCAGTTGGGACCATGGCCTCCTTCGTTCCAACAGAGGGCAAGAGGTTCTGCTCAGACAGGAAGTCCAGAGGAAACTGGACCAGGAAGCCTCGGATCTTGCGCAGCTCCTCCTGAGCGCGGGCCAGGTCGGTCTGGGCCAGACCCGGTTTGGACTGGTACTGCTCCAGCTCGGACATGTTCCTCACCAGGGACGAAGGAAGGCAACGAAACACCTGCAGCAAAACACACATTTGTACTACAGTGTCCGGCTTAGACTGATGAAAGAACCAAGTCTGACAATAGGAAGCGGAACTACCTCCAATTTATTGCTCCATTAGTAGCAAAGTTGATTTTCTATTTTTTCATTGATCCAGTTCATGTCAAAAAGAGAACACTACTTAACATATATATCTGTCTCTTCAGAAAATCCTATAGATTGCTTTCTCAAATCTACATGACGTGTCTTATATATTTTAATCAGTGACATCTGCGGATGATGTCTGAGTTACAGTACCTGTCAAAATGTTTTGACACCATCTGGCACATGCGCTAATTCCTCAGGCTGATAATGATGATTTCATGTCGATCCATACCTTCTCGTAGATGGTGGCGTTGCGGCCAGCTGTGGTCATCCACACCTCCTTATAGAAGCGATCGCTGATGGGGTCAGACAGGTCAATGCTGGTGTCGGTGTGGCCTCCGAGGATAGTCCTGCTCAGAGGGAGGGAGACAGAGAAGAGAAACAAGGACTACGGTAAATTTTAATGGTACTTAAAATGAAACTTCTTCACTTAATTTGGCTGTAAATGTTTTTGCCAGATGGAGCAACTTTTCCAAAATGTCAATGTTTAGCCTGTTTGAAACTACACAGTGGTATTTTAAATGGACACTGTGGGATAAATCTATTAAAGCAATTAGAGACAAACAAAACCTTCAACAGTTTTCCACCAGATGATATTATGCTTCTTACACACAACTCTCTCTTAAACATATCTCTCTCTCTCTCCCTCTTTCTAGCTCATTCACACACACACACACACACACACCTGAAGCATTCGAGGCGAAGCCGAAGTGCGTAGGCTCCAGCTTCATACTCCTGTCCATCCATCACTGCAGAAACCTTTTCCGAGTCCTCAATAATCACTGCCACCTCACTGTCACGTTTACCCAGCATGCTTCTGTCGTTGATGTTCGCAGAACCTGAAACAAACACGATGGAGGAAGGAAACTAAATGCTATACATAGTCATAAATAGCAGGCCTTAAACATTTATTTGAATAATTATTATAAAGACAAATTAATATAGATTTACAGAGAAAACTTACAGTGATGTTAAAAAAGAAAAAAAAAGAGGAAGGACAGCATTTAGGACCAATTATCAGCCTTTTCATTTGTTCCCCATTTGTTGATTGTTGATATGAGTGAGCTACACCTTGTTGGCCACCAGAGGGCACAGCAGAGCTATTCTGCAGCCACATCTTCAAACAGCATTTATATGCACATTTATTAGCTGCACACATGGTGACAGATAGAGAAACAGAGCCAGATTTTGTAGATTTATCACATTTCGAGATGGTGTCAGAGGCTCGTTGCTTTGAATAGTAGGTGAAAACAGCACGAGATGGAAAAATAAGAAGAGGAGACAGAAGGTGACGGAAGCAGACGAGAGACCAACCGATGATGACCGTGTTGTCGTCAGCGATGAGCATCTTGCTGTGGACGTAGATGAGCTCTGTGACCAGACGTCCCTCCAGCTCAGCGTGAGTCCGAAGACCAGCAAAGGAGATGTAGTTCATCCACTGGTCGTCCACTGAGAGAGTGGGGGGGAGACACAAAACCAGAAGTGTAGAGTGTGAATTTATGATAGAGGATGAAATTAGACTATTGGCACTTTTCCAACTCTGATCTCAATATTAGGCATCAATATTTAATGTTGTACTTACTCTCCTTTTTCAGCTGGGAGATGATGGAGTATTCTCCTCTGATCATGGTTCTGAGGAGAAAACATACATATGAATATTACAAAGTACATCCTCAACTTGAATCAGTCGGATTCTAATGACACTTCCACATCTGCTTTCTCATTTCCCCTCCCTATTCCTCTTTCAGTATTCAGCTCTTATCATCAAGATGTCACGCGGGTTCACCTGAGGTTGAAGTGCATGACGGCCTGCAGGGCGTTGCCTCCTCCTGTGGTGATGTCACCCTCGAAGCCAGGGAGCAGAGGGGTGACCACGTACACGCGGTACTTCTTACCCTCCCTGTGAGCAAACACACACACACAGCATAGATGGCATGAAGACCAATGTCGAGCCGTGAGAAGCAGAAGTAGGAGAAGAGAGGAGATGTAGAGTCGACCCTTCTTCCTGTTACCACTACTTAAATGAACAAATTTAAAAGAAGGGGAAGTACTTGTGTGCTCTGATGATCCTTTCGATGATGGCGTCTCCGATCTTGTTGTAGACCGTCCTGTTGTCGGCACAGCTGATGAAGAACTGGTTCTGATGGGAGAGGAGAGAAAGGAAGGACATAAACCAGACAGTCAAAATGTCTATGATCAGTCTCTACAACTTGCAATGAGATAGCCATAAAAAGTATTGACAAATCATTGGCAGTAAAGTAAGTCCTAGTGGAGCTATTTCATTACAGACATTATAAACAAACCCCTGAATAATTCAACTTGACTTTTATATTAATTTCACGCTTCAGTATTTGTCATTTCTTTTTCATACCCAGGCCTCACCTCTATGTAGATGTAGTGTTTGCTCTTAACGATGACCTGGATGTAGGCGTTATGGATGGACTCCTCGTGGTACTTTATGCCTGCCGACCAATCTGCCGCTGACCGCAACACCTTGGACACACAGATGTAGGATTAAGAGGTAATACTGAAAAGGGCTGCACATAGATCATGACAGTTGTAACCATATGAATGTAGTTACTCTTCTCCAGTATAGTATGTACAAGAGCTAAACATATAAGGAATGAGTTGGCATCAGTTCCAGGTTGTTGCATGGTTCAATTTAGCAACATCATAAAAAACAACATAACAACTGACGTCATTAGAAGATCACAGAGAGATCATTAAAAGGCAATACTGAACACCAATGTGGATTCTGTTTAATACTATTCACAGCATTAAATAATCAGTTGTAAACAAACTCCAATTTTAACTCCACTGCAAATAAAAATGCTGTGTGTGTGTGTGTGTGAAGAACAGATGACACGGAGGGAAAAACCAACAAACACTTGAGACCAAACATGATGGAGCTGTGATGGGATCTTCATGCACATCTTATTTTAGTCGAGCATTTCACTCAAAGGTCGCTCCCTTTCAGCTAAAAACCCTCCGGTGTCAATCGCAAGTGCAAACCTTTGCAGTTACATAACTTTTGGGTCCACGGAGGTTGTTTTTTTTTTTTTTTAAACATTTATTCTCTTTTATCTTTTTCCAGCACTGCTCGCAGACCGGGTTGTGGAAAATAGTTCACGGAAAGTAGGAGTTAATACTCCTGTGGTCACTCTGTAATTTTCAACCAGTGGTTCTGCTTAGGGTTGGCGAACAGTTGTTTGCGTAATTATTAAAAGAGAAAAAACATGTTCCCATAATAAATGTTTTACGAGTGCAGTAAAAAGCTACTCGGTGTGTTCAGTTCTCTCACCTGTACTTTGGCATTGACACATTCTGGGACTTGGTATCTGAGCTCGTCGGCGCTGGAGTGAGACTTGGGCAGCAGGAATGGATAAGACAGAGAGCGATACTTTGGCTTCATGATCTGTAGAGGAGAAGAATTTGGGCAAAGAGAGGTTGAATATAGAGTCAGAGCAGGAATGGAAAAGAGTTAAAACCAGAGGATGAGGTGGAATAGCTGGTGCTATGGAAAGCATGAGTGTGAGGATTAAGGTGTTCTTTCCAATGTTACAGCCAGACACACCAGGTTAGTGTTTATTGTCCTGTTTTTAATTTTTTTTTTTTAAGTCAACAAATCGTTTTTTTTTCCCACTTGACTTTAAGACCTTGCATTAGAAACAAAAGGTGGTGATTAAATTAAAACCCCAGTTAAACAAGTTCAACTTTAAGCTTTAATCCTGTTCTACGTCCCTGTGTGTGTGTGTGTGTGCTAATGTACATAGTGGGTGTTTGTGTTTGCCCAGTACTTTAGTGAAGTTCCAGCGCTGAATGAAGTGTCTGGCCACATCCCGGGCAGCTCTGCCATGAACCACCGAGGCGATGTCGTGCCAAGGCATTCTGGGAGTTGTGTACCTGTCGATGAAGTCTGCATGGAGGACAGAGTGAGAAACCAAAGGGACAAACAGGAGAGAGAGAGAGAGAGGGGAGAAGGGAGAGGGAGAATATAGAGTGGAACCATTTGTTTCCATCAAACTGGTTTAACAGGAAAAAAGTCACAAGACTAAGATTAATATTAAGTAGAGCTGTGCAAGATGAAATTCATTTTAAACTATGCAAAGTAAGAGTGTGTGTGCAGACCATCGAAAGGTTTCTCCAGCTGGATCCAGTCTTTGTAGACAAAGTTGCAGTAGTCTTTCCCATGCCAGAATCTTGTGTTGCCCTGTAGCTCTCCAACACCTGTCTTTAGGCTTCGCACTGAACCACTCCCTACACACACACACACACACACACAGACAGGATAAAAAATATGATGGCAGCTTGACAGTATTCACACAACATATATATTGCACTTTTATCGGAAAGTTCTTTACAATGTGTTTCTCATTTAAAACAATTCCTGTTCCAGCACTCTCACATATTCTCCGTCTGCCTCCTCACATGAACACACCTGCGCTGTCCACGCTGCTGACGCTGTCTGCATGCTGCAGAGTGTGTTTGTGCAGGTGTCTGTACAGACTGAAGCGAGCCCTCCTGTTCCTCCCGATGCCCTTCAGTTTGGGCAAGTCCACCGGATCGCTTGGTGGCGTCCCTCGGCCGTTGCTCTTGGAGACGCCGTCGACAGTGGACACGCCCTTGCTGGACTGGGTGTTGGTGGAACCGGCCTGGGAGGATGGAAACAACAGGGGATGTATGCTCAGCTGTTAGTTTATTAACTCCACCTTGCTAAAACTCATACCACACCTCATAGTGCATCTCAGCTTCATGAGTGGTGCTAATGTTTAGTTTGTGCTGAAACTGTTTTAGAGGGTGTTCATTCACTTTTATGGTACTTTTGGAGGCTGTAGATTGTGGCGCTGCTGAATTGTTGTTATAGGTGTTTTTGATATCTAGTCTACTTTTATTAATATAAAAGACATAAGGAAAGTCAATAAGGTTAACAGAATAAAGCACAGTTAAGTTATTGTGTGTGTGTATGTATGTGATTTTATCCATCAGTTTTGATCCATAGGACAACTATTCAATTATTATGTCCATCCTCTTTGGAGCATGAATTTGCTCAAATTTTATTACACTACAATCATAGACTACTATCATGTTGAAAGGTTTGGTGTCAGAGTAAATGTAACTATGAGTATTCACTCTTTTTTTCATGGGAACTTGGTCATTATTTTTGAATGTCTTGAACAAATGTGGACAATTTTGCCTCAAGGTTATGTTTAAGGATAGTGGTTCATCCTCTATATAGCATGAACGTTTCATGGTATTTTGATATTAAATGCCCCCTATTAACAGCACAGATGGAAAGTCTGCCTACAGTCAGAAGAGGAAAGCTGATAATTAATTCTCAAGGCACATAAATATCTGTTCTTGACCATGTCATGGAGCAAACTGTCAATTTAGATGTGACAGTGGCGGAGGAACAGTCAGGTGATCAGCAAAATCATCCTCAGGGGACAAAGACTTGTTTGTCAAGAAGCTGTTCCGATAACATTATAAGGAACCAACAATGTGTTTTTCACAGACAAACAAAGGGATCACTGAACCGTCTTCATGTCCTCAGGCCTGGCTGATGGGGAAATCTCTTATTTATTTCTAATCAAGTAAATACATCAACTCTGAGTGTCAACAGTGCAGCCTCTGTTTGGATGGTTTTGTATGAGAATGTGTGTGTGTTTGTTGTGAGCTGCCACTGTGACGGTGTTTGTTCTTTATATTCTGTATTCATGCACACACACAGTCACCGCAGGCTGTCAGCTTGAATGAAATAGTTTGCTCCATTTCTTCTCCTCTCCTCATATTTGAACCATTTGTCAGCCACATTTATTGCCAATAACTCCAAACTGTGGACAAGACATTTTAATTAGTTTTGTGTGTGTGTGTGTGTGTGTGTGTGTCAGACCTGCTCCAGGGCCACGGAGCGCGTCACGCTGCCGACATCCGTCAGCCGGTGCTCTCTGTCGTCCCAGCGGCCGTACGCCAGGTCGATCCCGCCGACGAAGGCCACCGATTGGTCGATGACGACGATCTTCTCGTGATGCGCCCACAGATAGACGGAGGAGGACACGTGGTCTGGATGACGCATCACCTGAGACACACACACATGAAATACAACACTCATAGATCATATACTATTAAATATACAGTACTGCATCTTCTTTCACTACCCATAATCCTTTAGTCACCTTAATGTTGGGGTGCAGGTGCATGAGGGTCCTCTTGCTGTAGCCTGAGTTGATGCCCAGGGCGAGCTCCACCTCCTTATACAACATCACAAAGATCCGCACTCCCTGTTGCTGTAGAGAGACAGAAATGGAAAAAAAAAATTTAAGAATACATTCAACACATTTGACTGTTAAAGCATTTTTTTTAGTTCAGTAGAGTAATAATCATTTGGGAAAGAAGATTGAACACCTTCATGCACTGTCAAAAATGCATGAAAATTTAGAGCTTGCAGCTTTAATTTCATGTCATATTTACTTAATGTAACATCAAACTGTTCTCATAGTTTGAATCAGATTATTTTCTTGGGTCGTAACAATAACCTGTTCCTGATATATATAAGATTTATTTTGGCCTGTGAGGTAATAGGGGGAGAAACTCACATGGTATCTCTTCCCTCTTTTTGATTGAATGTGTTGTAAAGAAAAAGGAAATATTTCTGTGTTTGTCTGTATCTAGAGGATGTGTTTTCAATACTTGGCCTGTGGGTCACTTCTCTCCTATAATAATAATCTAATGCCTACTTACTGCTTTACGTTTGAGGGTGCAGTCCAGCCTCCACCTGTTGCCTTCAACAACAGGTCTCTTCAAGAAAATCTCTGGACTCAGCCTGGGGAGAAATAAAGAAACAGACAGCATGATATTCAGAGCCACAGAGAGAGAGAGAAAGAGATCAAAAGAAAACTACACATTCAATTGCATCATCATTACTTATAAACACATTTTTTACACTGTACATATGAGACATGACATAATGATACAGTCTCATGAGTCACTCCCATTGGCATCCCGAGCTTACACGTCTACAATACCATTGGCTCACATTACGCAGGCACCAGACACCTCATTGGTTAAGACCATAAGCCCAGTGATTACTGCCTTGGAACTCTGGGATTTCAGCCTTGTGGAACAGTCGCACGTTTGGCTCTGAGGGACCCTAAACTATTATATTTGAAATTACACTGTCAAGAATATTATAACTGTGCCCAGAGACAAATACAGTGTTTATTTCCCTTTAGAAAACTCCCTACAAAACACTATTAAAGATCTGAAATATAGAATAGTGAGTTTCAAATTCAGATAAAACACAAGAAAAAAATCTCTCTACAATGCAAAGCAGTTCACTGTGTATGGACATTTAGACTTAATTTGCAATGTTGTAATACTTTTTACAGCTTAGTTTTTATGAGTCAAATTCAGTTTTGAATTATAGTGTTTCTTCATTTAAACACATTTTCCGATCCTAAATTCATTAAATCATATACTTTGATTACATGTCTGAAAATGACACACATGCAAGCACACATACAACTGTACTTTCAAGTCATCTGACAGGTCACATAATTAGCTCTCTTGGGAGGAACATGACTCCTGACAGGTAAAAAGAAAGACGGTAAATGAAGAAGAGAGAGAGAGGGTGACGCAGAAGTGGAGAGAGATACTATATGGAGACTATCTTCTAAACTGTATTTCTATTCTGGGTGTGTGGCTGTAATTAGAGCCAGCACTATTGTATTGCCTGCCGAAGAGCCAGGGCTTGTGGGTAATACATAATGTAATGTGTGACAGCGTGCACTACACTAACTGGGTATCAGAGTGTCAAGTTGTCCGCTCGTTCTTTGGCAGGAGTCTGACAGGGATCTGCTTTTTTTGGTATCATGAAGAATTTAAACCAGGGTAGATCAGAAAATCAGATCAAGACATGTCTGACTTCTGACCAATCAGATCGATCAGGAATCTACAATAAAGTGATAAATAATAAAGAGGATTAGAGATTTTTTTTTATAGACATTGACTTTACCTGCCATGATAATTATGACAGAGACAGAAGAAACATTTTCACCTACTCTTGTGTGTACTTGGTTTAAAACAGGACTTTAAATAAACAGAAAGTTTACAATTCAAATGTCAGACGTATTTAAAGAGGCCTATAAAAGGATTTCCACCGAGTTGATAATACCGGTTATCAAAGTTTCTAGTGTTAGGCCACATGAAGGCACATTAAACTTGCACCGAGTGGAGTCCTACAATAAAGGAGTAGAGGTATAAGTTTGACATTTCCACACTGAAACTCACCACCAGTCAGTGATGAAGATTTCCTCCTTGGCCTCCTCCAAAGCATCGGCCACATCCTCCATGTAAGTCTTTCCATTCACATACCTGCAGTGACACATGACAGTCAGACTTCGCTGTCACATGTGCTTGTGTTGGCATATACACACGCACAAAGGTAAACAAGCACACACATGAGTTTTCACCGTACAGTACACAGATCACTGCTTCTGCCTTATTAGGGCCTTTCTGCTTTATCACAGCTTTTCTCAAAACTGAAATTAGGTCAACAGTGGTATAAACATAAAGAGGAGTAATAAAGACACAGAGTCACTTCCCCTTAACCTCACAAACGTCCGGCTCCACCCTGAGCTGTGTCACTATGGCAGCACTGTTTTTTAAACACTCTCTTTTTTCCATTAGCTCACAGGATCGCGGCACGTTTTTTTTTTTTTCTTGCTCTCAGGCTCCGTGTTGAGTACTGAAACGTCAAGATGGCATTATCACACAGATGATAAGCAATATCACAGAATCTGCCAGCTGAGGGGGAGGGAATGTGGAAAAAAACAGACCTGAAAGATGGCAAAGAGAGAGTTGATGCTCAGTTCTCTCATGCGTTTTTCGTAGTTATGAGTGAAACAGAGGAGAGAATGATAAAATGTGTGAATTCTGAGATTTGTTTATTTGACTCTCCAATGTGTATCTTTCTTGTAGAGAACAAGATTAAAGCTATTAATCATTTAAAATCAGGACATAGTTTTAATTTTAGTTGGAAAAAGCTACATTTTTTTAAGTCTGACAAATTGGTCTATCAGAAAGAAACAAATGAGGCAGTTTGAAACTAATGCAAAACTTTGTTCCCTTCAGAATCAATTTCATTTTTGTGTGTCCACTAATGCATTTTTTTTTCTTTCAACATCTGTACCAGCCCCATTAGTTGTACTCTTTCCCTGTGCAGTTACCATTTGGAGGGGATGTTTTCCTCCTCCTGCGCGAAGGATCCGAAGCGGTGATCTCGGAGGAAGGCCTTCCCGTGACTCCTGGCGAAGCTCTCGATGCTTTGACCCCACCAGCGGGCGTGTCTGTAGCTGCTGCACTTAAACACCAGGGTCCTGCCGGGGAGCATGTCCAGATACAATGAAATCATCACACACGCCTGTTATCACATGTACGCACACACAAATCATTTTATTGGCTTTGGCCTGAATCGTGTTAGTGCCAAAAAAATGAGGCAATCCTTATCTTAAACCACTGCTAATCAGTTTATATAAGCAGGCGCTGTGCTTTCCTTTTACGAGACATTGCTCGGTAATCATTCCTGACATAAAATAAACCCTGAATTAAGAGTGTTGGAATGAAAAGGAGTTAAAAAAAAAANCCACTCTCAGAGAGTTTCCTGCCAGGAATTTGTACGCGGCATCCATCACACCTACATTGTAGACAAGTTTGCCAGTTTAAAAAAAAAAAAAGTGTTTTATCATCACAACACTAAGGAGTTCCTCTTGTAAACTGTAGTAGTGAATTCAAAATGAGGAAAGAGTTGCTGAGACTTAAAATTTTAAAAAACATCAAGTTGCTGCAAAATTGATTTAAACTTCCTTAATTGCAAGAAACTACAACTAAAAGAGATTCAAGCAGAAAATAATATAAAGGCAGGGACAAAGAGAGAAAGAGAAAGCAACACACAAAGACATAACAAAAATATAATGACAGACCGTTTGGACCAGCGGTAGCAGGCCTGGCTGTGACCGCAGCAGTTCATGCCGGGGATCCGATGTCCGCCCGAGCGCTTATAGATCATCCCTTCACTGGAAGAGACCAAAGAATAATCATTAAATATCATCTGTACTTTTGCATGTACTGGGAGCATAGAACAATTGGGAGTTTGCAAATGAGCACACTTGATTAATAAGAACTGTTTCATCCACATTATGACACATAAGAAGAAGAAAAAGGATCCAAAGAAAGAGAAAGTGCTCACAGTCCTTTGGGGCCCAAGTCATGAATGAAAGACATCTGGCTGACGTCAATGAACTCCATCTGAGAATAGACAGGAAGAGACGACAACACAGTGACGCTTGTATAGAGACCAAAAAAAAACCCACGATACATACTGTACTGCACACATGGACATGTGACTGTGAGGCGGTGTGACTCATCTTAAATCATCTCAACATGTGTTGTCACCCCAGATATTAACTTTCGATCAGCGTCACAATGATGCACCCCAGCACATAATAGGCACAGTGCTGTGGCTAAACATAGGTCTGTTTTAAAGCTGCATGAAGGCAAAGTAATGAGGGGAAAGGTAAAGTACAGTAAATAGGTTACTGACCCAAATATAAGATGACACTTGTATTTTTGAATAAAGAGTCTTTGAAAATGAGAACTAGATCCTAAATGTAACATCCTGTAAATGTATTGTCACATTATTTAGCACAGTTTTTATATGTAGAAACGGTCTTTTGTTTCTCATGACAGCAGCTTAAATGAGCAGCAAAAACATGCTTAGATTCCTTCACTGTGTCAACATAAAGCAGACACGGTGCTATGAGTAAACAGGTTAATGATCTCCGTCAACACTCGAGGTTCCACCATGAAGGGAGAGAGCAGCATAATGATGAAAAACACTGTTAGTTATATTTACCTCGGCAGTGGCTGACATGATCAGAGGTGGAAAGCAACTCAGTGCATTTACTCAAGTACTGTCCTTAAGTTACAACATCTCCAACTAATTTTGTACTTTTTACTCAGCTATTTTTGTCTGACAGCTTTAATTATTTTTTCACATTAAGATAATAAATACGCTAAACTTATAAAATACATTGTTCGAGCTGAAGCTTTTGGCTAGAGATACTACATGAACACAAATTTGTGTCTCAGAACGTTGTATTTTCTTTCTGTCTCCCATTAATTATCTCATGAACTGTCAGATTTATCTTGTGACCCTTTGGAGGGGGGCCGACACTTAAGTTGGGAAACACTGGATTAAACTACCAAGTGTATATAAAGTAATTAAAACTAGCTCCGCATCGAGCAGCTGCAACACTAACATGCTCCTTACACACATTGATGCATCAGTATTAACTATCTAATATTGACAGATAGAATCATGCATCAGTCACAGGGGACATTTTAAGGCAGGACAAGAACTTTTACTTTGACACGTTAAGCACATTTATCTAATAATACTTAATTACTTTTACTTATGCAGGCTTTTGAATAAAGGACTTTTACTTGTAATGGAGTACATTTACATTTACTTAAGTAAAGCACCTGAGTACTTCTTCCACCACTGGACATTTGGCTGGAAATTTAGGCTACACACAAAGTTAGTATGAGCTCAAACTCACAGATTGACAGACAGTCGTTATGAGCTTATGTTAAAGTGACCCCAGCTTGCGGTTGCTTAGTACGATTACTCACAGTATGGTGATATTTGCGGTACATGGCCATCCTCAGCAGCTTGTTCAAATAGTCTTCTAATTGTCTCTGTAAAAACACACACACACTATATTTTGGCCACTGTGAGTATTTTAATGACAAAATCCATGCATATGAACACAGCGTGCACACACACACACACACACTCTTGTCATAAAGTTAAGGGCATAAAGGCTGCAGACGCCCCTGAGACGTACCCTCCTGCTGGACACTTGCTCGTCCCGCACCAGCTCGTCTCCCCCTCCCCTCGGCAGGGAGGGCATCTCCCTCACCTCGCTCTTCCTCACCGTCCTCCTCCTCACGGTGTGGCTGAGACAGAGAGGCAGCAAAAAAAAAAATTACAACCTATTTGAAGACGCTTCTCCAGAGAGCACTCGTCAAATCACGGCATACTTTTCCATATTTCACCCTCACACTTTAAGGACAGAGACCTTTGAATAATGGCTGTGTCTGTTCAGCCGCTGCCCAAAGCTGGAAACTCTTCTCTGAAATTAAAGCACATCATTTCCTGTGTTCGTTCCTGCCAGCGGGTGTTTAGACAGGCAAATCTGAAAGCCTGAATACATTGACGGGCAGACATGTAATTTCAGAGGCGAAAGAACACAGACAGGGAGAGAGAAAGAGAGAGTAGGGCAAAAGTAAATCCTATTAAAATCCTTAGGGCCAACATTCCTCTGTTCTCAAGTGTGTCCATCAGCAGAGAGAAAAAAAAGACAGAAGGAGAGAAAAAATAATGGAAAACAGAGTGAGTTCAAATGTCAGAGTGAAACTGTGCTGTAGAGAATATTATGCAAATATTGATACACAATTAAAGCAGCAGATTAATAAACCTGGATGCATTATGTGAGAAGATATGAAAGGATTAATGCCAACTTTAAATGCCTGTATTTAAATAGAGCCAGGATTTGTTTAGCTTAGCATAAGGAGCAGGAGCAGGTGGAAACAACACCTCTACATTTTACAATTCGACATGTTGTGTTTGATTCATGCGCAAGCAGAAATGTAAAAATGACAGGTGGCGGTTTTAGGGGGAATTAACTGTTGGATCCTGTTGCTGCATTCAAGCAATGCTGGTTCATGTATAACAGGGAAACGCATTCTTCCAACATGGTTACTCGTAGTCCTCCTTTAAAATAGCCCCAATAATCTACTTTGTTTTCAAGAGCAGCACGTTCACAAATGAAAGCAGATACAAACTGTGGTCGTAGTTACAGTCCATCACCATGTGAATGTGTCTGGCAGCTGGTCACCAATAATTCAGAGCTCCTCATAAAACCAGATCTGGACAGAGTCAGACTCTGTGTCTCCTGGTTTGAGCTTCGATTTAGTGTGAGAGCAGTAAAAATCTTCTCATCTAACTCCAGGCAAGAAAGTGTATTTCCCTAAATGCAACACTATGATTTAATGATACTCCGTGTGTGTATGCACCTGTGCGTGTGTCCACTTGTGTGTGTTTACTTGTATTAGTCACGCTTTGGGGAAAGAATCTGTTCACACGGTAACATGGTGGGAACTCAGCTCCCAGATGAGGATGAAAAGCTGCTCTCCACAAACAACCCATTCACTTATATTTATGTTGATATCAGGACAAATCCTCAGGATGTGACAAAAAAAAAACAAGTGTTTGTCTTCGCATCTAAACTTGTGTGTGTGTTTGCACTCGTGCGCCCGTCGGCGTGGGAGTGTGTAGGCACCAACCTGCGTGACGGCAGCGGTATCCTCATGAAGGTCTTGTACGTCCTCAGCTCTCTGTGCAGCTCCATGAAATGCTTCTCCTTCCTCTTAACCACCCAGGTAAACTCACCGTGCTTCAGCTCGATCCTGAACACAGCCGGCAGAGACTGCACACACACACACACACACACACACACACACACACACACACAAACACAAACACACACACACAAACACACACACACACACACACACACACACAAACACAAACACACACACACACACACACACACACACACACACACACACACACACACAAACACAAACACAAACACAAACACAAACACAAACACAAACACACACACACACACACACATTGGTTAATGCATTTAAAATATAATAGGGCAAACATTAGGGCTAGATCCACTTTAGTGGCTTTAGAAATAATTATTTTTAGGAGCAAACATTTGCATCTGATCCTTTCTCCAAACTGACAACAGGAGTCCCAGGAAATATCTCGCTGTAAATGCGTGTGCTGCACCTTGTTGACACTCCTGTGGTGCGACAGGTTGAAGCGATCCTGCGCGGCGGTGAACCTCTCCACCTCCAGGATGCGAGCAGTGATGGGCACAGTGGGCAGGTAGACCTTAGCGTTGGCCTCCTTGAAGCCCACCGTGGCGTACACGGCCGAAAACGGGATGCGACAGTCCCCTGGGAGAAGGAGGGAGGGAGGCGGGCGGTTAGCGTGATGTTCCTGCTTGTGCATGTAGGAGTTGCTCGGGCTGCTTGGGCGCGAGTAGGCTGCTTTGCAAAAAGAGTCGGCCTTTTGTTCAAGATTTTCGTGCCCTGCTACTTTGCAGCGTTAGGTCGAGTGTTTCTCCGGTACAGTCTGTGAGATCTGAATTATGTAAAGGAAATATCCACCCTCATACTCTTGCACTGTTAGATACCAGTTTGAAGGCAGTTGACAATTTTCCACACTGACTTTATACCCTTTAGTTTTCCATTACCCAAAGATCCTGTGTACAACCTTAAAGGTAGTGGAGGTGTGTTCCAATACCATTACTACCACACTGTTAAGTATGCCAGGAAAAGATTTAATAGTATGTCATTTGCAGGTTACACTTATGAACAATGAATGAAAATCACACCTAGGTTTCCATCGTAGTCGATCTCCTCTCCCTCCCCGATGTCCAGCTCTCTGGTGTCCAGGCTCTCCACAAGGTCGGCCATCTTGATGCCGCCGTCCGGGACTGTCGTGGGGTCAGAAACTTCGAAGCTCACCAGGTTGAGGCGACTGGTCGTGCGTGGATCTTGCCCCTGCATGCTTAGCAATTAGCCCCCAGAGCAGGGCGAGCCTGGAGGAGGAGAGGAGAGACGGTCATTTCCAAATAAAAAAAAAGTTACATGCTGAATAAATAGAAACATGAGTGGGTGTGGATTTGACTCTATTTGTCAATGTCAAAGCTAAATGACTCTTTCCTGAGTGTACATCCACTCCCACAGAGAGGGACTGTCATTTGACCTTTAACCTTCCAGTCATCATATATGGTTACACAAGACCATGATGTTCTAAGTCTCTAAATGACCACAAGTCTCTTTAACAAACATACTCAGGCACACATACAGTAAACACAGCTGGAACAGGTTTCAAGGTCACGTGGTGCCACTTCTCTCGACATAGCAGCACTCTCAAACTCCATAAACAATATTCCTCCAAAGCATGTTGGTGTTTTGATGATGGCGGTGGAAAATACTGTCTGACACATCGGTCCACAGTCTCCCATAGGTGTCCTATAAGCTTAAAATCTGGTTACTGCACAGGCCATAGGACAGCATCATTTTCATGCTCATAAAATTATTTACTGACCCTTCACATCTTGTTAGAAAGCATTGTTGTGTTGTGTTTTCCACCTGTCTGTATGTTCTTATTATGGTGTGGTAGACAAACCTGGATGTACAGTCTATTCAGTGTTCTGTCTCCCAAAGCCATTCATTCAGTAATTTTTCTCATATAGCAGGAAACCAATCATGTTGAAATGCAGAACTTCATATATTGATTGTTCTGAGAATAGAGTATGATGAAGGCCTGTGGAACCAATACATTTCTATAAATAAATGATTTTCTGATTCATTTTGTTGGACAACTTTTAAAACAATGTGGAAAGCACCGTAACTGTGGTGAAGCACTGATATATATTTTTATACATTTTTTGGCGAATCAAAGTCTTTAGTAGTTGAGTAATTCAGTGAATGACTTTGTGTTGCCTCAACCCTACTGAAGTCATGCACACCCAATCTAAAGCGTTTATACATATCTTTGGAATTTTCTGCTGAACAAAACATGTGTCACTCACCACTTGTGTGACTTCAGACACACTCCTACAGTAAGAACTAACCTGCTTAAATCCAGATAATGACAAACTAACTGCATGACTGAATTCAGTTGGTCATTACAGACACAGAATGAATAATACAGGAAAAGATGTCTCCTCCCTATCTAAATCATATAATCACATATTAATGACTTATTATGTACAAACTATTTACAAACTCATTGCTACCACAGTAAGTTTCAAAAGAGAATAAAAATGACATCATCTACATAATGACACACCATGAAAGCTGGAATTACTCCAAATAAATGGGAAGTACTGCTGTAAACCACAGTGCTACATCTTCTTTTAAATGCATAGCTTGTTCTCATGCACAGCAGTGGCCTGGATCTTCCACTCACAGGCTCATATGTTCTCCAAACCTTCAGTCATGATTCTGTCTTTGATTGATGGTTCAATAAAACCTTGATTGTGACGGCGTCACCAAATATTACTTCAAACATTCTGTGGTTGTCGATGCTGCGTCTGGCTTGACACAACCGTCTGCGCCCTCGGGAGGATGACGAAACAATGCACTGATGTAATGTGTTGCGTAAGACGCCATGTTGAGTAAAGGCTCACAACGCTGGGCATCACACACGTGCACTCAGCCATACAGCCCAAAATGACATGCACCTATACCTGTGCAGTCGTGCTACATTAACATACAGCTATCATAGTGCTCATGCATGACACAAAGACTAGTTTGCACACTTTGTACTGCACAGTAAAAAACATTTCTGCACCATATAAGCAAATATTTGCAGGACATATTAACCCACAACCAGCTACATCTTGTCATGTTTAGTCCATGTTTAAGTTGAGGATTATGCAGAAACTGCTCAGTTCTCTGTTTTAGTTTCTACTGTTACCTCTCCAACACACACTGCTGAGAACACAGGTTCAATTTTGTACAGCACATGCTCTTGGGCTGCATTATTAAGACAGGATACAGGCAAGGTGGAGAATAACAGTGCACAGTAATCTGCATTTTAAATCTTCCACCTTTGAAGCCCAGAAACGAAATACACTGGCAAAGAAAGGCCAACACACACAAAATACCACCAGGCAGTTTGCTTAGTCATCCAAGACTGGCCCATATACATGTGGTCCATTAGCAAACCTCCCTCTGAGTCTAGACAAAGTAGAAAAGAGTCAGACTCAGGAGGTGAGAGGAAGAAAGGAAAAGAGGTTTCATTAAAGGAGTTTTTTCTATGCACTCTCTGACTGTCATACATCATTTTCCTGTACTCTATCATGTTAATTCCCCTATTTCTCTTTCATTGTTTTGACAAAAATGCTGTCTGCTGCATTTTTTTTAAGTCAATGATAAAACAATTTAGTTCTTAGTCTCTCATACTATTTTTAAAACTAGCTTTATTAGGATGAGATTAATGTTTTTTTTTTCCAGAGCAGTGGTTCCCAAATGTAACCCCACAGTCCAGTCCAATGAACTCAAGCACCTCTTCATCAGCACCACCACTTATGATCCAAATGGGGAAACAGGATGTTATTTAACTATTAATCATATTAAAGTGATTGTAATAGTGAATGTAAACAATATTTTCATATAACTGTTAGTGTTCACTTTGGTTTCGGTCAAGTTTGCAATCATATGAAGTGGCAACAGCTGGACGTTTCAACCTTTCATCCACGACTTTTACTTTCTTACTATTCCAATTGCTTATCCTTTATATTTTTTTAAACAATTTTACCTTCCCTGCTCATTTACTAACTAGTTTTCACATGCTCTTAATTGCAATAAACCAACATTAATTGTTATAGCTGACTCATTAGGCAGATGTATTTTTTAATCAAAGCATTGATTCATTGTTTTTTTTTTCTCCACAGACCCACTGGCAATAGCAGAAGTCCCCCTGGTTGGGAGTCACAGCTCCAGAGGACAGTAACAAGGTCTTTTTCTTTAAGATGATTTATTCTGCAGAGGAAGTGCAAAGTGAAAAATGCGCTGTGCTGAGATCCAAAATAAATACATTAATATAAAAGGATGAGCAGAACTTCATTACACAAATGCTACCACTAATAAAATAAAGACCCTTTTTGGACGGGATACAAAAGGCTTTACTGGAAATGCGGCCTAAAGTTTCCGAGAAGGCAATTACATGGTCGTGACACAGACTCAAAAGTATCATGATGGTACTGGTGTACAAGACGTTGAACCATTAAGGTCACCAGTGAAATAAAATCTGCAAACAAAGTCAGTGTCTTTCTTTTTGAGTTTGAGGTAAACTGGGAGCAACAGCACCAAAGGATGAGGTTTTGGTGATTCATCAGATTTCATTTTCTCTGAGGCAATTCAGGGTGGGGAACGCAGACACACAAACAGAGAGAGAAAAAGAACAAAGTCTGTTGTTTTCTTGCAAACGGTGGAGGCAAAATAAATCACACCCTGAGACTTTTACCTTTAGAGACTTTCCATTGACTATTTCAAACATAGGCCACATGTAACCCCTAATTTGACCTTTGACCCTCTATAACCAAGTCCAAGAATACACAACGCTCGAGCGAGAAACCCAGCACTTCTTTTACAAACTGCTAAATTCTCGTGTTTGAAGCTAAAAATGTCCGTGACAAGTAAATAACACATGAGCTCGTACACCAAGAGATAACAGCTTAGCAAACATTCCCACTCTGCTGAACAAGATCCAACATGCTCGCTCAGTCAGAAGAGTCACCAGCCGTCACCGGTCGCCTCCACTGACTGTCTGTCTGTGTGTTTCCTATTGAGTCGCTTCATTCACCCGACCATTTCTCATTCTGGATTTTTCCTCAATAAGATTTGAATAACGATTCAGATTATTTTACAATTGGACCTTGTATTTAATGATTGCTGATTCATTTTATTAATCATTTGAGCAACAAAGTAATTTCACTTTTTTGGCATTGTTTGTGTTTCTTCACTTTCTATATATACAATAAACATAAGCATTAATACAGTTCATTTGCCAACATTCAAAGGAAAGCACTTCTTTGAGACTATTTATAAAATCAGTGTTTTCACTTTCCTCAGAAGAGTAAGTTTGTTCATTGCTGAGTCATATTCTAAAAAGCTGTGGAAAGGATGTTTCACACAGCTAACAAGGGTGTAACATCGAAATGAGTCCAAAATATATAGAGAGAGTATATTTAGTATATATAATAGCCTGAATCCAGACCATGAAACGATGTAATCCAGACCCTCAATAAAATTTCACTGCAACCTTATTTTAGTTTTTGGAGCAAGCTTGTTGTCAGAGGTGGAGGTTGAAAAACTAGCCATGCAAAGAAAAGAGAGGTTGACAGTAAAAATGTGCATTCAAGGATGAGCAGACTGAGAAATACTTGTTCATCTGAGAGGAGCATGAGACTAGTGTGCACAATTTTCAGTCAAGTGGCAAATTACCAGTCCAGCGGCTCAGCATTGTCAACCACGAATACACTGAACATGTACATCAGTATGTCTGTCTGGCCATTATAGCTTTTGTGCCCAACTTTAAGGACTTGGTTACACAACAAAAGTTAAAGCAGAAATATATTTTGTGTTTGCAGCTGCAGAATTTTTAAACCTAAAAAGCTTAATCCAGCCTTCCTGGATTTGTGAGTATATTTTGTCAACTAATCTTTAATGGTCAAACACTAGAAAATCATTACATCAATGTTACATAATGAAATCAATATGTGTTAATTATTAATATATTTTTGTATTCGTATTTAATTTAAAAAAAGACAAGATCATGACAGGCAGAACTCTTGATAAGATTAATATTTCTACCATATAGCTGTAAAATTGATGCCAGAGAAAGCAACAGAAAAAGTGTTCTTTTGTTTTAATCATTAAAAATGTTCTGGTCCAGTCAGACATACAGGATGTATCAGTGTCATTAATTTTAAC
Source organism: Centropyge bicolor (assembly GCA_037975185.1). Classification (NCBI taxonomy): domain Eukaryota; kingdom Metazoa; phylum Chordata; class Actinopteri; family Pomacanthidae; genus Centropyge; species Centropyge bicolor. The sequence continues at coordinate 361,882 of JBBMOC010000052.1, read as the reverse complement.
GAGGCCCATTGGTTGAACTTATGTAGGGAGTGCGTGCAATCTTAGATTCCAGAAGAAGTATTTATGACGGTGCAGTTATCTCCCAGCTCTAAGAATATCCGCGACCCCCCACAGGCTTGACTCACACAGACATTCACTGCAGTCTTGGAATGTTGAATGTAGGTTGAATGTCTGCATGTGGACTAGGATGTCAAATGTGCGCACATGTATACATGTACAAAAGCATGGTCACGGTGTCTGCAGTATGCAACCTGACGGAACTAAGAGCTTGCAGGCGTTATCTCTACTGCCTTCCAATGGAGCTCTGCCTACTTCCTGCTTCCTGTCCTGTTGTCATGGCGATAGCTTTAACAGCCAGCATGTATATAAATATCAACAGAAGCAGCTGAGAGCGTTCCGCCTCTCCCTTCGTGTCCTAGCATCCCTCTTAAATGTCAATTAGTCGGAAGAATGTTGAGTGGGTGAAGAACTGCGGAGGTTCGGTCGAAGTCTGGCAGAGAGGGAGACAAAAACCATCACCATAAAAAGCAAAGTGGGGACTCGTCAATCTTTCCAACATGTGACACAAGGGAAATTTAGTCTCTCGCCCTGCACCAGAGAGCCATTTAAAAACATATTGCAACCTTCATAAATTCTAACAAGACCAAATCCATTACTGGGGATATTTCACTCAAATTTACTGTTTGGGGATAGAAGTTTCTAATAAGGCACCTTTAAAGATCCCCTCCGTGAAAATCAAGTTTTTAACATTATGAATATATCTATAAAGTGTTTTATATAATGCTATAAGACATACCATGAGCTAAATAAACGGCATGGCTAAGGATTTCTGCGGTGACCTAATGACACAAATTCCAAAAACATGGATTCAGACAACCAGGCTCTTAACATACCCAAGGAACCAATCCTGTCAACTTGCAGGGTGGAGCTACAATTGAATGAGCCAGTATCATAGGTGAAACCAGGTGTATCGTATCGGTATTGTGCAAGATAATTCTCAGTATTTTTAAAACAATTGGCAGAGATGTTTTATGGTTTTGGCTGCAAAGTTGTGAAAGGAGAACTGGTGAACATTCATGTTTGACCAAAGGATGCGAACATACGAGAGCCAAACTTCCAGAGAAAACTCAGGTTCGCAGGAGCCATTTTCCAGAGAACTGTTTTACCACAAACTCATACTGAGGGCCAACACTGTTCCAACCATTTATCCAGAGGACACGATGAGTACGAGCCAACATGTTGGTAACAAACATTAAGTTTAGTCTTGTGTTTTATCTGTTGACTGTGTCCAAACAAATCTGCAGTGTGCCAGATAATGTTAGCCAATGTTAGCCTGCCAGCAGGTGATTAGCTTAGCTTAGCATAAAGACTGGACAGATTGATTTGCCCAACAGTAATTGGACAGTAAAATCCAACTACCAGCACCTTTAAAGGTCATTAATATAGACATTGTACCTTAGGCTAGCGTCTTAGCATTTATTATTACAGATGACTCACAAAGTAAGAAACCTGTGAACCTTATTAGCAATAACTTATCAACAGTTACATCAGCAGACTTGATGGTTGATTTGAAATACTTCACTATTAATGTCTCACCAACCATATCTATAAATCTATAGTTAAAGTTTTTATTAATAGAGTCATAGTTAGCATTTATAACTGGAGGCCTTTCAGAAAGTGGTACCTCAGGTTTAATGATTACTGCGGGTGACAGCAGGTTAATCCACAATCAATACTGTAACATAGCTACAATTGATTCATTCATCTCTAACGCCCATTTGGATCCATTCATGTCAGCAGGAAGAAGAAGCAAGCCGGACAAGGCGAGTTTGTTTTTGTCGAACGTGTGTCCCGCATGGGCGACCATGTTGCATTCACAGTCTTGTTCCATCTGCCCTCGTGAGATTTGACACAAAACATTCCCATCTGAGGTTTTTGAAATGAAACATGAGACGTGCTCTAGTTTTAGCTTTTGAGTCTTGTTATTGGGCCTGTTCTTGCAGCTTGGACACATGGGAAACGAAGGCGAGGTCTCGGCTCTAGGGGCCTTATCTATCGACAGACAAAAATCTGCATTCCTTTGGTTAACTGTTGTCAAAATTGAAGTTTAAACAGGAAGTTTTGTGTCTTCTCTGTCAAACATTTGTGGTCTGTGGGGGAAGTCACTGGTCCACACGTAAAATAATCATACATGCAAAAAACTAGACAACTGGACACACGGAGGATTTGTGGGTTTTAGCATCTCATGGCTATGATGAGTGCTTTTACTGATTGCTTGAGGAAACAGTGATGAACAGAAAACTCTCAGAATCAATGACACAAATTATTTTTCCTCATCTTTACTGCACATATATGTCAGAGTCATCTAATCTGAAAGGTGGGAACTTGCCGTGCTGTGTCTACTGCTGGGTGTTGAATTGCACTCACTGCATGAAACCTAAACCAAATCCTGAATGACTTGAACAAGGAAACAGTTGCATTGTCCTCTCCAACAGCCGGACGGAGAAAGTTTATATTTCCAATATGCTGGAAAGAATGATTTTCCTCTGCTGCTTCAGGGCATTCTGACGGAACATTAGCGATTGTAAATTTGTGGTAATTTTTTCTTGTTCAAGGTCAAACAAAGTACAATACTTGCACTGGGAGGAATCCAGCAGACCAGAATTTTATGCAGCCACAATATACTGTGTGGAGAGATCTAGTGTTTTTAATTTCAGTAAATGTATTTTCATCAAATCATTCTGCAACCTTCTGTTGTCCAAATAGTTGATATATGATACTGTGAGAAAAGGGGCTGGTCTTTCTTTGAAACACAGGAAATCACTGACTCAGGTGGAAATGACAGGTTGGGTCAAGACAACAAAACCAGTTACAACATTTCCTGACAAAGTTCTGAATTGCACTCAAGTGGTTTCATTATTCCGAAGCAGAATTTCCCTTTTTTTATTTTCATTTGTATGATCAACATCATAACGGCTTATTTTAGGTTTTACTGTCAGAACTGCTCATCATCATCTCTGGCTAAAAACTGTAATCGCTGCTTCTGATTGACTCAAAAAAAAAAAAAATCATTCGCTGATCCTTTTTGACATACACTCAAATTGAAAGTTGAAGTCGAATGTTTGACCTCATTAAGTTCATTCATGTAAATATCTGCTCTTTCTCAATTTGATGGCAGCAACAGGTTTCAAAACAAGTCGGGACAGGAGCAACAGAAGACTGAAAGTTGTGGACTGATCCAAAAACACCTGTTTGGATCAGTCCACAGGTAAACAGGTTCATTGGTAACAGGTGATAGGATCATGATTGGGTATGAAAGGTTCATCCTGGAAAGGCTCAGTCGTTCACAAGCGAGGATGGAGAGAGGTTCAACACTTTGTTAAACACATGATTGTATGAAGGAGATTATCACATGGACACTTTGTGAAACTGTTGTCCCATCTTTTTTGGAATCAGGTTTGTATTTACAACAATCTCTTCCAATCATAAACTGAATTTTTGTCCCTCTACACTAAGTTTCCTCTGCAAAACGTGTCACATTATTGAAAAGAACACTGGAGGCGTCTATGTCAATATCAGTCGAGGTGCTGTCACCGACTACCAAGCGTTAAAATAGACAACTTGTAAGATGCATCGTCTATTTCTGGACGTGAGATAACAGGCTTGACATTTACAAAAGTACTGTGGCAAACAGTGAATGGTTTTAATCATTTTAAAGATACCATACAGAGATGTAAACATCTTCACTATCACACACACACAAACACACAATGAAGATAAAATAAACCTAGCTTGGCATTTACAGCTCGTTTGGTGCCAAGCTCCTCATGGCGCAGATGGTACAAAGAGAGAGAGAGAGAGAGAGAGAGAGAGAGGGAAGATGGAGGGAGGAACGGATAGAGAAGCAACAAGAGAGGTCTGTGACACCTCTCTTTCTCTGCCCACACTAAAGCTGCCTATTATCTAATCCTTCACACCACGGACAGGGGGATAGCGATGGTCAGAGAGGCAGAGAAAGCAAGACATACAGTAGATGCCAGAAAAGGAGCGGGCGCAATCGTCATCATGGCCAGAGTGGCGTTCTGCTGGCGGTAACACAAGGCATTATTGTACTGAAGCAGTGATGGAACTGTTCTCTCTCTCTCTCTCGCTCTCTCTCTCTTTCAGCCAAGCCTGACTCAGCCCAAACCGAGACGGCCAAGTTAGAGCCTGGAAACAACCAAACTATAACTTCACTGACCGCTGAAGCGACATGATTACAGCAGCAGGAGGGAAAGTATAGAGGACGTTCGAGCTCTTGACTGAAAGAGTCGGTTCGCCCAAATTACCACCTCCAGCAGGATTCAGCCATGAAAATAGTTTTGGCTTTGTGTGTGTGCAGGTGTTGAGATGCCTGTCCGTGAGATTTCCAATATAATGGAGCTGACTGGAATTTTGTTTTTGACGCCAACTGTGTTTTAAAAATTCAGCAGCTCCACATCTTTCAAGAAACAATGAACCAGTTAATCAGGCTGTGAAGAGGTTTCACTGGAAGACTTCTTAACTTTCATTTCTTCAAAACAGTCCACACTGTTGACAAAGTGTTCTGTGGATTATCCAGAGTCGAGAACATTGTTTTTTTGTGGATGTTGCAGCTGAACTGTGAAAACGAAATTCCATTTACCTCCATTGTTTTTGCTGCGCAGACAGAAATTTCAGAACCTCTGCAAATCAAACAAAGCGTGACTAGATACCACTAATGATATGGGGTTAACAGTCCTGGATGTCAACATCTGAAATTTCATAACCCAGGACATGAATCAGGTTTGTATACAGGCCAGAAATAGACTACTGTAATTCAAAAATAGGGTGTTTAGATACACTGGCAAAACCAAAAGTGTTAACGATGGTCTGAGCGCCAAATGGCACAGTGACATTTTTCACCATGTAAATAAATCACCTCTATTTTTGCATCTCATGAAGCTCTTTTATCTTCGACAGTCTGTGCACGAGAGCCCTTTAATTTGTTTTCAGCAGTAAAGCGGTGCTGCTGAAATTAGATTTAAACCTGTTATCTGCGGCGCCGTCGTTGAGAAAATCTGTTAAGGACTTGATGGGACACATATTCCAATATTAGCTCAGACTGATAGTGAAAGCTGCAGAAACAATGTCGTACAATCCTTAAAAAAATGATGTTTATATTATCCAGAAACGATCATTTTAAAGGCTGTGGTTGGAAACTCAAAAGAGGGTTTGTGGGTAAGGGTTCAGCATATGGTGGCAACATATGAGACCACATCTGGAATAAGTTTCCAGCAGTATATGCCTGCCATGCTAAAAATATTTGAAATCCTTCCAGCACGGCCCGAGAAGACGAATGAGAGTGCAACGAGGTAAAACTCTTGTTACATAACTTTAACTAAAAAACAGTAGGTGGACTAAAATTCCTCAACCTCTCCTACCGTCCAAGATTAATGATTGATGCATATCACACACCACATGCAACGGGGTCGACACACTTAAACACACATGCACACACTTGGAGCCTCAGGCAGGAACAGCAGTAATAAACTTCAGTGTACGTGTGTGCTGTCAACACAACAGCAAAAGTATTGAGGTCATGCTTCTGCTGCCTCCTGTGCAGAGGAAGGTTAGTGAATGCCAGAGGTCAGTATCATGTGTATCAGATGCAAAGACAACAGAAGAAGAGCGGAGAGGGGAGAGAGAGAGAGAGAGGAGGGGGGGTTGGTATGAGCGAGCAGCCGTGAAAGAGAAGCTAAATATCTGCAGTCTTCCCATGACATTCCAGCTGTGGAAACTAACTTTCACAGCAGGGCTTGAGCAGGGGGGGCAGCAGGCCAGCACACACACACACATACACACACCTGTGGAGTCTTGCACAACAGGTAACACACCACTTGATGCACAATTTCATGAATAAATCCTCTCAGCTGAAGGACCCAGAAAGTCATCAAAGCCAATGATCTTCACCAACACACATCTTTCCATAGGCAGCCACACCTGGCCATTTAAACACACATCTGCTACAAGAACTCCCTCCTCTTTGTTTCTACCTATAGGTGCCAACACAGTGCACATTCTCCCCCATGATCCCACTGACAACCCAAACCCAAGGAGTGTCACACAGACACATATCTCCCCCCCTCCCAGCTCATGGACGCAAATAGACCAGAGCCTACAGACAAACAGAGAGGGAGACATTACCAACCTGCTCTTTCTGTGGACGTGCAGCCCACATGTTGCTTAGTGATCAATCCACTTCACTGCACGGACGACACGGACACACACTGACCTCAGAGAAGTGTGCAGCAGTAGACAGCTAGTCCTGTTCTTCCTTCTCTTCTCTAACTCTGGAAGTGTGGCTGAGACAAAAAAAAAAAAAACTAACAGTGAACTCTCTCCAACTCCTCAGGAAGGGAGGTCTCTCTCAAACTCCAGCCCAATCACAGCGAGAGGGTCCACCCACAGGCTCCTCTCATTGGGTAGAGAAAGAGCAGTGGACTTTTGGTGAAGTAGGAGGAGTCCTCCAGGGGACAAAATACTGACACTGCTCCTGCCTATTGCTATTATCTCATCAGTTCACACTCTCTCTGTCTCTTGTTCTCTCCAGACTGTCTGTACATGTACATGCTGCTGTGTTTATCTATCTGGCTTCATGCATATGTATCTATATATGTGTGTATATGTGTGTCTGTCCATCCACATCTGTGCATTTATGTCTGCATGCCTGTGGCCTTGCAGGTATGTGTGTCGAGTCTTTATTGATTTGCATAAGCTGCAAAACAATAAGCTTCAACATAAGAGGCAAAAACAAAAGGATTGTGCTTGTAAGATTAAAAAAAGACATGAAAAAATAGAAAAAGAAAAAGCAATCATTTGATTCATCTGTGTGCCCACCTAAATCTAATATGTGTGTTTCCGCCCCAAAACATCTCTCTAATGAAATATACCCTCATTTCACACTTGGAGTACAAAACCATTTACTTGTCTGGCAGCCAGACATAAACACACGTCCACAGGTTCAAGTACAGAATCAAAGCAGATCTACTCCTCCATCTTGTGGATGAAGAGATGTACTGCACTCCCTCACAGGCCAAACACACACAAACACATACCTGTCAAATGTGTGTGTGTGTGACTGGGACTTTACCCTGCGCTACCACACCCTGGAGGCATAGGTCAGACCAAGCGTCACCCAAAATGCAGTTAACATATTGCATGTGCCGTAAAACCACAAACAGAATTGTGGGAAACTATAAAACACCTCTGGTTCATATACAGAGCAATAAACAGACCAAAACAAAAAAAATCTCCCCTGACGCTAAATACGGACACATTTCGGCAGAGACACCCATTGTTGCTGTTATCACCTCCTGTTGTCCAATTTTGGCATTTTGTCTGTAAATAGCCGTGATTTTAGCTTGTTGTTCCACCATTATCATCATTACTTCAGTTGTTATGAGAGCAGGCCTGCTGAGATGTTGTTAGATTACACAATACAAATGCCAGCGGTCCATAGGTTAAGGTTTTTCCTGTGAATCAAAAAAGGCCCATCGCCCAAATACACACCAACATACACACACACACACACCATAAGACCCGAGACAGGAACATACCAGATGTGATGAAATGTCTCAAAGAGGCAGTGAAAGACTGACGAGTGTCCTGCTCGTGTTCTTTCCACCATTAGGATCTCTCTCTCCTTCTCTCTGTTCATTTATACCTCTCTCTCTTCCCCTCTCTCTCTCTCTCTCACATCATGATTCAGTGGCCATAAACATAATGGACTCTCCTGGTAAACACAGCACAAAGGGCAGAGAGATAACAATATTTGAGACATGAGGATCACATCTGTGGGGTAAAGATAGAAACCTATCACAAACTGTGAGAAGATTCACACTTATATTGAAATCATCTCTTTCACTGGTCACCATTAAATCAATAGAGAATGAGATAAACCATTTGATAGTCTTACATTGTTGAACAGTTCAATTGTGACCGAAGCAGGATTTCAGTGATAATACTCTGTTCCTCCTGGCCAACACCCAACAAAGCTATGACATAGGATTTAATGACATCTGAGCTGACTATATAAACATCATTATGCCATAAAAATGTGTCATGCTTGGGGGGGGGGTCCTGTTTCCGGTGATTGATTAATCAGCTTTGACGCTCAAACATCTTAATAATTGAGTTTGTTATACTACACATCGCTAAGTTTAATCAGAGTGAAGAAAATAGCATATCATAACAGCGGATAAATTTGTGTAAAAGTTAATTAGCCTCTCTTACTGTCAGTAACTGCTGTCTGTGAGTCCGACTCTATTGAAATAAGATAAGATAAGATATTCCTTTATTCACAAATTCACAATGTATGCATCACATTCAAATGCCCTGCAACCTTTACAATGTCCAAACTTTGCAGTTGTCTAAATGTTTTCTTTAGGTTTTATGTAAAGTCAGTGAGAGTGATTAATAATCAGTCTAAAGAGGAATCAAATTAAAGTTTTACAACATATTGTTATGCTGCAAAAAGCTCCAGCAGTTTCTGTAATTATCCTGTTCACTGCCCCTTGCATGCTATTATGGGTTGATGTAAATTTATATTCTAGTGGCAGTTAGGTAAGTTGCTAAAGTGACTCTGCTCATTTTACAGTATGCAACAGCTTTTTTAATCTGGCTGAAACACGAATATTCTCAACATACGTGTGCATATAATGTATTTCACGTGTCTGCATTAATGATTTTTGCTAATAAAACTCTGCAGCAGTGGGATTTGACACATGCTGCTAATTTGCAAACACTCCTGATCGTCACATCGTGCCACATCGTGTCCCCTGTCCCCTGGCAAATCAGAGCAGTGAATTACCCCAAAATGACTGGGGTTCAGATTGACTTTACTACAATTTAATTATTTGTGAGTTGATTCTATCCAGGCACTTTTGAGACATTAAACACTGAAGATTTTATATCCCACCAGGCAAAAACTGCTCTTTCTAAACCTTGACCCCAAATGCTCTTTCCATAAAAATCAATCAAACCATCTGCTTTGCCTCCTTAAATTAATTTTAAGGAGCAAAAGCCAAATGTATACTGATGTCTAAATTGATCCTTGTGGGGAAAATATTTTTACTCACCTTTTTGCAGGATCAGCAGCATCAGCTCATTCTTCCTGAATACTTTCTAAAAGACATGGTGGTAAACATATATTTTCTGAAAGGGGTGAGCATTAACCCAGAGTCATCAGTGCCCTTAGAGCTCCTGTAGGTGGCGTTGCAGCACTGGACTCACCGTAGACGCCCCCCCNTTCAGAGGGCTGGTTGCAGATGAGGTGGATCATTTGCATGGACCTAAAATAGCCTCATGTTTGTGTCAGACTGTGGAGAGCTGCTCCCTGGAGGATCACAGCCAGTCTTCGCCCTCACAGAGTTGTGACTTCTCTCAGCTTCATTTGGCACAAGAATTTTTTTTAATGCAAGGATTTTGGGTTCACACCTTTGCCATTACCTCCTTGATGATGATGATGATGACGATGATGGGAGGAAAGGGCAGATCCAAGGGGCCTGAGGAGTCCCAGACCCGGGGTGCCTTCAGCTGTCAGGGTGAATAACGACAGCATGCCCTCTCGGCCCAATCTCTCGGAGTGCCTCTCCCATAACTGCAGCTGGGGGGAGACCCACAACACCTCCAGGAACACCGACCCCCATCCTCTCAACTACTACTCCATCCCCCTCCTCACGGTCATCACCATCGCCTGCACCTTGCTCTTTCTGGTCGGGGTGGCCGGGAATGTCATGACCATCCTGGTGGTCAGCAAGTACCGGGACATGCGCACTACCACCAACCTGTACCTGTGCAGCATGGCCGTGTCCGACCTGCTCATCTTCCTGTGCATGCCTCTGGACCTGTACCGTATGTGGAGGTACAGGCCCTGGAGGTTCGGGGACGCCCTCTGCAAGCTCTTTCAGTTCGTGTCAGAGTCGTGCACGTACTCCACCATCCTGAGCATCACGGCGCTCTCGGTGGAGAGATACCTGGCCATCTGCTTCCCTCTGCGCGCGAAGGCCCTGGTCACCAAGAGGCGGGTGCGCGCTCTCATCCTCCTCCTCTGGACCGTGTCTCTGATGAGCGCAGGACCTGTGCTTGTCATGGTGGGAGTGGAGCAGGACAGCACTGTGTTGACAAATATCAGCTTTGGGATGAATAAGACTATCATCCCCCCGGAGGTTGGAGACACCCGGGAGTGTAAGATAACCTATTACGCAGTGGAGTCGGGCCTGATGGGGGCCATGGTGTGGCTGAGCTCTGTGTTCTTCTTCATGCCCGTGTTCTGCCTCACGGTTCTCTACAGCCTCATAGGTCGTCGGCTGTGGCAGAGACACAAAGAGACGAGCATTAACTCTCGCGTGGCTCACCGGGAAAAAAGCAACAGGCAGACCATCAAGATGCTGGGTGAGTTTGGAGAGCGCGCAAATTACGCACAAGCATGACTTGGGTCATGTTGGGTATTCTGACAGACAGACAGACAGACAGACAGAGTACTTTATTAATCCCTTTGGGAGGTTCCCTCCGGGAAATTGGCCCTTCTGTATAGAAGGGTGAACACTGATCAATGAGTGAGCAAAGGTCTGGGTTTTAACTTAAGTCTACAGAATATAAGATAAGGGAGAAAACTGACATCTGTATTTAGAAATTTGTTTGTATCTATAATCATTCCTCATCTATCATCGATGACTGCTTGTGCATCAACTTCTCTGACCCTCTCCTCTTCCTCCTCTTCATCCTTCCTCTCACCTCCTCCTCTTCATCCTTCTCACCTGCTCCTCTTCATCCTTCCTCTCACCTCCTCCTCTTCATCCTTCTCACCTGCTTCTCTTCTTCATCCTTCCTCTCACCTGCTCCTCTTCTTTTTCCTCCTCTTCCTCCTCCACCTCTTCATCCTTCCTCTCAATCTCTCCTCTTCTTCATCCTTCCTCTCACCCGCTCTTCCTCCCCCTCTTCCTCTTCATGCTTCCTCTCACCTGATCCTCCTCTTCATCCTTCCTCTCACCCCCTCCTCTTCTTCCTCCTCCTGCAGTGGTGGTGGTGCTGGCCTTCGTCCTGTGCTGGCTGCCCTTCCATGTAGGTCGCTACCTGCAGTTCCGTTCCCTGGACGCTCCCTCCCCTCTGCTCTCTCTCTTGTCAGAGTACTGCAGTTTGGTGTCCGTGGTTCTCTTCTACCTGAGCGCAGCCATCAACCCCATCCTCTATAACACCATGTCCTGGAAGTACCGGGGCGCGGCGGCTCGCCTCTTCGGCCTGACCGACAGCCAGCCGCCACGAGGGCGCACAGCCAGCACGGTGAAGGGGGATGGATCCAACTTCTGGTCAGAATCCACAGTCAGCTTCTGAATGCACGGCTGTCAGAACGTCTGCAGTCATGAGATAAGACTGACCTAAAGTCATTACTTCTGTACGAACTATTCTGTACATGTGGCACTTACTTGCCTTCATTTGACTTGGACTGAAAGAACCAGAGGATGAGAAAAGCCACAAAAAGCTGCAGGCCTCTTTTCACTTTGTCAGCATGCATCAATGGAACTTCTCAAACAATTTCATTTCATTGGAGCAAGTGCTGTCCACCATTCACACGCACCAACACGCTCTGCAGCATCTGAAAAGCAACACTGGCGGGGGGGCAAAACACACACCAGCCTCAAGTGCTTGTATCGATCCAAATGTGAACAACACACAGCAACACACACACAATCATATAAATATCTTAGACATCTACAATTGCCTTATATTGTATTCATATTCTGGATGACAAAGAAAGCACTGTAGAACCTGTGGCACCTGTCTGTACTCCTTCAGAGAGGGGCAGAGGTGCAGTGTGTGTGTGTGTGTGAGAGAGAGAGTGCGTGAGTTTGCGTGTGTCATATTTTTGAATGTGATGTGATGTGTGGATGTTACTGTTCTTTCTGACATGCTGAAAGCCCTGTATCTTGGAAATTCAAGTCCATGTTGTGTTGATGCTGCCAAGAAGGGCCGATGAGTTTGGGGGGTATAGTCTCTGAAATGAGGAGAAAAAAATTTCCTGTGTAGCTTAAACACAAAGGTTAGTGTTTGGTACACGGGAGCCACAGAGCAAGTTGATTTATAGGGACTTTGAGACAATTTACAAAATGCAAACATTTCCAAGATGTGTATCATTATGTCTCTAACTTTTGTAATTATACTTGTAAAATGATCAACACTTTTCAAGCTGCAGGCTCTTACTACTTAAAAGAAGTCATTTGAAAAATAAAACAATGTACAAGAGGAGAGTTTGAGAAGGTATAAAATGTTTAGTGTCACTTTGTGCAATGCATTAAAAAAAAATCAGTTTGAATCGACAAAGAAAGTTGATCAGTGTTACTGTGAAAATGTTTGTGGCCGTAAACGCCTCAGTTTTCAGAGCCTTTTCATCCGGTTACACAAAGCATGTAGCAGACTTGTCAATTGTCTGATTTGACGAAATTTGTTTTCACCATTCACAGGTTCATAAAAGTGTAAACGCAGTAAACCTGGAGGATAAGCTCAGGTCATCTTTGGCATGAATGAGTGACTTAAACGCACAATCTAAATATATCATGTATGTCAATCTGGTCTTGTTTATTAATATGGTTCAGGTTTGTTTTTTTTCACCCAGTGGAAACTAATTTCTCGGGTGATTCTGCAGTGTATGATGAACTGAAACAGGTTGAAAAGGTACCAACCATGACGACATGTCTCATGATTCTACAAGATTGTAAATCAGCCTTTCCTTTATGTGTGTGAAAAACAGAAGTCTATCATGCACTCTTTTGGACAAAGAGGATCAGTGAGCTGTCTGTAAGTGATGTTACGCTTGCTTTAACTTGTAAATACGTGCTTTGTAATGCTCTGCACTCAGACTCAAATCACCGCAGCAGCCTCCACGAACCTGCACTGGATTTCAAAACCTGGCTCTGAAGAATGTATCTCTGTTAATGAATATTTCTGACTGTACATACTGATGTCATGGCATACTATTTATTAAGGATGTAATTAAAAGAGCAAAATTTGATTCATATTTTTCTTTATTTGAAGATGTCTGTGATTATATCCTGCTGGATAATGTATCTGTTGATTATGAAGTCTTGTAAAAGTAAAAAACAAACAAACAGAAAAACTCACCTCTTTGCTTTTCTTTTTTTTTTAAACAATATTTGCTTTGCACACAATTTACAATCAAGCAGCATTTTGCTAATTGTGAACAGACACCACTTAATGCCACCCTTCCACCCCCATCAAACATCACTGAGGTAACGTCTACGCCAAACAGAGCGGACTGAAAGATGCATACAGCACCTTAACAGGGCCTGTAATCTTTCCCCTGTGTGACCTTGCAATACTCCATTATATAATGTTACCGTCAGTGGGGGGTAACACCAGCCAGTAAATCGCTAACTTAACACAGCGGTGTGTTCTCTGTCATCTCAGCTGGTGTTGTGTTTCTGCAGCCATGAGGCCCAGCATCGCTCCATCACCTCAGACAGCTTCAAAGACAGCAGGCTCTGCCCTCAGATACCACACAGGGTTCAAAGCCCCCCACCCCCCCACCCCAGTCACCTCTGAGGTAACCTGAGGTAGCTCATCAAAACCCTCTGAGTACAAAATGTTCAGCAGAGGTTTGAGAAAGTTCAAAAAATAAAAGTGCGCGTGAGTGTGTGCTCGCTCGGCCGAGAACATTGAAGTGATTATGAAATCTGAAGCAAATTGATTCGATTAAACTGTGGTTGGTATTGCATAGAGGGTGATTAGTGGGTGGATGATAGAGGTGAAGAGAAGGTGTAAAATAATAGTGGTCCCTATTCAAAAAACTGTGCATTGAAAACAGACGAGAAAACAAAAGGTGAAAGAAAAGAGGCTGAATGAGTGAGTCAGACATCAGGAGAGTTTATTTAGGTGTGGGCTGTGTGGTACAGAAAGAGTACATTAGCTTTAGAAAAAGAGGGACTGATCTATCTCCACCTATAACTGTGTGCCTGCACTAACAGAAAGTCTTTGTTTGGAAAGCCAGTTATAACTAGCTGGTGTTCAAACAGAGGCATGCATGTACGTCTTGCAGCTGCTTGTGCATCCTCAGAGAAACTGACAAGAAACTCAATGCAGACTTATCACCACACAGCTGATGGAGAGATTGAGGTGGTGCAGAATCCCAGAGCTGCTCCACTGGGTTCAGATCAGGACATTTATATGTTTGGAGCTGGTGACACAGCATCCTGCAGGAAGCATCCAGTTAAACTACAGCGTGAGGCTAAAGCCATGTTAGCAGCTGATGTGTTTACCATCTTGTATCATGGCAACATTTCTTAATTAGCACTAAACACAAATTACAGCCAAGACTGATGTCATTAGTTTTACTGGCATTAGGTCATAAACCAAAGTACTGGACAAATTAAAAATTTGACCTGATGACAGCGCTAGATGAAAGCTAAGGGATCACCAAACCTATTAAGGGAACAAAGCTTAACAATGTTATAAAAGGGGGCTGACACAACTGGCACCACTAGCTTTAAGACTGCTGTGGTTAAACCTCCACTTAAGAAACCACACCTTGATCCAAGATCTCCAAATAACTACGAACCAGTCTCAAACCTCTCATTCTTTTCTAAACTATTAAGAAGAGTTTTGTCTCAACTTTCAGCTCACTTAATCAAAAATTATATTTTTGAACATTTCCATATCACACCAATTATAACCTTCCGTCCTTTCCCCCCTATCCACATCAGATCAGACTTTAAGGTGCTTCTCTATACCTGAAGCCTGAAGTTGCTTGGGAGGGGTTTTTCTTTATCCAAATCAAAGCTCTATAAGAACAGAGGGTGTCGTATGCTGCACAGACTGTGAAGCAAATAGTGATTTATATTTGAGTATATAAATAAAAACGACCTGACTTATATGCACTTTATGCTTTCTGGGTGCTTTATCTTTCAGTTTTATTCATACTGCACGTCACTGTCTGGAAGAGTGAGTTATTGCACGGCCCCTGCTTACGGCGGATTTATTATATTATAATTTAAAAAAGAGAAGTTATCTAGTGGAAGAGTGTTGCTATTTAATCGTTCAATTTCAACACCACTTTAACCAAACACTGCACAAAACGATTGCAACGAAAGGTTAAAAGACTAATATTCCACTGTCGTCCTTGGGTCGCTGCCGTCTCTCTCTGTGGTTGACCTCAGCACAGGATAATAGTGTGTGTGATATAGTCCGCTGAGCTATCTAACACTGTCGAGGCCACTGGAGAGAAAATGCAGCACTGACCAACCTTCACACACACATTCACACTGATAGCTCAAACTGACACACACACACACACACACACACACTCTACATCTTGATAGAGGATGTGGAGACAAAACCATCTATAAATATAAAAATGAGTCTGACATTTCAAACACCTTAAAGAATCCACTGTTGTGAAACATAATTCAGAGCATTACTCATAATTTCAACCCTAATATTAGAAATATTGATTATTATGTTTACAACAGTGCATGAAGGTGAACCTGACGAAAGCAGAATCATCATTCTCTTATTAAATCTTGGGGATTAAAAATCAATACTGATACACAACAGAACTGTAAATTCCAGGGAAACATGTCTATCTTTAGCCATACACAGAACTATATGTGTATATGAAAGTGTTGACGAATAAAGACACACACAATAAAACATACAGGTGGAACCAAAGTCAGAAAAAAAAAATCAAAACATTTATTGGGCATAAATATATTATATATACGCTACCGATACAGTTACGTCTTACATACATAGGGTAGTATTTGCAAAAATCTATACATTAAAATTGATATGGCAGTTTCTTTTATATAATGCATATGAAATTGTCTAACATTTACAATACAAGAAGAAATGCATGAATTTCTTTTCTTTTTCTCAATTCGTAGACCATGACAACATTGGAATGTTTGCTTTTAAATCGTGAGGTAAAAATATGTTTCTTTCTTTTTTCTTTTTTGTCTCGCTTAAAAAATAGTTAAATACCTGTGAGTCTCTGTGTGTTTTGTCAAATCGCCAAATTCTCAGTCAAAATCTCTACTTACTGTAAAACGTACAAAACATAACCAAAAAAAAAAAAAAAAAAAAAAAAAAATTAAAAGAAGGAAATAAACTGATCAGAAGGCACAGACGTGGGGCTGCTGGGCGAACTAATTGTCTCTCATTCTTGACATACCCGCCAAATGTGCAGGACCTGCAGGGTGAGTGGGTCGGTGGGTGGGGGAGGGCGGGGGTGTCTATAAAATCACCAGCATTTTGAAAATAACAAAAAAAAACAACAAAGCACATAAAGGGAGTACCCTGCCCACAAAGGCTTTCAGTTAACATCATGTTAACCTCAGACCGTGCACTAACACTAACACGACTGGCCTGAACTCGGCCAAACACGAGGCCAACCTCTGCTCTCCCACTGGGGCGTTAAGGCTTGAAAAAGGGGGATAAAAAGGGGGCTGTGGGTGGGCAACATAACATCAGGGGTATAAGGACAGGACACCTCACACATCACCTGTCGACTACGATGCAACAGGCTAGGTAGACACCATGAGCACGTCTGAGAGAGGCACCACACTCCCTATGAACTTCCTTTGTTGCCGTAGTTTTGCGCTCTGCAGGGAGCAGGATGCCACGTGAGAAGCACACAACTATGCTCCAGTAATGCCAATGTCACAGTGACGCCAACGACAGAATAATGCCAATGAGTGTAACAGACGGCGTTGGCAGTAGTGTTTGGAACGGAGCGAAGGACCTCCCGTCCCCTCTCGCTCTTATTAACCCCATCAAGACTAATGCTCGGCATAAAAAAAGTGCTTCAACTCTGTTAGTCATAATGTATTACCATCTCATTCTATAGCTCTATAGATATCTCTGTATATCATCTCTTAGCAAAATACTGGATACAAAATACTCACTACTGCTATACCAGCACTAGCCTGAACAAGGAATCGTCAATATTATTATTGTCATCATCTGCCTGAAATCATCGTATGATTGTTTTTGCCTTTTTGTGTGTGTGTTTGTGTATGTGTGTGTGTGTGAAATCAGGTTGTGTTACTTTCCTCCAAAAGGGGGCTACACATTTCAAAATGGCACATTTTGCTTTACAAAACAAAATAATAAAAGATAATATGAAAAGAAGCATAATCACAGATCAAGTTAATGTTTTTTTTTTCCTTTTGAGAGAATAATAATAACAATAATAATAATCGTAATGCTGTGTCGTTACAGAAGAACATCACAGAACCCTTTAGACGACTGCGAACGCGACATCTAGTGGACACGAGAAGCCTGCACTTTGGCAATAAAACAGTAAAAAGATATCAGAAGCTTCATTATAACACTAATCAGGAAAAAAAAAAAAAAGCCAAAGGCAGCGACGTTTATCCCAATACAGATGACTTGACCCTAAGGTCCGGCTTTGCTACATGTCTCTCTAAGCATTACAAGAGCTGCTCGGCTGTGCACGGCCGAAACAGGAGATGAGAAAAAAAAAAACACATAGGCATTTGGTTACATGTTTGAAACGGCAATGATAACTGCAATGCATGGACTGATGAGCTACAGGTTCCCAACAGCTGTAAGAGAAATACTTAAAGGGTTACTGAGATAAGGAATGCTGGCCTTAATCATACAATCTAACATACATCCATTAAAAAAAAAAATTAAAAAGAAAAAAAAACATGCTACAAGGAAAAAAAATTAGTATATAACTACACTTGTCTCTTAATCTTTAAACAATAAATAAATGAAGATTGCACTGTAATTGGCATGTAAAGTACTGTATGCAAATATATAGTATAAATAAAACCTAGAAAAGAACTCTACCTTAACTTTCCCATCAACTTTGGCAAAGGTATTTTGAGCTAGTAAACCACTTTGCTTACTGACATACAGGAGCAAGGCACAGCATAGACAGAGGACGAGATACAGCATCAAAACAAATGAAAGAAGAAGGTGAGAGAGACGGGGGAGGAAGACAGAGGGAGACGGAGGGAGAGAGGCTGTTATGGTGACGACGATGACAGCGATGGGGGGGTGACAGGGTTAGATCTCCCCTCTGTAAGGCCTTATCCCTGAGGTACGTTACAGGCTGCCAATCAGAGCTGAGCGGCGGGGCTAAACTACCACCCCACCCCTCTTCCATCCCCCCGCCCGTTCCCACCCAATCCTTCATCCCCCCCAAACCCAACCTGACAAAAGTAGACACACATTAATCATGCAGGTCAGGGTGGCTTCTTTGGATCATCAGAGGATGTATTGGGCTGTACCTTGGCTTTGTTTTTCGGGTCGGGGTAAAGGGGGTTCAGGAGTCAGGCGGGAGGTCGAGAGGGGGGGCGGGTTTGTTACATGTGTCAGAATGCCCTGTTCTGTTTTGAGTTGTGTTCTGTCAAAGGCTTGTTTGGTTAGTGAACATTAGTTCAAGTCCCCAGAGAACATTTCCGCCTGAGGAGAGACCCACAGACTTGCTACTGCTCTGATTACATGTCAATAAAGCACCTTTTAATAGAGAGAGAGAGAGAGAGAGAGAGAGAGAGAGAGAGAGAGAGAGAGAGTAGTGCATGGGCAGAAGGATGGGATGGATCGAAAGCAAGAGAAGAGCAGCCAGAGCAAAAGGTAATTACAGATAATTATGGGCAGGAGAGGAGAAAAGAGGAGAAGAGTCTTCAAACGTATCGATTCACAGACGAGGTGGAAGGAGGAAAACTACAGCGTTGCTCTGGCCGGCGGCTGCTATATGTCGGGGGGGTGGGTAAAGCTCAAGCTAACTCCTAATGGCTTTCCTGGTTAACACACACAGCTCTGAGAAGGGCGGCCAGCTGGCAGGCTGTTAGCACCTCTGGGTCTGCGACGCTACTAAAGCTACAGATAAATTAGGCTGGAGCAATGGTACTTTGAGATGGTAGAATACGGAAGGACCGACCGAGGGCCAATCGAAATGCTCAAGCCTCAGCCCTTTCCTGATGAGCTGCAGCCAATCACGACACCAGCACCGGCTTCCTAAAACGCTACAGCCAGTCTACGCCCGACATTCGAATACCTCCGAGGGTTCATATTCTGATCCGAGACCAGTGTTCAAGGGCTCCTTCCAACCGTTCGCGCGAGCTGCTGAACTGACCTCAGACCTGCTGTTTGTGAGCACCTAGAGTCGACTCCTCCCCTTTCACACTGTAGTTCAGACCTTACATTGCCATCACTTATATTACATCACTTCTATAGCATCATAGATATCTTGTTATAATATATATTTATATATAGATTGTGTGTATATATATTAGATTACTGGTTTTCCATTCTTTCTTAGATATAATAAAATCACAGGATAGCAGCATCTTACACCACACATGAATTGCATCACTTTGGTAGCTGAATGAGTGAGTGATTGAATGTTAAAAGCTGAGCAGACATGTGATTGGAGGAAATGTGTGTTTCTCACTGTCATTGCATGAGTGTAACTGTACGTGTGTGTGTGTGTGCATGTGTGTGTATGTAACTTTGCACGCGCGTGTTTGTGTGAGTGTGTGTGTGTCTCTGTCAGTCTGTGTGCGAGAGCAGGTGCGGATTGCATGAACTGACCGACAGCCTGTAGAGTAGTAACAAACTGAATAATAAGGTATGAACGGCTAAAGCTTTGAAGGCCTACATTGGAATATGGCTGAAATGAATAAAGACTGCAGCAAAAAAAATGCAAATTACACATTGAAAAAAAGAAAAAAAAAAGAAAAGGCAATGACCGTCAAGAAATATACACGTTCTCTAATCGAATATGTTTTAAAAAGATACAAAATAAAAACATGCAAGTCAGTCTGAGGAGCAACTGCTTTGCTCACAGCTATTTTAAGGCTTGATTATCAGTTTACTTTCCCAACCGAGGTACAGCTAAGACAGGGCTTCCCTCGACAGAAATCCTTAACAAAATGAGACAGACAATGATACAAAGACAACAGAGACATAGAGAGAAATGAGACCAAACTGAGTGAAGGCAGAAGACGACAGGAACAAGGCGAGGAAAGCCAGAATCGATACTTTAGACTAAAAAAAAAAAAACAAAAAAAAAACATACATAGCCTTAGAAGTATATCTCAAGTGTTTGTTTTGATTTCATTCGGTTCTTTCATAGACTCTGTGATTTTTGCTTTCTCTTTCTATCCTATAGTTAAAATTCCCTCACTTCATGAAGAAGTACTGTAGCAAGCAGGCGATGAGGATGGAGAAGCCCGCAAACACGCACACGATGAGCGCGGCGAAGCGCTCGTCGCTGGAGATCAGGCCCGCCCCTTTGCCCGTGTCGACGGCGCACAGCTCTCCTGACGATGCCGCCTCGTGGCGACGCAGTGTGAACAAGGAGGAGGGGCTCAGCGGGCCGCACAGTTCCTGGCACGTGTCCTGACAACGGCGGCAGGCGCCCACGCGGAAACGATAGTCTGTGTTGGCCTGGAGGCCAGAGATTTGAAACGTGCCCTCCTCTCCCTTGAAGACCTGTGAGGAGAGAGAAAGATGGACAGAGGACAGTTTAACAGCCAGGTTCTGAAAACATACACAGTTTGTTTTTCCTCATTAAGGATCACATGTAAATGTCAACTTTATGGTCAACCATGGAAACCAACCACAGGGTTGAAGTGCCACCTGGGGATAAATAAAGTTTATTTTGAATTAGAATTTTGATTGTACAGCTATGACACAGTGAAAAGGAAACAAGCCTCTTCCAGGACCATGGTGCTACACAGAACAAGACAAGAGTCAGTACAACAAGAGACTACATAGATCTACACAGTATAGAGTGCAACCATGTGCAAGACCATGCAGAGAAGTGCAAAAAGTTGCATCAGTGCAAAACAATTAGTGAGAGAGTGCAAAGTTAAAAACTCTTTAACAATAGTCAAGAACACATTTAATAATTAAAACCTGCTGCAGATGCAAATACAAGCTGCTGCTGGTGAAAACATAACTGCTGTGCAAATGATTGCTCAAAAGCTGCTCTGAATGTCAATATGACTCTACAATGTAAACACAACTGTGAGTGAAATCTGCTGTGTATGTTAGTATAAAACACTACAAACATGAATGTAACAGATGTATTCACTGGACCATATTGCCAGTCGATTTTGCACCTGAAGGTGCAGTGAGTGAAATGAGTTTTGTTGGAACAAAGATCACATGCTTGCGTCAGTCACATGTGATTGCTTGCTCTCACAGTGCGGCCACGGCGACGCTCTCAGCAGGTGCCCATTTACAAAGGGAACCAGTTCAAGTCCAATTATGAGAATACACATTTAGCAGGGTGTCATGGCCGTAACACATTGAGGGGAGGAACAGATGGAGAGCAAGATCCCTCCTGATCACTTCCTCTTCTCCATTACAAAGGTGTAAATCACATCGGACGTGCCTTCAAACTTCAGGATATACAAACAAACTCCACCTGTCCTGATGGAATATCCTTGGGTCAGACAACGAACCCCACATTCTCTCATTTCTTCTACATAACTCCTGAGACTGTCTCATAAAAAAACAGGCGTATTATCATGCAATGACAGCTCAAGGATGCGGTATCAGTTTTAATCTCGACACGTCATCGTCTTGTTTGTTCTGTACCCGAGGAAGCACAAGAGTAACTATCACTGTTGTTGTCTGGGAGAAAGGCAGACAGGTGGGAACATGGATACCTGCTTTCTCCCCCTCGTTTTCTGTCTTATATCAGTGTGAATGATGTGTTTGAGCTTTGCCTCTTGCCTGTTTGTGTCCTGTTGGTGCAGAGGAGGTCGTGTGGCTCGGGTCCGTGTGATCCATGTCCTTCATATATCTATAATTTTGTCATCCAGATTGTCCAGTGTGTAATTTTATTATGTCGGTCTGTTCTGTGCACACAACATCTATTGAGTATCTGATCCCTGCTCTGTTGCTCTTCCTCAGCTTTCTTCCATTTTTTCCTCCATTAAAGAGTTTATTGACAGAGTTTTTATTTAAGGACAGAGGTTGTCGTGTGCGATTTATAATAATATAATAAAATTGACTTGACCTTTATGGCTGATCATGAAGAGTGAAATGCTTTTTTCTGTATGTCAGACCACATCATTTTCTTTTCTATTTTAAGGCGGCAGGTGGATGGTAAGTGTGTTAAACAAGGGTGTATTGATTTTTAGTTCTTTTAAGTTTTGGCCTTCAGAATTTCCTGCTCCTCTTGTTCATGAAGGAGGAAAGTTAAACAGCACTGTAAGCATGTACTCAGTGTGGTATTAGTACTTTTAATTAAGGCTCTGAATACTTCTTTCACTGCCACATCTGACAAGCAGCATCACAGATTTGTATTGACAGCTGATGTGTGTAATGAAATGAGCAAACGCACACAGCTGCGGTTTTGTCTGCTGGTGAGTACCAGCAGTTCACCAGTGATTCGATAACAGAGTAAAACGGCCCTGAAGACAAATGTCTTTTTGTCTGCTCATCGCTCCAACTGCCAGACACCCAATCCCATATTTCCAAGTGCAGCCAAAAACTTCACTTGTTTCTGTGTGTGTTCTCATTAAAATCCGTCTATACCATTCAATAAATTCTGCTGGCAGTGCAGATTGTCTTCAATTTCAGATCGCTGTATCTCTCAGTGTAGAGAAACTCACAGTGAGTGTAAGAGAGAGTCTGTGTGTGTGTGTTTCATTCTTCCATGTGCAAATTCGTGTCGAGGTGTGTGGGAGGTTGAGTGCTCTGTAAAACCTTCCTCATCAATGTAAACTGAATTTTTCTTCTCCTCGGGGAGTTTAGAAATATCCTCCCAGTAGTTGTACACACTTCCAAAAAAAATGAATGAACCAAATAAATGAAAAGAGGCTCTTCACCGCAGCTCTCAACACTTATCCTCATCTGACCTGTGTCTGTGTGTGTGGGTGTGAGTTTGTGAGTGGGTTCATTTATGTCCAAATTGGGGATATACACCAGACTCAAAACCAGTTGATTCAGGACAGCAGTGCAACTGGGGACAAAAATTGGTGTCCTCATTTTGGAAAACTGTGATTTTCATGTCCACAGTTAAGGTTAGGGTTAGGTTAAGGTCAGGTCGTCCTTCAGGTTAGTCTCCAGGAAATGAATGTAAGTCTATGTAAATTCCCCAAAAGTGAAATAAGTAAAGACTATGTGTGTGTGAGTGTGTGTGAGACCCACCTGTTTGTATTCTGACTCGCGTCCCACCAGCACCTGGAGCACATAGCTCACAGGATCTCCCCTCATTGGTGGGATAGTCTCCCATGTGATCTCACACATGTTCCCCTCCAGCTGGTGCACTCTGGGAGCTGTGGGAACAAACAGCATTAAAACATGATTTCAGTCACATGACAGAGAAAGAAAATTAATACAATATAAACAAATATTTGAATTTTCTACTAAAATAAATTCAACCTCTTGCACAAACGTAAAGAAGCACAGAAATAGATTAGGTGTATTCACTCCTGAAATTAATACTCGCTTTACTATTGCAAGAATGCATCCAAACAACAGTTATTTCTAACCACCTATTTATTATTAAATGCTAACATCCATCTCCCTCCTTGAATCTAATGCATCATATCAGCATTAATGGTTGTGGCCACGTTAATGACTGTTTAGACAAACTGATAATTGTTTTTCAAAGTAATAATATCCTTGATGGATAATGCAATTTTATACCGGAGATAAAACCAATTCTGACTGCATTAATTGCATTAAACAAACACAGCATGCATTATACTAAACTCTCACCAGGGATCTTTCATTGATTAGCCTCAGCTCCTCTTGCTCTTTTATTGTTCTGAACGATCGCAGAGAACCTTTCACTAACAGTTATACAGAAGCAGATCGGGCCCTCTTATGTTCCCCTTTATGGATATGTCAGTGCCACTCATTCGCAGCCTCACAGTCAAACCCATAACACTCACTGGTTATATCACCTGAGAGGATGTTTACTGTGATTATTGTCGCTATAATAAGCCACCGCCTCTCAGCTTACAGCAACAGTGGAGGCAATCAACAAGCAAGGCTACAGTAAACATGTCATCTCTAACAGACAAACAGAAACAAATGTATTGCCTTATTTGGTCTGGGTTTTTCTAAAAAGATGTAATTCTAAAACTGCAGGAAACGTAGCCTAGTTATGACATAACTGGAGACTAATGCATCACTGAATTAAAATGGGTCACAAAATGCAAATTCTCTTATTTGTTACTAAATATTTACATCCAGTGATGAAATCAACTGACAAAGCTATTTGATCATTTTAGGGTGAAAGAGGTAAAAATATTTTCTAAGGTCAACACATCTGACCTTGAAATGTTTTAAATGAAATTTCATAAAAATAACACAAGCATACCCCAAATTACTTGTTATGCTAATACATGTCAAACTAATTGACCAAATAACCATGCAACAAAACAGAGACAAACACACACTCGGCCTGGCTCAGTTTACCTTTGAGGGCGGGGGGTACAGACTTGGTGGTGCAGAAGGTGTGTGTGTCAGAGAAGGGACCCTCCCCGGCGTCGCTGATGGCCTGTATTCTGAAGCTGTAGCCGCTGGACTCGGTCAATCGCTGGACCTTGTAGGTGTGGCTGGGGCCGCGGTAGATGGTCACGAACCTGAGGAGGAAGGGGGAGAGAGACGGTGAATCACAAGCCTAGAGAGAAATCTGTTGACGAGAAGAAGAGGACAGGAAGAAAAATGTGAGCGTCAAAGATGAAGGAGAAGGTGAAAGAAAGGAGCGATGGTGCTGTGAATAGATCAGAGGGAGGGGGAGATGTCGCGATGGAGAAACGCTGTTAAAAAACCTCGGATAACAAGCTCAGTGAGGGATAAGGTATGACTCATCAGTAGCAGTTTTGGCAACTGATTCCCACCATGTTCAAGATTGGATTGATGCATTTTTCCAAAACTTTCAGCAACTATGTTTACAAGCACAAAATATGTTGGCCTTTGCCTTCATTATGAAAATGACAATATTCCTACTAAGCAGTTTACTAGTTAATGAAAATGAATATTCCAGTTTACGTCTTTAATAATGTGTAAAAGTTTCTTCCTTCCATCAGAAATGCAGGCTTTTCTTTTGTGCATCTACCTCAGCTTGCAAACTGTCGGCTCACTGGTTTGTTTACAACCGACCATAACAGGCAAGAAGCTGTAAAAAAAACCAACCTAATTGCGCTGTATACATGTCTGAAGAATGCTCTTAAAACCCAAAAATCTTAATCCGAAAATGCTGCATTTGGAATAAGGCCTAATTCAGAATATACAAACACAATATGCTGTTTACATGATCCACATCAAATTCGGATTATTCTCATACTTGTAATAATCACATCCAGCAATATCGGTCAACTATTAACAGTTTAAATACTGGCCTGTGTTTGATCACCTCGACTAGGCAGTAACTTGAAAACAGCTGCATCAACACACTGAGTGGAATTATCTTGAGAAATACGCAGTTGAGACCTTGAACAGAAACAGTCGGGAAGTGCGTCGTAGCAAAGATAGCGGTGATTTATAAACACGCAGGACAAATACTGACAGTCCATAGTCACAAATCTGATGAAAACGAGCACCCAAAAAATATTCCTGGCTGGCAGGACGGACAGATTGATGGACTGGAGGAGAGATGATAAGTGAGCGAATGAGTGAGTCAGGGGGGGAGGAAATGGTGATTTGAGCTGAAAAGAGATTATTTATCTCCGTTATCAGCTTTTCAGCACAATACGGTAAAAGTCTGAGGAAAGGAAGTTATGGGAGAGACGGATAAGAGAGAGAAGGACAAAGGTGATGGGGGGGGCAAGTGAGCGAGACGATAGGAGGCGGTGATGGAGGAAGAAAGTCAGAGGAGAGGAGGAGGAAGAGAGAGGTGACTGGTAATTATAAGAGTGAAACAATGATGGAGGATCTGCTGTAAGAGGAAAGAGAAGAGTGAGAGAGGTCACGCTTTAGTAGGAGGCTATAACTCCAGATGAGCTCTTTATGTAGCTGCACTACAGAGAAGTGATGTGTTTCTCTGGCTGATATATGATGTTGTTAATCCTTTGCCTCACAGTTAACACCCAGTGCCGCTAGGACTCGTTCAGCGGCTGCAATGGAAAAGCTAAGAGGAGAAGGAGGAGGAGTCTCCCCTTGTTTACTCTCTGTCCACTCTCCACATGCTCAAGAAATTAGTCATTTTTATGTACATGTAGTAAATACATCCACTTTTCCATTATCATAAGCTTCTATCGTCAATTCGATTAACACTCAACAACAAGCGCACACACACAAAATCACCAGGCCGCAGTTAATGAGATGAACTGCACCCTTGTTCCAGAGCCAAACAGCCGACCAATTAACTACAACGAGGAGCAGAGGACAGAGGAAGGGAGGAGAGCAGACGAGCAAGGACGTCTTTGCTCTGACAATTTTTCTGTACTTAACGACGAGAATGCCAATATTGGATTTGTATTTACAGATATCATAAAACTTTACTCGTCTCAATTTTCCTGTCAAGTTTGCTTATTGTGCTGTAAGACGCAGACATCTTACAGACATCTTACAGACTTCAATTTTCAACACAAACACCATTTCGCAGAGCCCGAAATCATTTGTCACAGACACAGAACAGCAAACATTTATTCTGGCATAGCGTTATCAAACATCTTTGTTCCGGCGTGTTTTTTCAAGAGCAGGTGGAACCTTGAAAGCTTTCCTGTCAGAGTGTTATGTAAGAATTTAAGCAAATATTACAAGGAGAAATGTTTTTTTTTTTCAAACCGTCAAAACTTTTTAGAAATGAGTTTAAAGTTGCAAAACAATCCAGATTAATGTGAAAACACCATCAAATCTGCACAACATTGATTATATTAATTATCAGCTCCAATATAGCAGAATATGTTTTTAAGCCAATATTGGCTGATATCAATGTATCATCAACATTAGCGACAGAAGGAGAAACAGCTTGTTTTCAAAGTGGCCGAATCACTGCCTGGCTGCCTGTGTGGAAAAATAAATGGGTGTACAGGAAGTAAAAAAAATGTCTGAATACAATGATGAAGGGATAGAGAAATGAGGAACACGGACGAATGGACACACAAACGGGAGAGACAGATGGCAGATAAGGATGAGAGATAAAGAAGCAATGTTGGATGGATGAAAGAGTTTAAGAAAGGAGGACAGAAGACGGATGAAAAGGTGGACAGACACACTGATGGACGTATGAATGGCTGATTGTTATGAATGGCGAGCACGGAATGTTCCTCCACCCGCATTCATCTTCAAAAATGCATTGAGTCAGAAGGTTGAAACCTTCCTCACACCGCAATGCCTGTGTTGCCATGGCGCCCTTACACTCCCTATACCGATGCCAGAAGGTATTCTGGGTAATATGGATGAGGAGAAAGTGAAATGAGAAAAATCAAACAAACTCATCCAGCTTAAAGGGCAACGACGGAGTGAGGGAAAACAAGCGAGAACGAAAAGGCCGAGAGCGAGGGAGGGCGCAGCACGAGCAACAAGTCTGCATACATGGAGATAAGAATGGGGGGAAATAAGCGGTGGCAGAAAGAGGGATGGAGAAGGAGAAGAGAGGGATGTAAAAAAGGGGGATACAACAGCTTTCTTTATCATCTTACACACCCACAAAGATGTGGGAGGGTGGATGGGAGAAAAACACAGAGGGTAAAAGATCAGGCTGGGAGGGGGATAATGGATGAAGAAGGGTGCACATTTGTACTACACAAGAAGCCATCTTTCTTTTTTTAAAGATTATTTTTCAGCCTTTCTGTTTTATTATGATAGTGACAGCTGGAGCCGAATCAAAGCCAGGCTGAAGAACTCATGGTACCAGGTGAGCTGGTGACCTTTCTGACAATAAAATGAGATGGATAAATTTGAATTAGACTAAGCCAGAGACCAAAGTCAAAAACAGAAATAGACAGTAATGCTATTTGGTTAAATCATATTTGCAGCTGGCGATTCAATATGTTTGTTTACGAAGCAAAATATTTTCGAGATTCGATACTATCTCGTTTTATGAAATGCCCTTCCAGTCTCCCTCGATGCATTATGATTAGCTGCGAAGCATCTGGCTGCTGGAGCGATTTGATCAATAATGGAAAAAAAATCCTGCTAATTCATTCTAATAAAGTGTGATGAGAAAGCAAAAGGGGGAAGAGGAGGAGCTCTGTAAACCAGCTCCATTCATTCATCTGATAATAACGGCCTGCACACACACGCACAGAGCCACATCTCCATCACTTCAGAGGACTTGATGTTGACTTATGTGAATATTCTGGAGAACCTAAGATTTACCTTATGTGGACTGCATTTGTCCCTTAAAGGAAGGCATCCACAATGTGAATGTGTAAACAGATTCATGTGCCCACAACATCTGTAACGCACGCGCTTTGCTAACACACCTAAACTTCCTGTCACAACCACCGGTGGCTGCAAGTAATGAATCCAATGCAAGGGCAATTAGGTTGAATCAGTCAGAAACAGCACATCGTCATTATGGAGCGATTCAGTCAATTATAGAGTTTATGAACAGTTTCCACGTGGATGAAGAGGGGAGAGCTCATTTGTGTATTTGGATACTGATAATTATCTGCATGTCTGTTGTGGCTCTAAGTAAACGCTAAAAATCCAACAAGGTCTTCCTCCCTCATTTTCTGCCATGTAATAAGAGTCCGCTTTTTAAGGCTTAATTTCAAAATGTCAAAATGAGGACAACGAGCCTTAATTCACTCCCACTCCCCAGAGAGCAGGAAGGGACGCAGGGAAAAAGAAATAAAGCCAGACTGGCGCTAAATTAGGGACCAATTTAAAGCTATGCATCGACCAAAAAAAAGCTCCCATAGGACACAAACAAAGCCCCTTCTCCTCTAAATTCATTGACAAAAGCCACTCAAACTGTTTTCAGTGTCAATCATTTTATCCAGAATAGAAAAATTAGACATGAGTGTGTTTTTTATAGCGAACGTGTTTTTTAAAAAACAGGATGCTGTTGTTTCCATGAGGATACAAAAAGGAGCAGGATTGAAAACTGGGTCTGTATATGTGTAAGATTATCAAATATGACATGTGCTATAAAATTCATATAATCATAGCAAAGAAGAATTCAAATTATCAAATTTTTTTTTACAGTGTGCTTATGTATGTAGGTTAAAACAAACGCTGGGTTGATGGTCAAAATACCATCTGATCCAAATATGTCACATTCAGACATCTGCATATATACACAAGTGCATCCAAGCACAGTCCCAGAGTCACACACACACACACACACACATACACACACACAGACCAGCAAACACAGCCATGCCCATGATCACTCTGCCAGTTGGAAAAGGGTAAATAAAACTCTCTAAACTGTGAAAGCTGTTTTAATTTGGCGAGCAGGGAGTGTGCCTGTGTGTGTATGAGTGTGTGTGTGTCGGAGAGGTTAACAGATCACAGTCTGCCAGACAGGGCGCCATCTGTTGCCTGGTGCACCCTGGACCATTCCAGTGGTGCCAAGGTGCCCGCTCGATGCCAGCCAGGACCAAATTCAAACACTGATCGGCAGCCAACCAGAATGTTAGAAGGCCGGACGGAGGGAGGGAGAGAGAGACGCTCTGACAGGTGGGCAGAGAAAAGTGGCTCTTCACTACTTCATCCCTCTCTTATTCCAAGCTATTTCTGCTTAAATGCAGAAAGACATGTTCCTCCTCCCTCCTTCCTCCTCGCTCTGCTAATTCTCTACCTCCCTGTTTCTCCCTCTGTCACTCCTGTCTGAGCAGCCACTTAAATGGAGGCTTGATTGTTGGAGGCTGTATCCCAGCTGGCTCCAGATGCCCTCAACGTGACTACTCACTGGTACATCTGGTTATTGCTTACACAGAAAGAGAAAAAAAAACCCAGTGTGTGAGTGTCTGTGGTTTGTGTGTAGTATTGACCTTCGGGGTCCTGATTTGCTGTATTGACCAGCCGTGGGTTGAGGAGTCGGAGAAATGTGGTGCGCGGCGTGGTCAAGAGGTTTAGAGAGCTCTCCCATTGTCTGATTGGAACATAACAGCTTCAACCCCCGCACATAGCTCAGGCTTCATATGTGAAATACACACTCGTCTTATCTTGTCTCCAAAGAAGTGTGTATGGTGTTGATGAATGTCTCGTGTGAACAAAAACATTTCTTTCCAATTCAATGCTGAGTGAACGGTATCATGTTGTTCCCAGGCAGTTAAAAAAAAGGAAAAGAGGCAAAAATTAAAATGTCCTCCGATGTCATGTTTCCATCACTGATCAGAGCTTGTGCTGACAAATAATCATTTGACCCGGGAATGAATGCCGACTGAACCCTTTCCCACTGAAGACAAAAGCCAGATGTCACTGAGTGTTTGGGGTTTTTATAAGCACAGCTCAGTAAAACAGATCAAGGTTGGTGCTTCTGCTAAGAGTAAACAACGTCAGCTGGGGCTAGACTTTAATTTAAAGAGGGATTAAGTGGAATTAACTCATGGGAATATGATAGTATTGAGTTTGCATTTTGCCAAATCCCTCAGGCCAAATTTATTATTGTAATAAAACAACAATTAAAAATGAACTGAGTGAGCCATTTAAGTTTTTTTTTAAAATTAATTCAGAGCTCGCTGAATTGATTTAATTATTTTGACATTTTTTAAATTATTTTATGTGTGATTTTGCAAGCACTTGCCTTATTTTGATATAAATTGAATAATTCTATATGATTCTATTGATTTCAGGTCCAGCTTGCTCTCATGGTGTTTTCTCCATGGTGTGAAATTAATCACACACTGTTGTGAATGCAGCATGAAGAAGGCACCTCCTCATCCCCTACGCAGCCGTTTCATGTCCAGTGTTAGTATGAGCTTAGTGTGACTATGAAGCAAAGACGAACACAGAATGACTTATATGATGACGTGTTCAAACTTGGGGTTCTTTTGGTTTTGAATGTAGAAATGAAGGTTTTAAATGACGACATAAGAGTGGTGTAGACAGGTGTGTGTGTGTGTGTGTACCTGTGGTTCTTGTCCTCCATCTGTAGTGTGTAGACCATGTCGTCGGCCAGCAGGGCGCGAGTGTGTGTGTTGCTGGCGTTCTCGCCCCACTTCAGCTTCAGGCTCTGAGGGCCGGCCGCCGAGCACTCGAGAGGGGGCGGGGCCGGAGGGAGGGGGCGTGTCCTCGCCAGCAGGGGTGGACTCAAGGGACTGGAGCCGATGGCATTCACCGCCTGGATCTGTACGCTGCAACACGAGAAGAGACGTAGGTTACGATTTGTTTGCGACAGAACGTTACCCTGTGAAAATCCCTAAGATAAAATTTTGCAATGTGCAGGGATTAAGTTCACACAGTAGGAGAACATGCACTCACTACAAATGCTAGGTGAATACAACAGGATGTAAGCGTGTGTGTTCTCAGTGTGTTCGCAGACCCATTCGTCTAATGGTGGAGCAATTTTCAGCAAAGAGGCCGATCTGGTGTTAGTATTCACTCTGACCTTCGATGCACCTGTGATCCCCTCACCATTTACCATTCTCCCATTCTTCCAATTCAATGTGCTCTCCTGGATTAGACTTGAATATATCAGACTTGACGATGCAAGAAAAAAAATCACTGCTGCACAGTTTTTTACAAGATTCACTATTTGGAAAGAACTTTTTATTTTCCAAGCAACAGAAAGCTTTCTTTTAGCCCAACTTGATCCAAAAAGTCAGTCTTGAGATAGTAAACTAAATTAACTCTGAGTCTGTGCAATGTAATTAAAAGGAATCACAACCCTTATTCCAAAAAAGTTGGGACGCTGTGTAAAACATCAAAAAACAGAATGCCATAATGTGCTAATCCTTTCTGACAAAGACAATATGTTTAATGTTTGACCTCATCAGTTTTATTTATTTGAGTCCCAACTAGTTTGGAGTCAGGCTTGTGTAATGGGTGCTTATGTATTTTGCACTCATATGATAAAAAATACAAAGATATCCATACACACACACAAGGACACACATATCAGCTCCTAATTAAAAAGAAATTCCAGTGAGGGTTGTTGTTTTTCTCGCCTTTCTTCTAAGAATCCACCTCCCTTCAATACCCATTTTCTGTCAATGTCTGATCAGCCGCCGTATCAGAGGCCATCGGCTCGAGAGCATCTACCGTCTGACATTTAATTGCAGATTCTCTGTAACCTTTCATTATAATATATGCAGCTGAGTGCAGACAGAGGAGAAAGGGCAACACTCATCCATCCACTGAGTAATTAAGGATATGGATAAAAGATGATGAGGGGCAGAGGAGAAGGACGAGAGATGAGGAAGCTTTTGATGATGAGGGATCACATTTATGTGTTATGTAGAGATTTACATACCAAAGTTCAGAATAGGTTTTGTATCACAGCATTTTGTTTCAGCATGAAAAAGAAGAAAGCTAATGGCAAAGATTAATTTTCGTCTGAATGAAAGTACATCAGTGGCCTGATAATCATGAAAAATTGTACCTTCCTGGATCTATTTTAGCAGCAGGTTTTTCCTCAAAGGTCAACATGAGCAGCTGATGCAATTAATGTACATGCAACACACTCAATTTGACTTAATTACTTGTTCTGACTAAGAGACGTTCTGTGATTTTCTTTAGGTTAAAAATGGACTTTCTTAGCTCGGTGGTTTCTGTGAATCCGTATTCATTCCAGTGTCAGTTTGGTAATTATCCTCTTCAGGTGTCTGTAGAGGCTTTTAACATTATTAATGGACTGTGACAGTATTAAGATGCATAATGATGACTGTTAAACCCGTGGGGTGATGAAAAAAGCGATGAAAAAAGCGATGAAAAAAAAATCTTCGAAGCAAACTTTTTCTGGAACAAAAGATTTTCTGCATAATCTTTAAAGATGTGAAGGTTATGTAGCTTTCAACATAATTAGAAAATACATTACAAAGTCTAAATTATTTAGCTGGTGACTTTTTTTAACACGTGAAATGTAAAAAAGAAAAAATCCATTTATAACATATAACTACTGTTACTAAAGACAATTTTCCCAGCATGGGCAGAGGAGATGAAAAACTCTTTAAGCCTAAATATTATTCATTAACAATAACCTTAAGACAACCTGTGCTAAAGCACACAGGCTAGTTTCTGACAGAACAAACAATTCACACACATCCACGCAAACAAAAATCTGAATAATATCATTTAAAGTGCCCCATTGCTGTAAATAACAACCAGAGTTACCGTCATTGGGACACACACAAACTCACACACATGCCCGAGGACACGTGCACGAGCACACACACACGCACGGCGTTCTGTGTCAGTGCCAGGGCCGTTATGCAAGAGAGCGGAGCGACATCGGGACAAAAACAACATCAGAGTGAAAACAATGGTTTGTGAACACTCGGCCTCTTCACACGTCCCCCCCCCTACCTTGGCTACCCTCTGCTTTTTGTCTCCCTTAATTCA
Source organism: Centropyge bicolor (assembly GCA_037975185.1). NCBI lineage: Eukaryota > Metazoa > Chordata > Actinopteri > Pomacanthidae > Centropyge > Centropyge bicolor. The sequence goes on along the minus strand of JBBMOC010000052.1, from coordinate 328,408 downwards.
AGGAACTCGCTACACGGTCACTTCAACACACACACACAAACACACTCAGGTAATCACACAGTTGCTTACAGAACAGCTTACATAACAACAGTAGCTGGTGATTCAGATTACTGAGTAGTTGTTTACTGCTGCCCCAGTATAACAGGGTCTGACATCACCGCTGATGCAAACATTATGCAGGTTACTACAGCCACTATAAACTACCACCACCTGCTGTGTGTGCCATCAAATTCACACGGCTGTAGAATTTAAAATTTGGATGAAAATGATACACAAACAGAAATACTTGATGTGCAATAATATATAACTTTGTTCGTTAATCAGGCAAGAGTGTTCTAACGAAAGTTGCATTATGGGAAATGTAGGATCAGGATAACACATTGTCTTTTGCTCTAATGCTTAAATTATTTTCACAGTGTCTCTTGCAACCTCCAACTTAATGGAAACTATTTGAGTAACCTTTCAAAGAATTTTTAATCAATGTTTTTCTATTAAAGTCCAACTGATATGACATTTAGTCAGACGTCATTGTGTTTTTAAAAATGTATTGTAAATAGTTTTTTATTATTAAAAGGCACGTCATGATTTGCGATCTGGTCTGTGCACTTTTACCCAGTGAATGTTTGTTTGGTGACTTGTTCAACAAATTAAGATGCAGGAGGAGATGTGTGTTTGTGTTTGTAGGTTAGATAAGAAGAAAGTAGGAAGGCTGATGTGGGTTGTTGTTCAGAGTTTGTAGCTCTTGTTGTTGCCTGGCTCAGAAAGAACCAGAGTTAGTGGCTCATTTAAGATTGATTGGCTGCATTGAATTAAGGTCTTTGTCTATATAGATTGATATTGGAATATATTTTGTTGAATTAATGCAACACAAGGGAGGGGGGAACCATTAAACCAAAATATATTCAACATAAATTTCTCCATTTTTGTTTCTGAGTTTTGAATTTTACTTCATGTCAAAATCCCTTAATGAACATAAACCTACCTGTATTCGCTGTCGGGCTGCAGGTCTGTAACAAGGTGACTTGCTCCCGATTCCACAGTGATGGTTTGGCCGTCCAGGGTGATGACGTAGGAGGTGATCTCTGCCCCGTTGCTGTTTGGCTCGTCCCACTTCAGGAGGAGGCAGGTAGACGGGGAGTGGCCTGACTCCGAGGAGGTCGGGAGGTCCAGGAGGGCGAGAGAGGAAATCGGGTCGGGATTCGTGGCGGGGGTCCGGAAGCTCACCTGGTCGCTGTAAGGACCAGCGCCGGCCTGATTCACCGCCTGAGATGGAGAAAAAAAAAAGAGAGAGGGTGAGAGAGATGGAGGAGATGAGGGAAGGGATGGAAGAAATGGACGAATGGAGAGACAAAGATGACAGATGAAGGTTAATGTTGAAGGGGGAAGGAGACAAGGAAACCAGCAGAGGGAGATGAATTCAAATTAGCTGTGAAAGAGCATTACTCTATTTCTTATGTAACACACATTTAAAATTCACCTCTAGTTTCTTCTATTAAACCAGCCAACTTTATTGCTTCACACAAACTGGGCGAGGAGGAAATGAATATTCCAGTTTTTTAAGAATACACCTGGAAAACTTTGAAAGTCTGAACTCATTTCATTTCTGTTTTTTAGTATAAAAATGTGTTTCCAAGAACGGGCAGGCAAGATTAATTTGAGTGCACATAAAGGAGTAGAAGATGTGGTTTGCTGTCTACAGTGAGCACTTACTGAAAAGTCTTACATCCTGGCAGTAAACTATCTACATACTTTGAGGGTCTGACGAGAAAATTTACATGTCAGTAGTCCTTCTGATTTATCCTCATGTGTCGAAGATGTTTTGGTGAACTTGAACATAAAGAAACCTCTTTTATTTACTTTACCCTCGCGTGAGCGTCTGGCTATTTCAAGTGTTCTCATAAAGCAAGTGTGTGTGTCAAGCTCTGTAGGTGTGAATCACAGCTACAGGAGGTGAAGCTGGTTCATACAGAACATTCACAGAGAGTTCAACCGGGTCGATGCCTTCGTTGTGCTGTGTTCTTGCACTCCTCTTAGGAGGCATGTATGTGGTATTATTACACATGTGAACACAGGGTACAGATGCACGCAAACACACAAAGACAAATCACCTAAACACAGAAAAAAGCATTGATCGGGGACATTAGGATGACCTTGTGCCGTCCTCTGAAGTATAAATGAGCCCGTAAAGAAGCTTGCCATAAAACATGCTGTTATTGGATTCATAGCTTCAGAGGGTACATAAGAAGAGAGAGAGAGAGAGAGAGAGAGAGAGAGAGAGAGAGAGAGAGAGACAGACAGAGAGAGAGAGAGAGACAGAGAGTGAGAGAGAGACAGAGAGAGAGAGAGAAAGAGAGATAGATAGATAGATAAATAGATAGATAGATAGATAGATAGATAGATAGAGAGAGAGAGAGAGAGAGAGAGAGAGTTAGAGAAATACACAGAAAAAAGGAAGAGAGAGGTTATTTACGCACCAGATTAAGAGACAGAACACAAATGGAATCAATTATCATTAACCTTTCACCATTCACTGGTCGATGTCTGTCAGTGTGTGTTTCTTGCTGTTGAAGCTCCCTCGGCTGACATTTGTACGCAAGTGTTTGTGTCCTGACTGAGTCTCTGTCATGATGTGTGCTCTCTCATTTCTTGACAGCAAACACCCCTCTGTGTCTGGATGCAGCATCTGTAAACGGCCATAAGTATGTGTGTGTGTGTGTGTTTGTGTGTGTTACCTGTAGCCTGCAGCAGAAATCTGTGGCAGGCGTCAGGTCTGACAGTTCACACTGTGTGGCCGAGCCGCAGTAGATGAGCTCCATGGGTTCGTCTTCCCTCGCCCACTCCAAACGATACTCAGAGATGTCTGTACCCGAACCCTCGGGACTCTGCAATACACACAAATACACACTCAGCTCAGGGAAAACAAGGGGAAATGAAAATTGAAAAATACTGCCATGAATCAAGGATTATAGTGGCACAATAAAGCAGGCAGAGGGACAGGCTTTATTCAATTCAGGATGGAAAACCAGAGACTTTCTGTCAGTTTGGATGCATCATCGAGGAGAGTTGGACTGCTCTGGACATAAAGTCTCCTGGGTCCATTTGTCCACAACAGCCCAGACAAATTTAAAGCAGCAGGTTTATTAGGTCAATAGAAACAGAAAAAGGGAAGTTGCTTTAAGAAATGTGGCCTTTTTTCCTGTCTGTCCTTTGATAAATACAGGAGAGCATCTGCATGTGTCTCACCTCCCAGTTGAGCGTTACGCAGGTGGTACTGGTGAGAGCGATGAGTGGCGCCCCGCATTGGCCGGGAGGACCCGCTGCAGTCGTCACCTCCGTTGGCTCCGAGTACGCTCCGAACTAAAAAGAGAGACACGTTCACGATGAGACGTGTTTGAGGCGCACAGATCACACCGGGTTGCCTGTGTGTGTGTGTGTGTGGTTTTTTTTTTGCATGTGTGTGCTGTTCTTCCTATTTTTAAGTGTGTGTGCCGTGTTTGCGTCCGCATCTGATCAGCCGGTCTGAGTGCTGGTTCACTCTCGAGCGGGTGATCAAACCAATCAAACATTAGCTTCAGACGGTGGAGCACATCCGAACACGGATGCTGTTAGTCTGTCTGGGACACTCTGACCTAATAGATAGTGCTCCTTTGTCTAAGTGTGTCTGTGCGTGTGGCTACAATAATAACCAGTTTAAATTGAATTAAAAGGGTTTTTTTTCATCATGTGAAGAGGCTTCACAGTTCATGTACTCGATGTGCCGAGTAGATTTCACGGACATAAGAGTCGTTTAACGCTGGTCAAAATTAGAATCACTGGTTTGAAAAGCTGTCTTGTTGAGATGCAGGGTTCAAAATGTTTCATCAGGGAGGCGATTATTTGTGCAAAATTATGATCTGACCTGTTTCTTTTTTATTATAATTTATGATATTCCTGCTGTGCATGAGTGAACTTCTCACCCCAGCCTCGTTGGCGGCCCTCAGTCGGAAGCCGTACGTGGCACCAGGTAGCAGACTACCCACGGTGCACTGCAGCTCCGACCCATGGTACACCTCCGCCGGCTGGGTTTCCCCCTCGCTCATCTCCAGACTGAACACACACTCCTCACAAACACCCTCAGATGCAGGGGGGTCTACAAAGAGAGAGAAATCATAATCAAACAGATGAATCAAAATCTATACGATGACATCTTTTATACACAAAGATTTACTCAATGTTATGTTTAGTTTTTGATCAGTTCACCAGGTGCACTTCTCGGTCATTTCCAAGGGAGTCTTTCCTCCACTTGCAGCACGGTTAAAGTAATAAATGATGGAGACAGTGGGGAAAACCCTCCAATACATTATGCCTGACCTTCAGCTTGAGGCAGTAATTGCAACAGCGCTGCCTGAATGTGAGCTGATGAGGGCTGTGGCCAGCTGTATTAAACTGGTTAAAACAAGAACTTCCTCGGCATTTCAGGCCGGGAGACTTTCGCCTGCCAACAGATAACAGTACTAATCTGCAATAATGGGCCGACATCAGGAGACTCAGCTCAGATATGAGGCTAAGTTAGGCATTTAATGGGCTAAATTGGGGCTCAATTAGGCTGAAACATGGTTGACTAAGGTTACATTAGAGTTGGCCAGGGAAACATATTAAGCAGCCAGAGGGTGATTTAGCTGCCTTACATAAAAAAAGAAAAAAATATATAAAGACATTCTGGCAAATAAAACTAAACAGTGTACGTGTACGTCTGCACTCACCCCATTCTAACTGAACTTCCTTGTGTTTGGCTTTACCCACAATCCTCGGCGGCTGGCAGGGCCCTGGTGGGACGCTTAATGTGCGGACCGGAACACTAACAGTGCACTTCAGGAGCGGAGATAAAGACAGGAAATCAAAACGTAAGACGGATGTGAAAGTTATAGGTCAGTTTGATTAATAACCAGCAGAAATGTTAAATATACTTGGATGATTGTGTGAAGCAGATTGTAGATTTTCCCACATGAGCAACATTGACATTTGTGAAAATTTAGAGTCACTGCTCTGAACTCGCTTTTGCACACGTGTTTATGTGTGTGTGTCTCTTACAGGGCTGTGTCCTCCGGTGGTGATGCTACACACACGTAGGCGGTAGAAGGTCCCAGGTGTCAGGCGCTCACACACACATTCTGTTGCTGGGCCGCTGTACGCTACCTCCCACTGGCTCGCTACACACACACACACACAGAGAAAAACAAAATTACACAACCGATGACACACACACGAACACAATTCACAGAACTTCCTGCTGTTTCCTATACGCGCTGCAGTCGACCTATTTATTCTCCACAAAACAGAAAGCAGTTGACCTAATTATTACCTGCACACCACTTTATGTAACTGTTTTCGTTCTGTTGATGGATTGTGTAGGCATGTGAAACGTATTATCCCACTTCTAAAGCAGCACTTCTGTTATATCCTGTTTGCGTCACAGTTTGGAGAGCAAAGGGGCAAACGCCATGATTGCTGTTCGTAATGAGTCATTCACGTACTCTTACAGCAACGTAAAGTGGAGTTCAAGCAAACTTTCAGAGCAGTAATGCTACACACACAGACACTTAATGATATAATGAATCACAGCAAGCACAACGCGATGAGCTGGAGGGTGAGAGGTGAGAGGGTGACAGAAAAAAGGAGACAGATCAGAGACAACAAGGACTATGGGCAAAAAAAATGTAGGGCCCTATAATTTCCGCGATCGCGGACGGAATCGCGGACGGAATCGCGGAATTGGACGATAAAAACGAAATTTATTTTTAATGTGGAATATCGCGGAAATGTTGTTTTCATGAGAGAGAGGAACATAAACATGGGCAATCGTTCCTGGGGGTTGCTAATCAATGTGACACAACCCCTGCCACCCGCCCCTTTTCAAACCATATGAAAACATGGCGGTCCCCCTGTCTGCTAAAAAGCTACGTAATACGATGCTAACGCCTCAATACAGAGCTGAGCACTACCCGTCTATGTGTCAGGCGACATGTTATTTTATACATTTTGTCAACACTCTGTTGACTGGAAGCGGAAAAATAAATGTGATGACCACCTGTTGTCCAAAAGTCTTTTTTTTAAAGTCAAGCATATTTTTACTTGAAGAAAAAATTAGTTGATTATTAACTAATTGAGCACTTTATTATTATTTTTTTTAATATGCCATTTGTTTTCACTGGAAATTTTTTTTTATTTGAAGTACTTAGTGCAATGTTGTGTTGCATGAAGCAGCAATAAAGTATTGAGGAAAAGTGCACTATTGTGTTGCCTCAATGAATATAAGGTCATTTCTATTTAATTAGTGTGCATTTTATTCATAAACCTTATTAAAACACACTCTTTTGTGGTAAAATATGGGTAAAAAGTTTAAAAAAAATGGAATTCCAAAAAATTAAAATGGAAAAAACGGAATTTGGGAAAAATTAAAACGGAATTTGGGAAAAAATAAAACGGAATTTATAGGGCCCTAAAAATGTGACTCTTCAAGGTATGTCTGATGTCTAATGATCCAGAAATTGCAAAGGAATCCTACATGAACACATGATTCTTAACAGTGCAAAGAACATATTTGGTTATTTCACATGAGATATTTTGTGTTCAGTCTGTGCTCTTCCATAAAAAAACTTGTACGTCCATGTGCGTCCTGGCGCCACAGGAACATTGCAATCAGAACCTGACGGCAGTCGATGAGGTTGTTGTCGCTGTCAATCAAATCAAATCGCACTCAAATCAGCTCAGGCTCTTCATAAATAATAACTAAGGATGTTTTTTCTTCTGACATCACGCTCCTTATCCCTCCCTGCTACGTAGACCCGAAAGAAACGAGAGAACATTTGGTTTCCTGGAGGACAGATCTGAGGAAATCTAAACGACGCTGTGCTCTAAATTGATGCTAACAAAGAGTGAATTATGGCTGTTATCCGTCTTAAGAGAGTAAGTGAGGTAAATGGACGCACAGAGGGAGTGAGCACAGGGGAGAGTGGACGGATGGTACATTTTGAGCTTTGTTTTACAAGATGACGGACTTGAGAACAAGCTCGCAAATTAGCTGTTATGGATGAATGGATGGAGGCACGGACAGACGGACGTACCTTCGGAGCATCCCTCTGAGATCTCCAGCAGGTACGTAAGAGCCTCCGAGCCACCGTTGTCCTGGGGAGGATCTGGTGGAGGAGTAGATGGAGTTAATACCAGGCATTAACATGAGCTGAAGAACAGCTTTGAGGAACGTTATACAGTGCAATATATGATACAGATATAGAAAATGATATAAAATATAATGATAAGACACATTCTCAAGTCATCAGTTTAGAGTTTTCATGACGTTCAGCCAAACAAAAATCAAATCCCACTGAGCACAGGGAGCTGGAAGATAATAAAGACAATTGTTCAGCACTCTCAAAATGTGTTGTGTTTATAGCCATTACAGTCAAATCAATGATCCGATGATGATCAAAAGACACGTGATGAGACCTGTTCCATGTTTATAAAGGATGGATGATGGCAGACATGTTGGCTTTTATGGCAGCCGCCTCAGTTTCATGATAACACCCCAGAGGCAGCAGTGTGTCAATGATTTCCCGCCTTTCATCAATAATTCAATATTTTTTTTATTTTGTAACATCAAGCTCTGCAAGATATAAGGGTTTTGGGAAAATCTACAATCAACACATTTCAATTTGATGAATTTGGTGAAAGGTTACGGTACTTGAATGAAAATCAGAACATTTTAAACTGTTTTTCTATTGTTCAAAAAGCACTGGCTTTCTTGTTTTAAAGGCTTGGCCAATGGATTAACACACACACATGAAGTTCAATTTAGCATCTCAGCAAACGACCAAGTGACGACAGCAAATTGTTAGGAATAATAATTAAAACATATTCTTTTTTTGAATGCATCTGTAGGTTAGCAGGTGGAAATGATGAATTGTGTAAGTTGTATGAGTCAGTCATGAATGCAAACATTTAAATTTCACTTCTGGCAGCAGTGCAATTTCCTGTGACTGTGCAATATTGATGTGTTTTTTGTGTTTTTGAGAATAAACAATTGAAACAATATATTGTCCATCTGTATGTGTGCGTTTCTTTACCCCATGTGACGGTAAATCCGTAGGGCGTCGCTGCCGTGACACAGGGCGTAGACGGAGGGCCTGGTTTGTCTGGGTTGGTGGTGCACACCAACACTTCACTGGGACTGCTCTTCCCCTCCATGTTCGACGCTATGAGCTGCAGAGGGACAGAACAGAGGGTTAAAGGAAGGAGAGCACAAGTAGAAAGAGAAGATGAGGGTGAAAGAAGACACAAAATGAGTAAAGATGGAGTCTAAGACAAAAGGCACAGTGAGCGTGGTTAAAGGAGAAGGAACATACAGAGAAATCTATCAAGGAGTAAAGGAACTGTTCTGATTAATAGGAGCCATTACTCTCTGCTCCTTCATCTGTGGTCCCTCATTTCTCTCCAGCTTACTCCCTCCATTACTTCGTCCAGTGGACAATCAATTTGCCTCGTTCCCAGATGTTCGCACTGGGAGAACATCACAAAGAACGCAGAGGTGTCTCTTAGTGTGTGAGCATGTGTGTGTGTGTGTTTGTGTCTTAAAACACTTTCCGCCTCATCTGACCGTGTGTGTGTGTGAGTACACGTAAGGTGTTGTTTGTACCTGCATTAACACACAAGCAAACACACTTACAGAGCTCTACTGTCGGCACACTCTGTTTCACAATGTCCTCACATTACGAGCAGCTATCACAGCTCTTAGCAGAGCCGGACTCTGTTCTCTCTACTTGCTAAATGGCTGCTGAATTGCCTTGTTTCACCACTGGTTAAATTGCAGCCAATTCTCCGGTGGCAATACGCTGTATTCCTTTCTAGGTTGATGGATGTTGTATTACAGCTGAAAGACATCTGGATAGGTCGGCACCCTTTGAAACATTTACAATAAACAGAAAGAACATCGCTGACTGGAAATTTATCAAGTGAAAAAAAGCTGAGGATGAAAAGGCAGACGAGGTGACTGTGGTGGTAAAAGTTGAAGTTGAGAGTACTGAAGTCAAACAGGAGTATATTCAGGTAAGCCTTTTGTTTGCATAACATACTTTGAATACTACTTTATTTGGTTTTTACAAAAGATCCCACTGATAGTTCACATACACACATACAGAGGAAGCACTCATGCAGAAACACATCACATGTTTACTCACCCTGAATTTATACTGTGTACTCCTCTTCAGGCCTTGTACAGTACAGGTCAAGTTTTCTCCAGTGTACTTTGGATGAAAGTCTGTTCCCTGTGGGTGATACACTGTCAGTAATCTGCATGTGAATGCAATAAATGCTGACTTTATCTGACTATATTTACGTGCTGAATCAAATATTTTCCAATGCATTATGCATGCAATTTTCTCATGTCGTTTTTGAAAGTATATAGTTTCTTTGTGGAGATTTTTTATTCTCCTCTTTCGCTTCCTGCCCACGGCTCAATCAAATAAAAAAACAACCCATAAAGTTTCACAAAACCAAATAAAGGTTTCATGTTTACTACGGTGGATTATGCAGCTATGAGGGAACCTATGAGGAATGTGTGCAAAAGAAACTTTATGTTTTCATAAAATGAGGGTGTTAACACGTGTGCGGTGCTCACGCTGTTGTCCTCCTGGATCTCAAGTGTGTATTTGAGCTGCTCCTCGCTCGGACTGCCCTCGGGACGCCCCCACTCCAGGGTCACCCAGGACACCCCCGCCCTGACCAGCCGCGGTGCCAGAGGCAGAGCAGGCAGGGTGCCCATGGTGTAAAAAACCACCTCTGTGCTGAAGCCACTGCACAAAAACACAAACACATTTACAATGCAGTCACATTTTTGTTTTCATTTAAAACACTGAAGCAATTCATTGCCTTGTTGGCTTATTACTTCTGAGGGGAGACGGACAGCGGGGGAAGGGAAGGGAGGCCGTGCATCATGAATTACAAATTCAGCAGCGATCGAGAGGAGAGCATTTTTGAAAAGTGAAGGGAGAGAAAGCGTGAATAAGAAAAGGACACTGACATCAGTGCTCATTTGGAGAGAGTGCGGGGGTTGCAGTTAAGGATGGGGATGTGGGAAGCTTCCAGTGGAGATAGTAAGAAGAAGAGGGGTAAAATACAATATGTCAGGAGCCGAACTGAAAGACAGAGGAAGGAGGGGAGGCTAATTTGAGAGAAGCAGGAGGGAATGAATTTGAATCTTTGACCAGCAGCAGACGTCTGAGAGGTTGTAAAACTTTCTTGCAAGCAATCAAAAGCCTGCGTGTCCCGAGTGTGTTTGTGCGGGTGTGTGTGTGTCCACGTCTTCAAAGAGGAAATCAAGCTGAAGGATGCATTAAGGCCGCTTTGAGTTCAGCCAGAGAGCTAATATCTCCTCCCTCGCTCTCGCCGCCCTCTATCACCTCCTCCCCTCTCCCTGTCACCCTAACGACTGCGGGCGAGATGCTCCCCGCCGTAATGACAAAGAGGAGATGAGAGGAGAGGGGAAATGGAGGGAAAATGAGAAAGAGGAAGATGACTCATGTCACATGCAGAATAATGGCTGCAGATGGACGGGTGCATGTTTGGCCACCATTATGGGGGGTGTCTGGACTTATTCAGACTTGAGCTTGAAAACTTGCACATGCTGTGGCTGACATTGACACAAATTGCTTCCATAAGTATGAGCATGGTCATTAAAAATATGGTTTGACACCTGGCATCATGTCACAGGCCAAATGTCAGGTTATCATGTGAAAAGCTGTCATGTAGTTTAATAAATCCAAGAAAGAGTTATGGCGTCCGCCTTTTGTGCTATTTATGATGACGTGTGCATGAATGCATTCTTCACTCGTATGCGTATTCATTATCAGACAACAGTACCTTGTGCCAATGTCGTTGTGTGCAGCCACTCTGAACGTGTAGCCACAGGCGGGGTACAGCCGTGTCAGCTTATAGTGTCTCTGGCTCCCAAAGTAACATTCTCTGAAAACGCTGTTCTTCTTTCCCTGCAGAGGAGAGGAGAATGTAGAATGCACAAATGAGAACAGGGGACACAATTAACTACAAAGAAACAATGGATGATGCACAAAGATTAAAAAAAAAAAAAAAAGTATGACAGAGTGAAAAAGTACAAAAAAGGAAATTTGGGTTGGAAAGACATAATTAACAGGCTTATTACATCTTGAAGAGGTGAATGTTAACATCCGTTTAGTGACGTCTGTGATAGGTTTAAGTGCTTTTTAAAAAATACGGACGAAGCATGACAGGACAATGGACATCAAGAGAAAGACTTACCTCATCCCACTCGAGCAGGTAGTTTGTGATTTTGGATCCGTTGTCGCCTGGGGGCTGTGGGGCGATGGGGAAATGGGCCGAGCGAGGCAGACAAGAGACAGGAGAGAGACGGAGAGATTAGCCGAGGATAAAAGAATCTGACAAGGAGACAGACAAAATACCTGCCGTGTTTTTGTGATTGGCCTCATATCCTGTCTGGGTGAGTGATGTCAGTCTTTATCAGTGACAGCGAGAGTTGATAAAAATTACTTGAGCAGGAGACTTTAGAGAGGACGGACAGAGGGATGTAAGAATGTGCTTTAAGGCCGATAAAGTCAAGCCGGTCGTGCCTTTTTATTGGGCATCAACCTTGAAAAAAATAGACTTAAAGTGTAAATAAATGCTTCAACCCGTGAGACACGAGCCGCTCAGATTCAAATGAGAACGAATCTGTTGCCTGAGACTTGCAAGTAAAAATCCTGTCAAAGCCAATCATAAGCTAAACTAACACTGAGATATAACATAGCAATGCAAAAACAGTGTGATTAGTAACACATTACTCTACACAGTAATATTGTAAAATAAGTTTATATTACTTTCAATTGAAAGTCAAATATTGCACTTTTAAAGTAACTTGCTTAACTGCAAATATAGAGTACTCGACACAGACGCATGAGATTAGATATTGACTCCCCTTTGGTGGCAATGGACTGATTTAGTTGCAAAAGTGCCATCAACACATCATAATGTTAAATTGATGTTTCTTGGGGTGAAAACAAGAAGATGTGTGAGCCCGTACCTTCCACTGTAGGGTGAGGGTGGTCTTGGTGCGGTGGGAGAGTTTCGGGGATAACGGGACGTCGGGGACGCTGCAGTGTGTGGTGAACGAGCCGGCCTCTGAACACGAGCCTCGAACCGAGTTGTACATGGCAGACACCCTGGAGCAAGCACACGAGACATCGAGCGTTCACAAACGTGGCTGGATGAAGCTGATCTCTACACAGGGAACATGACAACTAACATACTGAACACAAAAGAGATCCTTACCGTACGTGGTAGTCTGTCGCTGGCCTTAGGTCTTTCAGATGGTACTCCAATTCCTCGCCACTGAGACGTACACACAAGCAAAGCACAAAGGTCACACCAGCTCTTCAGCTCATGTGGATTTGTAGCGAATGCTGTCTGTTTTAGCTCGGTTGTGTCTCCTACCTGTATATGAGGCGATACTTTCCGTCTCGTCCCTTATCTGAGAGAGACACCTCGAAGGAGCAGGACACAGGCATACCGTTACTATGCCTGTTCACCAGCCCTGCCGGGGGGGCCCAGGAGAGCCGTGCAGCCCGCGCCTGCACATTGGACACCTGTAAGACAGACACCAATGTATATCCTGCATGTTATATATGCAATGTTTATAATGAACAATTTCCATGATTGAAAGCACAAATGATTTAATGCATTTTCATTTGTAAGTGATCCATTCTATCCTGTTCAATTCTAGGCAGCAGTAATTCTACACTCATGAATATGTAGGCGAAATCAATATATAAAGGTGCTATAATTTTGAATGTGCAACTACGTTTTTATGAGTCTGACAATGTGTCACTGAAGCCATTACTCCACATTCTGCTGCTTCCAGCTCAGGCACATACATGCTGGGAACGCACCAGAAAATCAAAATGAGCAAACACGAAAAAAGAGAAGCCCGTCTGTGCGCCTGCAAGTGCGTGCATGTTTATGGGAGTTTGAGCCGCGGCACATGGTGGGCGAGCCAATTTAGCGTGATTTAGCACAGTCTGCAGCTATTCCAGACTCCGCATCCACTGAATAGGCGATGAATGCGCCTTGAGGGCACTGCAAACCACAACCGTGCCCAGACAGTCTGCGAGGAAGACAGACAGACGAACGTGGGGGAAAAAAACGGAAAGACAGTCATGAGTGTCGTTTTATTGGGAGTGTTGATCATAATGATTAGGTTTTATGGGATCACGTGACTTGTAGCCGCATGCCTGAAGACGTCATTGATGGCAGTTTGTTCACAGCTACAACCACTTTTTCACACTCTGTCAATGACTTTGCTTGTATGTACACTGTATACACATCATTATGATGCCAAGACTGATATATGGCCTGATGATGAACGCAACAAATGGCAACAGCGGCAAAGGCAGAGAGAGCAAGACAAAGTGAGAGAGAGCAGAAAGAAAAGGAAAAAAAGTAATTAAAACAGGTTGAGAAACAGAGATGAAGAATGAAGGACACCATTTTGAGGTTTGTGGTCGTCGTGCCCTTTGACCCCGAGAGTCGGCCTGTTCGTCATCTACCAATGATTTGCCTCAGAGACTGGTGAGAATCCACTGAACATCCATCATCAGTCCTCCTCCACTATTCACTGTTTGCAAGGAAATTAATATCTGTCTGATTTGACCTTTCGCTCCATCGCGCTCACGCTCACGTATCCAAACAATGGCTGCATTTATGTACTCGCAGAGCTCGTGTGGACAACCAGCTCTGATTAATGCGGTGCTGTAATATTTGACTTTTAATCTCATAATAAAAGAGCATTTAAACCATCATTTAGAAAGCTTAGATCCAACTATGAGTCTCTATTAATAGAGTCTTTCCACGATCAATCAACCTGCTGCACAAAGCACAGCAAAGATATTCAGGTGAAAAGATTTTCACTCTTTTTTTGGTACTGTTTTTGTCCATGTGCAAAGATAAAGAATAAGTTAAGACACAGCTTTATTTGCAGAAAGTGGAGCCACTGTTCCAGGTCAAACTGATTTGATATGGCTTTGAATTGATTGTTCAGGGGATTTTAAACATTTGCAAGTAAACAGTCCTTGAATTATAAAAGGTGAACTCGAGAGCTAAATTTGCATCATCCTTCTCAGAGCAGAGTTTGAGTGTGTCCCACAATTTACAGATCATTTTATATGCACCTCTTTAAGCCGAGTGTCCTCCACAGCTGTTAGTGAGATTTACGCAAAGTGACACTCAGATGAAAGGCCAGCGGGTAGAGATCAGTTTTAACGTAATTTGGGGGCCACTGTGCGCCGTATTAAAGTCTAATAAGCAGCCTGCATAAACATTTTAATTGGTCTAATGCTTTACTGACAATATTGGCCATAATTAAATATGCATGTAAATATAGCCGTGCTGTTATGAGCTCCCGGCCTTTGAGGTGAAAAGCTGCGTCAACTGTAAAACAATACAGAGAGAACTCAAAAGAGGACGACTCCTTTTTCCCCCTCGTTGCTCCTCATACATCAACTCAGCTGAAGAGAACACGCATTATTTCTACGAAAGCAAACAGTACAAGCAGAGGAACAAGGCAATATTGCGAACGCCTTTAAACGAAGAACACGAAATGATGAAGAGCGTGTCTGCGTGGAGCGCGGCCGAATCGATCAAGAGGCACTTTTACTGTTGCGAGGAGGAGTGCAAAACTCATTGTCTGTCCCTATATATAGCCAAAAACAAATGTACCGCCTCTGATAGAAATGTACTGAGGTCAAAAGTGAAAGAGCTTCACATCTGCAATCGATGAAACAATGAGATTTCAAAATTGTCCTTTTTTCTTTTTTCTCTGCTACAATAAACTTGCTGCACCACTGAAGAGCTGATTTGAGGTTATGAGAGCAAATAAAGTGTCTGCTTCAAATCTCCTGAAAGGCTCACAAGTCTGCAGTAACCACTTCTTTTCATGTCTTTACTTCCCTCTTTCATCACTTCTCTCTTTCAACCCCTGTCATAAGCTCACAGGTATGAAATGCTGCAACTGCACAGGCCTGCTGACCAACACTGCTTTAACCAAGAGTGAGCACTTCCTGTCCGCCAAACCACGTCTGCACGGCTCCGGCTCATTCATTCACATTCCCCTCGGGGTCGGCGAAAAAGCTGTTGGTGTTTACAGTGTTCTTCAGCTGATAAAGCCACTGTGGGAAGCGAGTGGCGTGGGTGAGCGGATGCTGCCCTCATGTGGCTATGGCGAGCAGAGCTTCTCCTGATGATCACTTATCTTCCCTGCGACTGTTATTAAAGGCCTGGAAATGACTTCAAAATGAGACTGCATACACGAGTCGCTGCAGTCATTATCGTGTAAGCATCTGATTTTCATGTTAATCACAGAGACAGGGTGAAAATGTGGAAAAGGCATCAGCGCCCGTGCCAGCTATGACTGCATCAGACGAGAGAAGATTGATGAAAGCGGTTATAAGCGAGCCGGGTTTGTGTGTCTGTGTGTGTGCGTGCAGCTGTGGGAGGAGGTATGCATACCAACCTGTGGTTTGTCGATTGTAGACAGCATGTCTTGAACTCGCTTCCCCTCTGAATCATGATCTGAGGAGACAGACAGAGAGAGAAAAAAAAGTGATTATCAAGAGGGTTTTTGTCATATTCAGCAAAAAAAAGAGAGAGACTGGCACTGCGAGTGTGACATGAGGAGAGAGATCATGGGGGCATTTGTGCCACATATCCGGTCATGATTGCAATCTGTGTGCACAAATCCTCGATTTCTGAATCTGTTCTGAAGTAACATTCCACCATCGCAAGTTTCAAAACAGATGCACATTAGCAATTTTGGCAGTGCTGCTGCAAACAGAGCTGTTGATTGACAAGGAGAGGGAGGGATTCAATTCCCACAAGCCGTGTTATTGTGATATCTAGAAATCTATGCTTCATTATTGTTTGAGGTCAGCCAAGGTTTGCATCGAGATTGAGAAACTGCAGGGTCAAAGAGTCAACTAAAACTCTAATCGTGCCGGATATTGCCTGTGAAAATATTCCATCCAAATAGTAATTCAGTCATCTGTGGAAAAAAAAGCACAGAAATAGCCCAAAAGAGAGTAAAAACAGACCTAAATGCTTAAAAAAAAAAACGTTGTCTAATGATGTGTGATGCAACACTTGTTTTCTTCAGCAACCGCCTAGTTCATCTCATCAAATCATGATGAGCACAGCCCTCGGAAAAAAAAAAATAAAAAAAATAACCCCACTAAATTATCCAGCGCTGAGCGTTCCACAGAAAAGCATTAGTCACGAATTCCTGACCTAGAGCAAATAAAATGGGGATCACCAAAAAAAAAAAAAAAAAAAAGATATGACTCATATTCCACAGTGACTATTCTGTTCGGAATAGGTTGATTATCCTTAAAGGCATTAGTTCACAGAAATCATTATCCCAATCATGATTATGTATCATTTTCTATCAGTTGTGCCCACACCTGCGAATATTTATCCACAGGATGATCTGACGTCAGCGGCGTTGACGGAGCCTCGTGGCACAGCTTGTGATGCACGACATTATACTGAATGCAATCCTATATGTATGTAACAACTGCTTATAAAGCTGGATCTTATAACTCCACCAGTCTACAAAGCGAAACGGGATTAAGACTTTCACTTTGATTTATTTTTATTTCACTTGATTGTTTGACACGGACGCCATAAAACACACGAGACCAGATAGAGCAGCTCGTTCACATATGTGGTCCAGAGGAGGAGGCTGCACTTTGCTTCTTGTGTGGCAGAAAAACACTGATTCTATACGAAAACGCCAGACGTCAGCTGTTCAGAGGAGCGAATGTTAACTCTTTCATATGCGAAGAAAAAGTTGGAAACGCTTGGAAAAAGCACATTTATTCTATGATAGTGCTGTGGCTCAATATTATGCAATAAAAGTCATGTCGTAAAAAAAAATCAAGGTTTCAGTTTTTGCTGTTTTTATCTGTTAGTCATCATTGCAAACTGAACATCTTTGGGTTTTTGTTGGAAATGGTCTTAACACATCACATCTCTGATAGATAATGAAAAGCATTTTGCAGCCCTAAAGGTCATGAAGGTCACTTATCGGGCATAAAAAAAATACTGCTGCTCTTTCTACTCTACCAGCTGACACACACAAACACACAGCGGTCCAGTGATACGATGTGTCTGAAGGTGATTTATTGCACACTCGGGGTTGTTAGGAGGGCGAGTGCGAGTCGGTGAGAGTGTGTACACATGTGTGGGTAATGGAAGTCTTTCCCCCCTGTGTGATCCCCGCAGTTGAGGTTTTTCCGACCAGAGGAGGCCTGCTTTCTCCATCTGAGTCTGACCACTGTAAATCACACAGGATGTGTATGTGTGTGTGTGTGTGTGTGTGTGTGACGGTCAGCAATACAAGACGTGCGTGACACCGTGAGTGTGCGACAGGACTGATGAGGACGCACATCAAATAGGCACACACACACACCTATGCAGAGTGTACCTGTGTGCAAAGTAGTCTGTGTTTTGAATATCACTGTATACGTGGAGGAAGTGATGAATGATAGTGTGTGTGTGAGTGTGCATGTGTGTGTTTGTGTGTGTGTGGCTAAGTCCCTCTGACAGGTTCTGTGGAGGAGAGGGCCTTACTGTGCCTGGGGGTACACTTATGAGTCATGGCAACAGTGATGTCATGGAAGCACAACCTCAACTTGACCTCCTTGTATGTGTGTGTGTGTGTGTGTGTGTGTGTGTGTGTGTGTGTCTGTGTGTGTGTGTGTGTGCGCATGTTGGACGGAATAAAAAAGCAAGAGAGGCGGCGAGTGTGTGTGCGCGTCTATGAAGTCCCGGTGTCAGGTTACAGGAGATCGGTGATGGGTGCTTGCAGGGGGGAGTTAAGCTACTGTGTGTGTGTGTGTGTGTGTGTGTGTGTGTCTGGATAGAGTTCAACAGGTGAAGTACACACTCTGCATCACTGCTTGACACATCGGCTCATTAGCACACCTTTTTCTTTTTACACACACACACACACACACACACTTGTCCCCTTTCATCCATTTGGCCACAACTGAACTTTTCTCTTTTATGGAATAAAAAGCCATACTCACACACACACACACACACACACACACACACACACACACACACACACACACACACACACACACACACACAGAGCTCCAGACACGACCAGCTCTGTCAGCTAACAAGCCGACCCAGCTTATTCCACACATTCATCACAGCTGAGTGAAAAAGGAGAATATGGCCTGTTTAATGCTGCAGTCCTGTAGCTACTTGTCCAACACGGTTAAGACAACAAGAGGTGGAATTCCATTACGGCATCATTTCAGCTGTCACGACGGGCAAACAACAGATGTTAAGAATCAAACAATATGCATGACTGACGAGCGGCTTCTCTCGAGGTTCGCTGTTTTCTTGGGAGAAATTAATTTGTTTTTCTGCTCAAACCGCGAAATGGTA
The DNA here is from genome assembly GCA_037975185.1 of Centropyge bicolor. Lineage (NCBI taxonomy): Eukaryota > Metazoa > Chordata > Actinopteri > Pomacanthidae > Centropyge > Centropyge bicolor. Next base: position 309,895 of record JBBMOC010000052.1, on the reverse strand, counting down.
AAAATCACATTCGGCCATTTCTTTTGTTTTGTCAGAGGAGGCTGCTTGTGATCGAATTTCTTTTTTCGAGAAGTGATAAAGTTTGGTGACTTTTGAGGACATCTTCAACTAGAAATGCTAACAGCTTATAAAACAAAATAATTAGGACACTAACAGCCCTCACTTGTTTCAAAATGAGTGAGAGCAGATTTTAAAACAGGGCTGTAAAATATGATCTAAAAACCGATTAATATCATCACATTTGACTGTAAAGATCTAACAATGACTTTCTTATGCTTGCTCACTTTTTACCTGATTGTTGATATAACCTACTGGCTGATTAGTTGAACATCTATCAAGACATCATTAATACTTTTTCATTATTGGAAACTGTGATGAGGTTAGTAATTCAATACATTTGTTCTATCATCCAGCTCTGTAAAAGAAAATCCCTCGTGAGCAATCTCCATCCACTGAAGACTATTAGATGCATTTGAAAGCTCCAGAAAAAAGTTGGACCTTGAGTTAAGATTCATTTTTATGTTCACAATCATCAGTCATAGATCCCTCTATTCGATAAATGGATGACTACATTCAGGAGATGCCATTCAATTCACTTTACTTTCTGGTATTAAATATAGAAAATACAACTTTAATTATAGCTGGTAGGCACCCTGATAGTTTCATATGTAATAGGCAGACATGAGAGTAGAAACAATCTTCTCATCTGACATTGACTTAGTTTTTATTTTCTATTGTCGAGTTCAGGTTAAAAGACGAACTTGAATAACCCTAAATTTAACGCCTGAGCTACACTCACAGCCCAAACAATTCCACCCTGAATCAGACGGACTAATATTTCAGCACGGTGTGAAAAAAAAAAAGTTGCCTAACCGGCAAAACTCGGCCTGTGACAGAAGTAAAAGATTTATTTAATATTTCAGGAGAGCAGTAATAAAGTTTGAAAAACACGACTGCTTTACCTCACCGCCGAGTGTTATGACTCGCTGTGGTTGTTGAGTCCAGCTGCTTAAGTGTTTAATATAGAGAACAACCACAAAGAGCTGATGCTGACGGCTGAAACAGAAACTGAATCTCTTCCCAGTGTAACTCCACACACACACACACACACACACACACACACACACACACACACACACACACACACACACACACACACACTCCTCTGTCCTCACTGTCCCTCACCTCCTCTTTCTGTTTATGTGCTGCCCACGCACCCTCACTTCCTCTCCTCGTCTGACCTCACATCCTGTCTGCGTCTGACCGGCTGTGTTTGATTACTGAGGACAGCCAGACGGAGCGAGGGAGCGCAACGGACAGCAGGAAAAGAGGAGGAATGAGGAATTGAGGACGGGGCGAGGAGGAGGAGGAGGAGGAGGAGGGGAGGGGGAGAGGGATGGCCGGCAGAGCCAAACCCGGGCGAGAGGGGGGATTTAGAGGAAGAATGAGAGATGCTGAAGGACGGACTGCTGAGAGAGAGAGAGAGAGAGAGAGAGAGAGAGAGAGAGAGAGAGAGAGGGAGAGGACAGGCAAGAGGAGTCTGGGTAAGAGATTAGGTAGAAAAACACAAGGAAATTGAGAGACAAAGAGCGAGCCAGGGATCAACAGAGAGGAGGAGAAAGGGAGGGATGAAAGGAGAGAGGGAGGAGAGGGCTTACGAGGATGTGAGGCGAGGATTACGCAAACTTTCGTGACATCATCAGGAGGCGCAAAGCAGACGCTCGATGTAGGAGATGATCTCAATGTAGTGGTTGTAGTACGAGTCACTGCCTTCAAATCTAGGCTGGCTTTCCTGAACGGCCACCGTAATACACTGGAAGTCTTTTTGTTGTTGTGGCTGTAATAGGGTTTTGATGGGTCGCCACGAGTTTCCATTTCAGTTTTCTATTGATGGTGTCCAGGTGTTTTCCCCAACACAGAAATAAAAAAAGCACCTAGAACATTCACCAATACTACAAGTTTGCGCTAGTGTTTCTGAGAAGTCAAATACTACAATAATACTACAGTTCTTTATCCTGTCCAAAAGATAGAAAACAAATCTGGCAACCTGCACTTCCTGAAACTATTTCTTAGTGAGGCCATTGACTTTCTGAAGCTGTTTGCCTCAAAGAGTTTGCATCATCATCATCATCATCATCATTATTATTATCATTATTAGTTCATACAGGCATGACAAGAGTATTGATCGTCTCATCTTCCTCTCAAGCAAATAAGTATTTAAAAATGTCAAATATTCACTTCGCTGCTAAATGTTTTATCAGCTTTCTGCAAAGCATCATTTTCAGCTTTCGCTCGCCGTTAGCAGCGCGCACACACACACACACACACACACACACACACACACACACAAAACTATTTTAAGCTCTGTAATTGGATGTTTCTCACCAAAACTCTCCCTGGGAGTGGTAGTTCACATTTTATCTCCACAGGCTTCAGCTTTGATTTTTTTTCATCAAAGAGGCAGATATTTTCTTATATTTTTGCATTAATGACTCAACCATGACTTTAAAGTTCTCCAAATTCCAGTCACCTAAAATCGTCTTAACAGAAAACGAATTTCACTTCCAAAACTCTGGACACCTGAAACAACTCCTCCACACTGAAACTCTACTCCACGGAACAAAGTGGGATCATTTAAAAGCACACGTTGACATAAATCCTTAACGTGAGCTTCATTTCGTCCCCCGTCAGTCCTCCTCAAACACGCTGACATGTTTACAATCTTTTTTTCTTTTTTTTTTTAAATGTCACACACCTACACACTTGGAAATTAGTGGTGTCATTTACAAAGAGCGCTACAATAAAACTGAGTCACTTTGACAGTGAGGAGGTTGCATTCCTCCTGCATGACGGCCTGTGGTTCTGTCTGTCTGCGCTGGGACAGAAAAAGACCTTTAAGGCCTGGAGAAAAAAATGTGAAAAATGTGGCAACGGCCGTTCACTCAGCCCCCACTCCACACACACATACCGGTGTGTGTGTGTGTGTGTGTGTGTGTGTGTGAGTGTGTGTCGCCCTAAAGGAACAAAGTGAGCTATGATACCCATCTTTAGAAGCCTCTAATCAGGAAGAACAAAGCAAAGTAACGGACATTCAGCTGGAAGGAAGAGGAGAAAGAGAGAGAGAGATGTGGAGATGAGAGGGAGGACAGAGAGGAAGGGAGTGGGGACGGAGTTGAGGAAAAGAGAGGAAAATGGAGGTAGAGAGGAGGCACAGACCTTGGATTCCGCACTATTATCATCTGCTGCATAGTGAGCATTCCATCTGTTCAACAGCTGGGCTACACACACACACACACACACACACACACACACACACACACACACACANACACACACACACACACACACACACACACACACACACACACACACACACACACACACACACACACACACACACACACACTAACACACACACACACACAGAAGTCGTTGGGACATGCCTAAAATTGTGGTTGTCATAGTGAAGGTTTGGTTCTCATGGCCGGAGCCCTGATCGTTTATAAAGGGGATTAGAGAGGGAGAGACAGACCGAGAGACTGGCACAGACACATGGACAAGTAGTGCAAGGAAGCAAATCAGGGCTAGAGGACAGAACATTTGGAAATCAAACTCCACAACAGAGTGGAAGCTTGCAAATAAGAAGCCTGCTTGTTATTGTCTTTCTGCAGTAACCTGATTTATTGGACTTAATGTAAATGAGAAACCTAGTTTTCCTAATCAGGGCAAGGGATTTGAAGAATTTGGTAAATGCAGCTCGATTTCTGCAGGAGAAATTTTTGCTCGTGTGTCACAGTTTCTAAAAGCGTGCATTTGCCTGATAGACTGCAGAAAGTATTTCAATGCATAAGAGACTATTTATCTGAAATAATAAGTCCAACTTGACCTGAAACTAAAACACATGAGTCTCAGCATAAACACATGTAATTGCATTCTCCGATTCCCTGCCTTAACCTGATTTCTCTCAATAACCAGGTTTCATGTGCGCATGTAAACGTAGACAGAGAGAGACAGAGAGACCTTGTCCACCGCAGCCCTCTCACTGAGGAGAGAGATGAGCGTCTCAACTGCCAAGCGACACACACACACACACACAAAAAACTCTTTCCACTTTTCCAAGAAGAGCGTGAATGCGCGCACATGTATGCACGTGTGTTTATGTAAGCGTGCGTACGTGCCGCCAACGGCGCACCGACCTGGCCAGGCAGCGAGGGATTATGGGGGATGAGTTTCTCAGAACCCTGACCCCATCCGACCCTGCTCAGCCCGAGACGTCTTGAGAGAGCGACTGCAGACTGGCAGACGGAGTGGAAGACAAATTCACAGTCAGACAGACGGTGGAGGCAGAAAGAGACGGTGACAGCGGAAGAGAAATGGAGAAACGCTAACAAAGAGGCAAACAGAGATAAAACGACGCAGGAGGAGGCAGATGGAATGATGGGAATGAGAAACACAGACTGGCCGAGGCAGTGTCCACGTTATTGCAGATTCAATGTGAAACACATCTGTGTGTTCGTTCCTTTTGACCAGAGAAGTTGAGCTTCCTTTACTCACTAAATTCTTAAATCAACACCAATCTTGAGAAAACAAAATTGTCATGTGATCTGTTGGCTGAAGAGGCCTGTACATGCAAAACACTAATAATTTCTACCTTCCTAAGATTTTCATGTTTATTTGCTTGCAAGTGTTCAATGGCAAGCCGAGTGGACAAAATACATAAAATCAAACATTTACATACATTTAAAACATTACAAAAACAGACCAGACCAACTAATATTAAACAGTAATTAAAACTTAAATATGCTGCATGTAGCATTTTAAAACGCTTGATAATGCTTGATATTGTGATATAATGACCATATCTAATAAGGGCATGGCTAAAAAAAAAGAGCACAAAACATTGTTGGTGTCATCTATTTGTAAAAGTGATGGATTTTACATATAGGTTTTAAGGAAAGAGCTTGCACAATATTTGGCACCTGATGCATGAGAGTGGTGAGTGAATAAGTGAGTTCTGATAAGAAAAGAGAGGAGTGTTTTCTCACAAGCTGCAGAAATGATGGATTTTATTTTGCTCTTGAAGCCTTAACTAAAGATGACCAGATATTAATTTGGGAATTTAATTTAACTTCTCTTTATAAAGAAGTGACTCAGTGCTTATTCAGAGAAATCAATGTGCATGTTTTAAATGGGTTGATGTCGTACTTTTGCATGTTTTTCCTTACAATTTTTTTTCTCAGTCTGGCTCGTGTGATTCCAGTATCTGTTTCGATTTGCACTTCCTCAAACAAAGTCCCGCCCAGTGACACCCGATGTGAAAAAGTCAAGGGTGGGAGCAGCTCCTCTTTCTGTCCCTGTTCTTTGTTTACAGCAGACACACTGACGTCTCAAAATTAGCCCAATATTGGTCTTAAAATAGTACAAGCAGAACCTTTAAATACATTCAAATCTTTTAAGTATACACCCATCACTTAAGCAGTAAACCCTCTGAGGTTTGTGCAATTCGTCTATTCAATTACTTAATTCGTTTAAGTCAAATTCAGTTTCGTCCTGCCGAGGCACTTGAAAGGACTTAAAACATTATATAACCCACTGGTCAATACAGTGCGGTCATTCGCTGTGGTTTTGATAGTGTGGAGAGTTTATCGCTTGTATCACAAGGCTCATTCAGCTGGATGGGGAAATGTCTGGTGTTCTCATTGTGATTGGCGAGAACAACCTCCCCTTCTAATCCCACTAGTCCTGTTACATGATATCAGCGGGAAAGACATTCCTCTGCTGTTAAAGCCATCCCTTGTTCTCCCTCTGTTTTCTGTACATCCCACTTTTTTTTTTTTTACCCTTTCGTTCCTTAATTTCTCTCCATCGCTCCTCTCCTTCCCGGTTTCCTCGTCTTATCTTTCTTCTCTCCACATTCCCTCTTCCAGTCTCTCTCTTCCGCCCCACTGCCCTCCATCTTGCCCTACAAACATGGCCGTATTTGGGTTTGTGGGAAGGGGTTGGAGAGTGTGTGTGTGTGTATGTGTTGGGGAGGTGGGTGAGGGGGGGTGAGATTATCACCATGGCGATCCACATCAAAACAGTCCAGTGAGGGAGGGGTGGGAGTGTGTTCACACATTTCCAGTCATGTCACTACAGTTACAGCGGGAGCAGCCGTTAATATGAGGGCTGAGTCACGACTGAGTCAAAGGCCACCAGAGCTAATGAGGATAACGTCATCAAAACATTACAGGACATTGGGCTTTTTTTATAAGCCTCCTTTTACAGCTATTGCTCTAAAATTGTCCTTATTGGTGCTGCGAGTTCATTAGTAGGAAACTTTGTCAGGGCAAAAAATAGCACAGTGCAACAGCAAATTACTGACACAGGAGGCAATGCATCTGCTGGTGCTACTGAATTTCTTGTTATTTCTTGTTTTTTGCATTTTACATGTCTTAATAAAGTGTTTATAAGCAGTGACTCATGTCTGTATCAATGTTAAAACATATGTTATTAATAGTTTATAGGTCAGTTATAAGTCATTAATAAGATCAACACCTGGGCTTCCAAGTTGTGGAAAATCCCTTGGGCTGGTTGATCCTCCACCAGCTGGACACTTGCTCATCTGGAAGATCCACCAGATGACTTAAGAGCTATTAATCCATTAATTAGATGCTTCTAAACATTTACAAGTACAGATTTAAGGACTGCAGCGATGACAGTGAAAACATTTATACCTGCTGGCTTATTAGAAAGTGAACGAGACTTTAGGAATGGCTTGGCTATTAATGACTCACCAGCCAACCTGGCAACCCAATGGTTCTTCTTATTAATGGCTTAAAGATTTATAAAGCTTTGGCAAATGATTTATTCAGCACTAATGAAGCCCTTATAAACAAGGTGCTTTATTAGACAGTAGGATCAATTATTTTCCTGTATCAGTATCAGTTAAGCTCAGGCATATTAAAGTTTCTATAATAAATCTTTTCAGGTTAATTAAACATTGATGGCCCAGGATTGTTGTTGGTACTTTATAATATTGTTATTAAAACTGACAAAAAATATCAGAAGAAAGAGAAAACTGTACTTGGGAGGAGAAACGTGGATTCTGCCAGAGGAAAATTAATTTAAAATAAATATGATACAAAGGTTTCATCTAGTCTGAAGCAAAGAAAGAGCTGACAGGAGATTCAATTCCAGTAGGGCTTTCCTTGTTTCAAAAGATCTATCTGGGAACAATGTCATTTTGTTTGGCAATGAAGAAAAATCTTTTAAAAATGCCCTTGGTTCAGATTCACTGTGTCAACACTGAAGATGCACGAAATGTTTCCTGTATTTTTTGCTATTGTGCAAATGAAAATGAACTTGAAGGAATTTCTAGGGGGAAAAAAGAAAAGAAAAGAAAAGAAAGCCAGTTATAGATCATTCTAACTTATGTTACATTGTCCACTCCACAGTTCAGTTACCGCAACAGCAGACCACTGTGATATCTATGACCCTTGTTATTTTTCTCATATCCAATTCAACAGAGCCAACATGGTGGACGCAGCAGTCACAGCACACATCTGGTTTCTCCCGAACTCGCAGCACTTGGCAGTGACGTAGAAGCAAAGATGGAGGAGCTGAGGGTGCTGGCCCCATCTGTTTCTGCTGAAATCCCAGTTTCTCTCTGAGTGAGAGACAGGATCTGCGGTGGTGATGATGCAGAGCCAAGATGGAGGAACAGAGGGCCCACATCTGTTTCTGCTCAGCAAGCAGCTCAGTTCTGAGGAAAAGGGCCTGTAGAGCTGGCTTTACTGGGGAATGGACACTGCGCTCGCCAAGTCAGCCTGCTGCCTTACTGGCACTGGGGCAATAGCCACACACACACACACACACACACACACACACACACACAGAGCGAGGGCATCAAGGGCAAAGCGTAGGCGGCTGTGTGTGCATATGTGTGTGTGTGTGTGTGTGTGTGTGTGTGTGTGTGTGTGTGTGTGGTATTCTGGGTTGGACCATACTTGGATGCGCTGGGCCAAGCAGCAACTTTGTCGGAATGTTTTTACTCTGCTCTTTAACTCTCCCGTCTTTCCATCTCTCCGTCTCCCTGTGATGTAGGATCTCTGGTTGATTTTATTTTTTTTCTTTCTCTTTACAAACCTTCCATCCATCACCCTTCTCTCTCATCTGTCCTTCAAATCCTGCATTCCTCTCTTCTCTCCTCTCTCTCTCTCTGTTTGCCCCCGCTACCTCCTGCCAATCCTCTGGACCCTCATGCTCTGATTGTTTTACAGGAAGCCCAGTCACGGGGTGTTTGTGCATGTGTGTGTGTGT
>JBBMOC010000052.1:105511-301227 GCA_037975185.1 Centropyge bicolor | reverse complement strand
GTGCTTGTCTTCCTAAGATATGTATAAGAGACAGCCCCTCCAGTCCCCCGGATCCCTTCACCTCGTCGAGGCTGCATGCATCCATTCATTTTTTTTTTGGGTGACTCTGTGAGAAGAGAAAGAGAGGAACGAAAGGTGTGTTTTATCTGGCCCGCTTGAATGCGGAGGGGCACTGAGGTTGAAAAGGACAAAGCCAGTCACACAGAGACGGAGAGAGAGAGGTCAGCGAGGATAGAAGTTATTCTTCCGCACAGAGATACAAGCTGGTTTTGTTGCAATGTTGAGATGTGCAACAAAGGCAGTGATGTTTTCTGACTGGCGGCCATTGAAAATTAAAGTCACACACGTATATTAGAGTTCGTCTTGTCGTTGGTTTTGGGGTAAAATTTTAACCTAAAAAATGGAATCGCATATTCCTCTATGGTCCCAATTTAGCATTTGTCCCTGTGTGTGTGTCGACTGTGCAGGTTTGTGTCTAATTGTGAGTCTGCATCCAGCATGACTTACTTACTGAAGGTGTTATTCAATGCAACCAAATCAATGTACGCTTTGTGGGAAGGAAAACATTCAAACCCACAAACCCTTGTTGTGTGTGCCAGTCTCTCTTGCTGCTTTGTGTGTGTGTCCTACCTTGTGTGTGTGTGTCTGGTTCACTGTTTCGTGGACTGCTGCGGAGGCGTCTCTCTGGCTTCTTCCCTCCTGGACTGCTGACTCCGCCCCCCGACCCCACTGACCCAAGCGATGGGGCGTGTGATTTGTTGCTGCATTGCAAACAAAATGGCATTTAACAAAATCATGCAAGACAAAGCATTCAGACATCAAACCATACTTGTGATCAGGAATACTATGAACTGCAGAAAACGATCACTTAAACAACTGCGGATGCACCAATTCAACTTTTTCTGTACTGATCCAATACAGGTGCTTTTTTTCCCAGAGTAAAATCAGTATTCCACACCGTGTCAGATTTTTTTATGTTAAGTAACAAGAGGTCAGAGAGGCGACGGCACTTAAGACTGAGTCTGAGAAACTGTAATTAATGTGGATCAGTCAAGTCATGGCCGATACCCAACCTGCTTAATCAAGTCAGTATCAGCGCTGACTCCGCTCTGGCAGATCGGAGCATCCATAATAACAACCACATCAATGTGTGTAATTGGTGTGGAAAGAGTTCAAAATGGCTCTTTCTTGGAAGGATTTTTTTTTATCAGGCAAAACAACAAAAAACTTTGAATGCAAAACTTTGAGTGATGTAGTTTTCAGTAGAGATGTTCCTTTGTCCCAGCAATCACATTTTATTTTCTATATTTGAAAATGAAAAACTGAAATCAATGAGATTTAAACTGCATATCATCATTGAATAAAGATAGCTAAAAAGATCAGATCAGGTTTTAGAGAGACAAACTATTAGGTGTGTAGGAAGCATTTTAAAAAAAGCAGGCAATTAACTCAATCTTAGCTATTTTAATACTAATACTATAGTTTAAGATTGATATAGTTTTTCCTAATAGACTTAAATTTTGCTTCAAGCAGCAACAACTACACAGCTACTACTTTTCTTACTTTTGACTCTCAGATACGAGTATAATCATACACATTATTCTTCATTCAGTTTATCATTCAACACATGACAAAGACAGCACGGTCACCTGTATCCGTTGTGTGCTGGCCCCAGGCTGCCCTTATAGAGAGTGGAGGGAGGGGAGTTGAGTCGGTTCTGCCGCTCTAGTTGTCTCTGTTCCTTTATCTTTTTGGGCTGTGGCTTACTGTACGTCTCCTCTCTGCCTATGTAGTTCGACATCCCATAAACCGGGATGATTTCTGAAGGAGAGGAGATGAAAGAATTTACGTCAGACTAAAAAAAAAATCTGTGCAGAGCATATTTTTAATTGGATTAATAATTGGATTTTTTTATTCCACATAAAAGCCCTGATGAAAGTCCAGTCAGCACGTCCATACCTGGATCGCCGTACATGGGGGGAAGGTGGTGCTGGTAGTACTGGTGGGGGGGCAGCTCCCCGGGGCTGACAGGGGGGTAGAAGGAGTGAGAGTTGGGGATGAAGTGAGGGTGAGCCAGGTACGGGGGCAGGTGGTGTGTGGGGGAGAGGGCTGGAGAGTAGGAGGGAGGGTAGCACTCTGGAGACTGGGGGGTCACCACCACCCGGCGGACCCCTGTGGTGTCCTCCAGCACCTGAGAAGAGAATGAGAGGTGAGTGTAAGAGGAAGAAAATACGTTGGAATTTCAAATTACTGAACATTGACAGCTTTGAGAAATGTAACTTCAGATTCTAAAAATCACGTGAGGTCAGTGAACTACACACAGTCTGTCATGACTTTATACATTGTTGAGTTGAGGTGAAGTGGTTTAGGAGTAGTAGTAATTTCTATATACAAATGATTTAGATTGATACTGTGATTGCATGTATATAAAATGCCTGATGTGGCTTAAAGGAATAATTCAACATTTTGGGAAATACACTTATTGACTTAGTTCGATTAGAAGATCAACACCATGCTCATTACTGTAAATATGATGCTACAGCCAGTTTAGCTTATCTTAGTATAAAGACTGGAGAAGGGGTGACAAAGCTGACATAACCATAACACATGTTTTGTCTTGTATGTGCAATATGCAAAAAAAAAATAAAGTGAAAAAAATAGAATTTATGATTAGAAGGTTTGGTGGCGCCGTGTTTTTATTGGCTGTTGCAAAACAAGCACGGGAGTGGTATCAATCTTCTTGTCTATCAATTGGCAGAAAAGTGAATAAGCATATTTCCTAAACTGTCAAACTAATCCTTTAAAATTCAAATATTCTTTATGTCTATTTTAAACTTTTTTTAAAAGATTCCTAATGCACCTGCTCTCACAAAATCATTTTCTAAAAGCAGGTGCTAATAAAGGAACAAGCCGCATAATTTATTCAACAACTGAGACATTGTGTTAACAGGATGCTTTGGCCCCTTTAAGTGGTGAAAACAAGAGCTGCAATGTTGTCATCAGATGGTCGGCAGATTTCAATAACAACACGTTTCAAACAACTGCCTCAAATTAACATAGATTCCATACATGTATTCACTTTCACATTCACACACACACCCACACACACACACGCTCACACACACACACACACATTCCAACTATTCACACACTTTCACAGGCCTGCATTCCAAGCAGAGAGCAAACACACTCCCTGCAGAGAGGGGAAGTCATCTGCTGGTTTCTAACAACAACAACAACAACACACACACACACACACACAGTCACGCACGCACCAAACAACACCCCCACACCCCCAAAAACCCCCACACACACTGAGAGGCAACAGACTCAGTGCCAGAATAGGACAGAGAGAGAGAAAGAAGAGAGGGTATTAAAGAGGGTCAGGAGGGGAGGAAGAGGGTAACAGAACTAATCTGAGTGAGAAAAACACAGAGGGGGAGAAGAAGAGGAGGAGGAGGAAGAGGAGGCCCCCTATCTGCCCCTCGTCCCTTCCTCTGCTGCAGAGGAGAAAAACAGTGTTGACAGGAAAACAAGGGCAAAGTCCCTGCATGAGTACATGTGGATCTGACCTACATGCCCACGCAACATTTACTGGCAAGGAGACACACACACACACATATTCCAAATGTTACAAACTGGAAGGGACCCACAAATATGCATGCACATGTGCACACACACACACCCACCATCACAATGCAGCCATTAGCACAAACCGCCGAGGACACGCACACACACGAAAAATCCATCTGTCAATGCACTAAATTTCCACCACCGCAGCGCTCTTTCTCCATCCATCCCTTCTCCCACCCCTCACCCTACAAAAACCCTACCCACCCAGTGCCTGTCTCCGCTATCAGCCTTGTTTATGTAAGAGTGACAGTGTTTCCCGCTCTCACTTGGCCCGGTCCCTACGAACACACACACACCCACACACATGCAAACACAAACACACACCCACGGTGAGCCAATGACCTGACTTCCATCGGCATAGGAGCACAATCCCACCACACGCAGACCACAGACGATAACACCATACGAACTATTTCCTCATCTCGATTCGCTAACCTTTGACCTTCTAACACCACTAACATGGTGAACCCAGCATTTACCCAATTCACATGTCAAACTTGATTAAGTCCTCACTTCGGGAGATTTGCTCTCATCGCTGGGTTCTTGTGAGGACATCTGACAGAGAACACACTCTCTCGCTCGTGCACATATGAGAGAGTCAGAAAAACAAATGCCCCCCTGACATCCAAAATTCAGCACATTCCTGCTCGGTGCTCTGTCGGTGGAGGAGGCTGCCTTGGTTGCTCTTACTACAACAACAGCCAGGATGGGTGTGATGCCTGGTGCATGCTTTCTGTACGGTTTAATGAGCACGAGCCACAAATCTGACTAACACATTAATGCCTGCCATTTGTTTTTTTAAGAGGAGCACTTGACCTGTTGATAGATGCTTATCAAAGGTACCAAGCCACAATGTTTGAAGTCTATCAGAAATGTTTGCGTACGCCATACTCCGTGTTCACTTCAGATCTCTCGTGTTGCACAACCGCACTCGCAATGCAACCATTTTGTGGCTGTAAATACATAATTTTTGATTTAATTTTCTTTGCTGGATCTTAGGAATTTTCCAGAAACAAGCATCAGTATGTTGAAACAAACCAGAAGACAGGCTGTTCACTCAAAATGGCACCGGCGAAATGACAGCTCATTAACTATAGTGGATGTATTTGTCTTGGAAAGATGTTAAATTATGGCAAGTTTTTAGGCTTATGACTTACTTGTTACTCAGAAAAATATGATTCGGAGAGTCAATATTAGATCACATGATGGCGTAAGAATCCAATCTTTTTTTTCCAGAAAAGAAACCACTGGCTAATTAAATGCAGTCGCACACTCTGTGTTGGTCTCCCTCTGTGTCTGTTATTTTGACTGAAACTCCCACTCAAACAGATGATGAACACAAAACACTCACACACAAAAAATAGGGTCAGACTGAGGAAAACACAAACTAACCTGTGAGATGTATCCCGGGGGGACGTGGATGGGGGGGATCGACCCATTTGGGGACATCATGGGAACCTCAGCAGGACCTGCAAAGGAGGAGGGGGATTATTTATTTAACCAGGCGACTCACGCTAAAGTAAATTCTCATTTACATTCGTCAATCAGCAGTACACATGCGGGGACACAAACAGAGCCACACACACACATACTCACACATAGAACTCCAGTAAATCAACCTGTTTGTTTACATCACAGGTTCAAAGGTTATATTATACAGGTCGTATTAGAGGAAAGTTGGCGAGAGAAGAAGTTTCTTGGTTTTTTATCCTTTCTCATTTGTTCATGTGTGGATATATGCTATATGTATTTTGCTTAAATTGGAAGACTCTGTTCCCTTCAAATCTGCTCGCATGACCTCAAAAAGTACACAAACACAGATGCAAACCCTTCCTCTTATTTCTGGCAAAGCTGGAGATGACCGCTCTCTGCAAAGGGAAAACCACCACTCTGAAGGAGAAGCAAGAAAATCTAATAGAATTAGCAGATTGAAAATGATGTTGACTTTTCCACTATCCACAAACCCCTCCCTCAAAATGATCTCTCCATTTCCCTCTCTCTTCCTCCGTCTCTCTCTCTCTCTCTCTGATGGAGGTCTGCGGCTGGTAAAGTCGTTGGGACCCCCCGTTGGGACAGCTGGAGGCAGACCTGGCCTCAGAATAAATCACACACACACACATGCAGATAGAGCGAGAGAGGAAGTTACTACCTACAAACACAAGTATGATACTGATAGTTTCTGTCCGTGTTAACACCTGTCAAATGTCAGTTGAATATTAGAAACCATGACCTTCTTTTAAAGGGTCATTTCACTCAAATTCCAACAAACTGTAATGCTTTTTTTTTCTTTTGCAATTTGAGTGAACTGACCCTTTAACTCCTGTTTTCATCCCTCTCTTACGTTTCTCTCATTTCCTCCTTCCATAAATTCCTCCCTTCAACAACTTCTCTTTCCATCCGTTCATTCCTGTCTCACTTTTTAACTATTCTTCCTTCCATCCTCCTCCAGAGCTTCTGTTCTTACTCACTCGATCCCACTGTTCTTTCCATCTTTTTTTTTACTCTTTCCCCTCTTCCTCCATCCTTCCATCTCTATTTTCAGGAATTGCTCCTGCATGATCCCCCCCCACACCTATTACTCACATCCTTCGCTCCCTCCAGTCATTTCAAATATTACTCACTCCATCCTTTCTTACTTCATCCTCATTTCGCTCAGTCACTCTCTCCTCGCTTTTACTCCCGTGTCTTCGTCACCCTGCCTAAATCATCCCCTCTTTCTTTCCATCTCTCCATCACTCACCCACCTTCCTGACCTCTCATCAGCCAAACAAACAGGTAACAGGACAGTAAACACACACACACCGACACAACTTGAGCAAAGTCTGCAGTGTGGGCTAGTGTGTATGTGTGTGTGTGTTTCTGTGTGTGTGTGTGTGTCGTGAGTAGGTCACAGGTATGAAGAGACAGACCTCTTTCAGTCCTGTCTGCTCCCCTCCTATGGAGACTAGGAATGGATATGAAAGTCCTCATTGATTGTAGAAGGTCATAGCATGGGGAGAACACACACATACACACACACCTCTTTCCATCACTGCTCATAACACACTTTCCCTCTTGCTCACACACTGTCCCAAATACAGACTCTGTCTCAGTCGCCCTCTCTCAGACACACACGCGCACACACACACACACTCTTGCCAAACAGACGTGTGTTTGGACAGTCTCTGCTGCCTCTGTGCTCTTCACTCAGCAAACAGCAGCATTCCTCTGCTCTCTCTCACACACACACACACACACATACACACACACACAGTGAGCAATCCCATCCCTGGCCCCCAGGACTGGACCCAACAGGCCCAACTACCCCCTCAACCCCTCCCCAAAATACAAGACACTCTTTGTCCTACTACCCTTCTCACACACACACACACACACACACACACACACACACACACACACACACACAGCTGTAATTCATATAGTTTTGGACTGTTTGCCATTTAGAGAAGCTCAGGATAACCAGGCAGTTGAACGTGTGTATTCGTTGTTGTCGTTGTTGTTGTTGTTGTGTCTGTGCACGTGCACATGACAGTGAGCGCGGCGCACGACCCACATTGTGGTAACGTCACTCTCCGCTCTTGCCTCCAGCTATGCCCTTTAAGCACCACAAATAGAGTCACGACTTCCTCTGCCTAATCCTGCTGGAATCCCAGACAACACAGCTAACAAACCCCGCTCCCCTTTGCTCTCCCGCCTTCTCTTCTTCCATCTGTTGCTTCTTCCGCTTCCGACTGCCGGGGAGTTCAGGTCAGGGATCAGTTATGAGGTCATATCCTGCTCGTGGGATGACATCACTGCATTACCTGAGCAACCGAAGGGCATTAGCATGTGTAATCTGGCCCTCTGGGAAACATCCGGGGGGGCATCCGGCTCAATGAGGACCAGTTAACATTCACTATACTCCCACTTCAAATTGATGACAAATAAAGGACTTGAACTTGACAATTTTTAACCTGTTCACACGAGGGATTTGAATAAAGGATGAGAGCTTGAGCTGGGTGATAATTTGTTATCATCATTAGCTGGATTACAAAATCATATTGTCTTTTTTGTTTTTCCAAATTTGTTTTTTCCAATGTAAATAAAAAATAATAATAATGGGAAACAGTTTCCTGCTTTTATTAAAGATTGTTTTCCTTTATTTATACTAATGTACCAGTGTCAATGCTGTGATGAATTACCCTGCTACATATACCACCTTAACTTCAAACCAATGTCTGAGATGACTGCAATTAAAGGTTTAACACTCACTTCCGCACACTGAAGTTGTTCAATACCACATCTATGACTTAACATTCCCAGTGCCAGGGTCACTGAAATAAATGTGGTCAGATGTGTTTGAGGGCTGATGTCTGAAGCGACCAGCGGGACCACAGGAATGATGACAAACTACTGTAGCAAATATAGACAAGGCACAACAGTGACACAGAGGAGGAAGAGCCGGGAGGAAGGCGACACAGGTGCCGAATGAGAAAACAGGGTGGTTGTGAAAGAGCAACAACATCTTCATGCTAATCTCACACACTCACACAAACACATCCCAATATTGAAGTCTCACCTCAGAAAGTTTAACTTTTGTCGCTGAAGATTTACACAAGAAATATACACACGTCCCTGGTCCAAACATCCTGTTTTATATTTCAGAACACACACACATCCTCAGACAAGCAGACAATCTCATGTGCTGACTCCTTCCAAAAAACACACAAAACACAAACTTGTGATCTCGTCCAGCTGCTCGTACATACATTCACATACATACAGAGAGAGAGAGAGAGAGAGAGAGAGAGAGAGAGGAGATGATGCAACATTTCATCAGATGTTTCCCATGATACAGCTGTCAAAGACAGCTGCGACTGGGCCCCCAAAGTACAACACACACACACACACACACACACACACACACACACACAGTCCTGATCTCAAACACACCCAATTACTTGAATCCATAATAATGCACCAATTCATGCACACTGCATAAACACACTCATACTCATCTATTAACAGTGCTGACAGTGAGCGAGATTATTCAACACCGACTGTGTGTATACGTTTGTGTTTTGTCCGTCAAACTGAAGCAGCATTCAGATTTCAGACAGAAGTGAAACACTTTCTCTCTTTCCCTTCATTTCAGCCCTGCACATGTGGTCACCACATTGAAAGGAAACGTAGACCCTCTTGGGAAAGCGTGTGTGTGTGTGCATGTGTGTGTGTGTGTGCATGTGTGTGTGGTGTTGGTATCACACCGAAGGAGCCTGTTTGTGAGCTGACTTACATAGAAAACAGCCAGACTCGGATGGATTTCCCGAAAACACACAGACGAAAAACACAGCATTACTAAACAGATTAAGTTTTTTAAAAAGTGCTCACTTTATATTTACAGCACACAGACGATCTTAGTACACCCCATCAGAGCCCCACGGAGGCAGCTGTCCGATCTAGATGGGTGTTTGTATTCCTGTGTCTGTGTGTGTGTTTGTGTGCGCGTGCATGTGTGTGTGTGTCTGGGTCAGTTGTGACGTGGCGTTGCCTGGAAGTTATGTAAGCATCAGCGGGGTAATGTTATCTGTCCTCGGAGCTCCAAGAGCAAGACACTCCCACGACAGCTTCCTCTACTGCCTGGCCAACACACACACACAGATACATATAACCACACACACACATACACTGTAGAGCATGGCCTATTGTCATATCTAAGATATAAATATGGTACAAATCCCCACAGATCTTTCAGTCAACTGATATAGCTACTAGAAGCTCTGGGAGAGAAAAGCAGACAGAGAGAGAAACAGAACGTGGAGCATGATGGGAAGTGTAGTGAAAAAGAGAAAAAGTGGAAAAGAGAGAGAGAGAGGAGGAAGAGAGAGAGAGAGCCTGCTGTTGCAGGAAATGTGGGAGACAACTTTAAAATAGCACAGTGTTCTGTGTATACACATTCCAGACTGGTGTGAAAAATGTGATGCTACATGCACAGAAACACACACACACACACACACAGGCAGACACAAACACAAACACACACACTAGAGAGCCCTTCAGTCCATCTCCGGTGAGTCAAGTCCGGCGGACATCTTTGCCATGGGCAGGGTGAGGTTCAGTGATGGAAGAGGAAGTCAGGACTTCCTGCGCTGCCCTGCCCTCAGTAACGACACCAACACTGTGCAGAGTGACGCAGAAACTAGCACACGCATAAACACACATATACGTGGACAAGCACAAGGGCACACATACAGCTGATGTGCTGCATATGCACGTAACAGACATCTACACACATGCACATGAAGAAACACACACCCACACTTCTGATCCTAAGTCTGTGTTCTGTGCGACAGTCTGTAATTTGAGCGGGCTGCAGATTTGCTGTGGAATGTAAATCATAAGCTGGAAAGTTGCTACGTTTGAACACTGGGTCTTACTGTATGTACATAATATGTGTGTGTGTGTATATGCGCGCAGGTATGCGTAAGCACATTCCTCAGGACGAACGAGCGGAGCCCCTCGACTTTCAGCCTCCGAGCTGAAAGTTGCATAACAGTGTCATAAGAGAACAAAGAGGAATCGTTCTGAGTGGTGCCAGCTGATGAAACTATCCGCGCCATGACGGCCTCTTCAGGGTCTGACATCAGCATATTAAAGAGCCGAAGAAGAAACAATCGTTACGAGGCTTGTAAAACCAGTGTATTTTACTCGCCCACTGGCTGGAGCTCATATTTTCAAATTAAGCTCTGTGCACATTATGACAATATATTTTGACAGTGGAGACAACTTTCCACCCTCGCTTGTGCAAAAAAAAATCGCCCTTCCCAGTTGTATGGGTGTCTGATGGTAGAGAGCTTCGCTGCCAAACAGAAGTGCCAGACTTGTGCACTAAAGTCTTCAGTTCCATCCCTGGTTGTTTGCCCAGAGGTAGCAGAAGTAGTCGTGATCCTCGTCTCTGGCTGACGACGGGATTAAATTCCATAATAACCTTCTTCTGCTTCTTCAGCTACTCGACTGCCTCTGTCAATAAAATGACCATGAAAGTCTGTCCAGCTTAAATTATTGGATTTTTAAGACATATTTCTTATCTGATTCAGGGACAGCTAATGCCATACATGTTTCCAGTAACTTGTGCTATCAATCATCAAAACAGCAGGTGTGATTTGTGTGTTCATTTTGGAATAAACACTTCATTCATCTAAACAGATTTTCAAATATTTGAAGTACTTCTGTGTTGCTTGATTTATGACTCAAAAATGTTTCCTCTAACATGGAGCTCCAGGTGTGTCTAAACACTTTTGAGGAACTTTTTTTTAACTTACTTTTAGGTTATTCCATGTAACCTTTGCGTGTCCAGGTTAGATCTCAGGATTTTTATTACAAGGGAAAACTGGCCAACACAGCAGCAGCTCTTTAAGTGTTTAACACTAAAAAAGCCCCAGAGCAGCGAAAAACATGTGCAAGTTATTAGGAATCAAATATTTGTCTTCTTTCTTTTTTGAATATTTTTAAATTATTAAATTCCAAACAGAGAGCTTTATTTTCAAATGCAATACTCCCACTTTAACTTAACACATTTGGATTATCATTAGTAAGAACACCATGTAGAAAGTAGTGAAAAATTGACTTTTGGTGAAACTGGATGCTACAAATCATTTTGGAAATTTTTTGATATCTCATTTAGAAATAAAAAAATCCTTCTCATCTTATCTCAAGGTTAGATTTCTTATCCAGTCCTGATCACTGTGTAAACCTTGAGCGTACAAGCCTAGATCTGTCTAGTGTTCAGCATGGAGCCTGGGTGCCAGCCCATACATACCTCCACCCAGCCCAGAGCTTTCTCCGGCTCTCCCCCACCCAAAGGAGGGGTGCTGTCGGCCGACCTACTTCTGCTGCTGGGTCTGCTCCAGAGGAGAGCAACGTAACGTCTGGAGGGACGCTGAGCCCAGCCGTGCTTTGTTCTCAAGATCTTAACTCGCACACATACACACACACACACACTCACACAATCCCGTGGATGCAGATGGACGTGGCTCACACACACACCAAAAGACAAACAAATTTCAAAACCTCAGACAAATGCCCAGATTAACACCTGAGCATATGTGCACAAACTCTTTAAGAAGTCACGCTGACATGGACACACAGATGTTCACACACGCCGCACTTGTGGAACACACTGACATTCAAATAGTTTACACTGACAGAAATCACGGTCACCTCGGCACAAACAACACACAACAAAATGGGACGCAGACACACGGCCAATAATACACTTACAAATCCAAACAACACACACAAGCTCTTTTACAGTATTATCCCATGAGGCTATTTCTGGGCTTGCAGATATAATTGTTTTGGGATCAGTAACCATGCGACGCACACGGCACGGATCGACATACTCCACTTATCAATCCTGTCGCTGTTGCATGTGGACACGCGCAGTCTCCTGACATACATGTGCAAGCGTATACACAATCCAGACACTGATGACTCATTGTATCCATTCGCTAATCAACTCTACATGTCTAGAAGGGGAGAGAGAGACAGAGAGAGAGAAAGAAGGAGCAAAGAAGTGCAACAGCTGTTGGTGTGTAAACAGACCCAGAGTGTAATAATCATCCCTTCTCTCCCTCACTCTGTCGAAGCCTCCAGACGTAACAAATTCTCAAACCTTGACCCACTGAGGGAACAGCAATGCTTTTAGTCATTTCTGCTCATTTTTTCCTCCTCTGTGCACAACCTGCTACGTTTGTACCCAGCTGTGCTCCTCTCCCATCCTCCCCTCACTGCGCTTCTATCACTCCACATGTTAATGTGGGGCATTCCTCGCGTATGAGTCACAGTCTGAACAGCGCTGAGTTTGTGTCCACCACAAAGATTAGAGAAAGTGTGTGTGTGTGTGGGGAGAAGAGAAGCGAGGAAGAGAAGAGGAGAAAAGAGAAGAGAAGTCGTGTGAATGTCAGTGGAAAGAAAGGCAAAGGCAAGACTGGAAGTCCTAGATTAGCAGGGACTTTCCCCCCACTCCCCAACTCTGAATTCCACTGATTGTGTCTATGTGTGTGTGCATGAGTGTGTGTGTGTGTACGTCCTATAGCTGCTGGGTGATCAGACAAGCAAGGAAGTGCAAATATGGTGAAGAATGCGCATAAGTGAGAGCGAGAGAAACAAGCCGAAGTATGTAGGTCAACTCGACGAGGTAACTTGTCTTTTGGACCGATGTCAAACCTTTTTCTCTACCAGTCCCTCCGATCATCCCTCGACCTCCGTGGTTGGGCCCTCCCACGGACCGACACACACTTCCCCCACGTCCAATCAGACAAGAGCAAAAGAAAAAAAAAATGGGGCTTCCCTGCAAAATCTAAACACACATGATGTAAACAAGCACATGTGTATTCTATGCAGCTGTGCAGGAGGAACCCAGGCACGTTTGCTTTATTTCCTTTTAAATCCTACTCATCCCACCACCACTTGCAGCTACAACAGCCCCGTGCGACCGGCGAGGCTTCGTCCGATCTAAATGAATCCGGCATGAGCAACATGTGGAGAGGATTCAGCATTTTTTTAAAAAGGGCCCTCGGGAGTTGTGGCGAAGTTTAATTTTGTTTTGAAAAGCAGCGTGCAAATCGTCAAACTTGGGTCGGCGTTATGAGGGTTAAAAAAAAATACTACAAGATGGAATCACAGGGAGAAGGAGAGACGGGGAAGCGAGGGAGGAAGTGAAGGAGGTCGGAAAGAGAGGGAGAGGAGGAGGGAATGAGGGCGGAGGGAGGGAGAAGTGCTCCAGCTGTACCCTGAGCTTCAAGGGAGCCAAGAATTTCATCCCTGGAAAAGCTCTCTTTTCTTTCTCTCTCTGGAAAATTCTGCAAGCGCTCTCCTCTTCACAGCTGCTGTTCACACACACATCCACTTTCACACAGTCTTACATGCGAAGACAGACGCAGTATTCTGCAGACGTTTGCCCCCTGCCCCCCTCCGAACCCCTCCCACCCCCTGTTTTGCCCTGAGTGGGCCAGTCCCGCCGGCAAACGCAGCCGTCGGTGGGGCTGGCAGACCAGACCAAGTCAGCAGCACAGGGGTGGCTGGGGTCATCGCATAGAGGAAGTGGCCTCGCCCGGAATGCATGGCAGCAGACACGACCAGACATGCAGCGTCTGATTCCCTCACTCTCACTCTATCCCTCGTTTCTCCTCCTGTCTCTCCCCCTTTTATTCATCTTCCTTCGTTCTATCGGTTTATTTCCACTCCATTTCTTCCTCCCTCCCTCCCTTCCTCCTTCTGCCTCCTCATGCCCTACTGTGTGAGGGCATTGAGTTTATAAGTGAGCGCCGGGCAGGGCATGCAACAACAACCAGCTCCCTCTCTCTCTGCCTCACACACACACACACACACACACGAAAGTCAAGCTCTTAACTACCCTGTGCCAAATGAACCAAACCAATCCACTCTGTCCTTTTGTTTCTTGCAAAGTACATTTGAGTGGAAAATACTGGAAAAAGAAAAAGACAGGTATGCCACACACACACACTCACACACACACTCGCACACACTCTCACACACAGAGACTGTGCCCAGAGGGGCTGCATACCATTACACACCACCTGGAGTGAGAGTCCACTCCCATGGTGACCAGTTTCCCCAAACCCAATGGGACATAACACAAGTAAGACACACACACTCACACTAAACACACCTACTGGTTTTACAGTTGACCTGAGGGCATAAAAACGTGGAGGAAAATCCTCTGCAAAAAGCCTGGCTGGCTGTCAGGCTGCAACTAGAGTACCTACACCTCTCAATCCAAAAAATGCAGTGTAAATCGTAAACAAAAACAGAATGTAATCATTTCCAACAGCGGTTTCAATGAATTCATGTAGTAATCTCCTCTATACAATCATGTGTTCACAAAGTGTTGAACCTCTCTCCATCCTCGCTTGTGAAAGACTGAGTCTTTCCAAGATGAACCTTTCATACCCAATCATAATACTATCACCAGTTACCAAAGAACTTGTTTACATGTGGAATGATCCAAACAGGTGTTTTTGGATCAAGGTTGTACATAGAACAGAGTCGAGATAAAGCAGTCGGAATATAACATTAGCTATGTAAAGGTGAGCTTAAACTATAAAAGCCACTTGGATGCAAACACTGGCCATGGAAAGCACTAATATAAAAATCACAATATACATTAAATTGGTTATGGGATTCATTGTGCCTGGGGCAACAGGCAAGTGCCATAGCAATAACAATAGACTCATTCATTTGTCTAATCACACCCATATAAAAACACACACATTCATACTGCAACAAAGACACACATTCATACACAAGCGCACACATTCTGTTGTACATTTGAGATAAAGCACACAATGTTTCCTTTTCATTTGATAAAATAAAAGCTATCTTAATTTCAATAGACATACTGTAAAATCCATTTCCTGCTCTGTTGGATTGTCACATTGTCCCATACAGGTGGGACTGTAAGACAAGTTTCAAAAGTAACAGTACCGTCCAGAAGAGTACTCTAAATTCTGCCCTTCTAAGAAAAGTGTATTTGTGTCTTCTCCCCCGACTTGTTTAGAGCCATCTGGTCGTGTGTAAACACAGGCCGCGAGACTTTCCACCATATTTCTCTCAACCAGCTATTTCCACTTACATCAAAGTGTAGAAGTGCACACTCCCGCAACGGTCTAGACAAAGAGAAAACTCGGCATGCGTGTGTCGTGATGCAGGGGAAACCAGCAGAGGAATATCTGCGTCGTCCATCCGACTGAGACGAGCACCGAGGCAGAGAGAGACAGAGACAAACCGAGTGAGATGAAGGGACAGACAGGCTGAACGAGACGGACGTGGACGCTGAGAGAAATGGACAGAAACGCTTGGGAGGGAAGAACAACAGAGGGTGCATCCCAGTTCCCTTCATCATCTCCTCATTTCCCTTCCTCCCCTCAAAGAAGTAAAGAAACAATAATATTAGATCTAAATATTATGGGTTACAATGGCCGCTTGAACTCTTTATTATAATTTCATATAATATTACGTCCTATATTAAATAACACTAATATGGTAGAATTCAATATTGTAGATAAGCAAATGTATTATAACCATCAATCTTCATATATGTTGCTAAATGTGCATGATTCACATCTACATTTATCAATTTGTTTTTCCTGATAAATCCATTAATTAATGACGCCTCATAATGTAGGGAAAGAATTTAGTGGCCTTAGCTTTTATAGAAAATGAAAACATCTAACATTGCAGCTCTTACTTCTGGCTGGTACCCAGTGATTGATCGCCGCACTATCACAGTGCAGAAATAAAGCCAATAAACAATCACTACTGTATGACAAGAGCAAGAATATTGCACTTTGTGAGACAAGCAAGTTCTGTAAAGACAGTAAAAAGTAAAAGATGTCGCCATTCAGACCTGTATTGAGCCAATAAGGAAACAACTAAAAATGGAATTGAATTCAACCTGACTTGACAATATTTGTGTGGCTGCTTCGGTGATGTGAAAGAGCTGCAGTGTTGTAGTGATGTGGTTGCAATGCAGCATCCAATTACAGACACATTTTCAATAGAGAGTCTCTGTCAGATAAAAGACTTCCGCCTACGGTGCTCTTGTGCATCTAAGCTCCTCCAAGCAGAAATAAGGTAAGTGGAATGTCCTTAATGACAGCGGGCCTGATCGATTTCAGGAGCACGGGTGTATGAAATAGCAGAATTAGGATGCAGCCACAGGGTGAGAGAGAGGGTAAAAGTGGAGGGAGACACAAAGACAGAGAGCAAACAAACACACAACTGCTGCTAAAACACAAAACAGACCTTGACATGATTCACACTCTGCTCTGTCCAGATGACACACATGCAAAGAATTGCGTGCACACAGCTGGTGCAGAGACCACGTCACTGAGGTCACACCAGCAACATCCACCATAACTATTGTTTGTGAGAAACTGGGCTACCTGGACTGCAGCACAGCATGGGACTACATCTCCCAGCATGCCTCTGCAGTAATGCAGCAGTGAGGATCGTGCATGCTAATCATGCATTCTGCTTTCACAGTCCATGCAGGCAAAACAGAGCCATTGTTCCTGTAATCAGTTCAGTTTAATACTGCATAAAAATGTAATGTTCTAAATTAATCATAAGAAAATAGCCTGCAGGAACAATTTTGTTTGAATTTGTTTTCATTTTGACTGGATAAGACACTCATTCATTTGGTTTGTTCATTACTCATTTTGAAGCAATCTTTTTTTTTCAATTTGAGAATAAACCCATGGAGATGCACCATCTGCTTCTCGAGGGGGTTCAAGTTAGCTGCAATTAAAATCTATGTTCTTGGAAATAATTTAAAAGGATCTAAACCAATAAATTGTTGTAGTGTGGAAACAGTTTTTCTACTGAGCAAAAACATGTCATGAAGTAGCAGTGATGTCAAAGAAAAGTGGATTTTGCCACTTATCCAAAGTGGCCTCTTAACTTCGAGACATTATTCCAGCAGATAGAACAAGAGGTGTTTATCTGGTTAACTGCCAACATTATCTGCATGCAAATTTGTTGGTGGCAAAATGATTATCCTCAAGGCAAACGCAGCACAGATCAACCATCTCTCACAACTTTATTGAGATGCTGATGAGGACACTCGACGCCACCACAGGTTGCATGATATCGTAAAACTCAAAACAGTCATCTGTTGACCGTCCCTACAGGAGACCTGTGGCCGCGGCCAACCGTGCCTCGTGATGTCACATCCTCCCTGGCCGGGCACGGTTTCCTGGTCCTCACCCCCTGGCCTCATCATCCCTCATAAAAGTCCAACAAAGAGCAAACAACACAGTAAACCAACACAGCCTTGTAAAACACACATAGACACACACACACACATTGACACACTCACATTCCATAGCAGGGTTGAGAGGGGGGAGGGGAAAGGAGGGATGGTATACATAAGAGCAACAGAGTGAGACGGTGGGAGATAGACAGGGAGAGGGGGTGGCGAGGGGGTCACAAAAAAATGACCCCAGAGCACCAAGAGGTCAGTCTGTTTAAACAGAGGATGGAGACACGCAGACACACACACACAGACTGACACAGGAAAGGATTTTAGATTCAGATACACTGATTCACTGTAACAAAAGTGACACAAAGAGACACCCACAAAGTAGTAGAAGCATGATACAGAGACAATTTGAGGAAGAAAGCAGCTAGATAGCAATAGAGCAATAGGCATCACTGACAGGACAACTGAAAACAAGTGAAAACTTTTCAGAGCAAACATGAATTATCTGAACGTGCACAGTGCAACCAAGTAGATTTTAATGCGCCCTGAGGTTATGGAATTTGTTGAGCATGGTAAAAGACTCGACGTAAAGTTTCAGTCCAAATAAAAAGGGGCAAAATTCAACCAGTAGCATGTGGCTAATGAGCAGCACTTAACATCAATCCGACGAACACAATCGTCTCTTTTCTGCTCCAGGTTTGCTTTAAGGTACAGGCAGATAAACGAGGAGGAGTGGAGGAGAAGGAAAGAGGTGGGAGGAAAAGAGGGAGAGAGGAGAAGGAAGGCCGACGGTTCATATGAAAGAATCTCTTTTGGCTGCCGTGTCGACGTCTCCAGGCTGGTTGTGCCTTGGCAGGGCATCTGTGCCTGTGTGTGTACGTGTATGCATGTTTGCATGCATGCACCGCAGTGCAGCAGCTAAACAGAGGTTACTTTATATAAAAGCTGGTTCCTGGTTGTGCCCTGAGGTCTCTGTAATCTCGCTCTCTGTCACACACACTTGCACACCAGCACGCCGGAGTGCAAACACACACACGCGGACACGCAAGCACGCATGCATGCGCAAACCCGGAGCTCTGAGGTCTCTGTAATCACACCGAGTCTCTTGTCTAAAGAGCGACTCAGCTCGCCTTCGAAACACGCTGCCACACTCCACCTCTCATTAAACCCAGTGACCTCCTCAGGAGAGAGACGGAGAGAGAGAGAGTGAGCAAGACTTTGTGCGTGTGTGGCCCTCCACATTAATAATATGTGCATTCAAACATGACCCCGAGCCCTCAGCCACCCGCCCAATTAACTGTCGTCCACTGTAGTGAAAGGCACCGAAAAAAGCACACACAGATCCGCACTGTGCCTGTGTTGCTAAATTTTGCATGCAAGTGCACAAATGCACCCACACAAATAAACAGACAACCGCCAGACCCCAACTATGTCAATACTACTAGTGTCTGGTATCCCGCTCATCTATTCACCATGCAGCAAGCCATTCTTTTATTTAATCCCTCTTTCCATGAGTCACTGATCCATATCTATAAATTTCTTTGTCGACTGTATCTGCACATCTTAGAGACAGTCCATGATAGGTTGGACGGATGCAATCTGGCATTATCTGTGCCTCTAAGGTCCGCCTGGGTCGATCCCTCTGATTTCAGGGAAAAATTGAATTACACGGCGGGCAGAGAAAAGGAGGCGGGCTGTAATTACTTACAACATAGAGTATGGGGTGGTGGTGGTGGTGGGGGTTTTTTTTCCAAGGGGGGGGGAGTCGGTGTGTGAGCCAAAACTGCTCTCACTCAAAGAAAACCTTCACACAGAGGGCAAAGAAAGAGTGGGAGAAGAAGCAAGAGACAGAAAGAGGGAG
The DNA here is from genome assembly GCA_037975185.1 of Centropyge bicolor. Taxonomy (NCBI): domain Eukaryota; kingdom Metazoa; phylum Chordata; class Actinopteri; family Pomacanthidae; genus Centropyge; species Centropyge bicolor. Next base: position 281,968 of record JBBMOC010000052.1, on the reverse strand, counting down.
AGAGGCTGAGACGAAAACAAAGGCGCCCTTTCAAAGTTTCAGAGTAACAGCTTACTCTGCTGACATCATCAAAGTGAGACGCGAGTTGGGGAATTCCCGTGTTACTGCCACCTCCTTCCGTCTTTAAGAGCTCCCTAAGTGGCTTACATTTCCACTCTTTTCATGTGCCGGTATCAGATGAAGCCGGAGAGTGAGACCGCGGCTGTCCGCTCCGTCACTGTTTCAACTAGTGTTTTTTAATTTGAAGATAACACACATGCTCAGATGCAAGCATTTCCTCCCTCCGCTCACTTCCTTTTCCTCGCCCTCACCGCTGCATTATTCACTGCACTCCTGAAAGGCTCCAATCCAGGGCTATTATTTTGTACAGTTTTTGAAAAGCAAACATCGGTGTAGAGATGGAAAACTTGCTCGAGATAAGTCGCATTGCTGCTGTAAAGGATACGATGCGTTCGTGTGCTGGTGGAAACATTTTGATTAATGGTAATGGTTATCATTAAAAGGATAATTCCGCGGTTTCTTGGATTAAAACAAAGCTTTGAAAATTTGTCTGGCTTGCAACCAAGTAGTGAATGATTTTTCCAAAACTCTACAAAAGCGCATGAATGCATCTTTGCTTTCACTTGAACTGCCATGCAGTAAAACTAGCACGATATTCCCTGTATGACTCCGCTATGTTAAACTTTATTTTGCTGTTCAAATAAATAGTGGATTACGTTCTTGTGAAATCTATAAATTGCATTTCCAACCCACAAACATGATGCAAGCATGTGCAGCCAGCAGATTAATGTGATGGGAAATACTGGGCCTCACAGTGATGCCAGGCCGCATGGTAATATGATAATATAATAATGTATGATGAGACTGACCCTGGATGCATTGCAGTGAGCCGTCCTCTGCCCGGATGGTAAACGTCTCCCCCGGGTTCACCTGCACCAGGATCACCTGTACAGACAAACACATACAAAAATAGTTAGACAACACATATCGGATTATTTGCATATTAGATGTCAAAAGGGAAAAAACCCTGTCACACATGATGCCATAAATCCATCTTCAACAATCACAAAGCAGGACAAGCTCTCAGCTGGGCAGCCAATGGGCTTGCAGAGGTGACATAACACACAGTAACCATCGGAGTAGGGCGGACACAGAGAGTTCACACACATATGAATGAGGTGTTAGATAAGCTAATGGTGAGACAATACTGCTGTCTCACACACCCTGATTCCACAAAAGCCTTTCTCTTTTAGCCACTGGTAGAAAACCACTAACACCAGTTCACACAAACAGAGTGATATCACAATTAAACACACAGACAGGTAGCACACACACACACACACACACACATATGAAGCCAAAATGTGTGACACTGATTTGATCCTGTTTCCTCGTGAATATGCCGGAAGGGAGTGTGCATGCACCTTACCGTCATATTCTCCGCATACAGATTGTTGAGGGTGTACACATGGCTGTAGACATGAAACAGGTGACCCTCCATTACACACACACGTATTCACGCACACATGCATGCACACGCAAGCACAGCCCCGGTCTAAGCTCTACAGGTGTGCCGTCGTAAAATCCTCATATCCCGCGTTCCTCCTGTAGCGTCTGCATGCTCTCCCATCTCAGCGCTAACCTGCTCCTCTCCCTCAGACACACACACACACGCACACACACTTCCTGCTCTGTCTGCTGCAGCGGCTGCTGTTGCTATGGGAACCCCAGCATAGTACAGGGCGACCCATGTTTCCTAAGGACTGAGAAAACCCCCATATCAGACCATGTGGGTGGATGGGTGTGGAGTGAGCGCCTGTATGTACAGTTTGTGTTGTGGATAAAATTTGACGAGCCAAAATCACAGTGTGAAGTGAAGTGCGTGAGGCGTATTTGTTGTGTTTTGACAGAATGAGTGATGACTGAAGCTGTAATGATCCAGTCAGTCAATCACACTCACAAAATGTTAATATTAAGTTAGAATGAAAACAAACTGTGAAAAAAGAATATTTCCTATTGACAAACAGTGTTTTTATTTTGACGGTTCAAGCAGAAGGCAGATGTGCATCAAACATTAAATGAAGCAGACGCCTGGATGAAAATATCATCATTCATTTCTAAAGAAGAAAGTTTTGTCCAGTCATATAAAGAATAAACATTCTCTAAACATCTTCTTTGTTGATGCTGGAAACACATATTTAAGCATCTTCTAAGAAACAGATTTTTCTCTTTTTAATAATTTTCATTTAGTCACATAGAAGTTGAGAGCTGTTGTCAAAAATCATGACAGCAGTGTAACTGATTTAAACATCCATACAACCAGGCACACGTCAGCTATCCAACATAATGAAGAGCAAACAATGCAGCCATTACAGAACCTCCTATAGGCTACACTGTTTTCTTCTTCTCCTTATCATTATTATCATGACATAGTGGAGAAACTGAACAAATCTGTTTTCTGGGGTTGAAATTCTAATAGTAAAGGCTGTAAGTATATACTGACTTATGTTAGTGTATGGACGGTAAACCCCAGTTTCACTTTGTCAGAAAGGAAAATGAAAGAATATAAATTATGAGAAATTCCACTGAGCTACATTTACAGCTAGATGTGATGATGCCCTTTGTAAGACTTCCTCCACAATGCATGTCTTTAAATAGTAAATATTGTAGAATGATAAACTGGTGCACCACAACAATGTGTCTGCTGTCTTTGCTTTGCACCCGAAGGAACACACAGACGCATAAACACACACACGTAAGCAGGTGTAGGCAGGTAAACACAGATAGACAGACAGGAAATCTGATAGACAAGCAAACAGAAAAACAAAAAAACACAAACAAGTATGTACTCAGACTCAACACAGACACTCGTGTGCCCACACACACACACACACACACATACACACACACTGAAAGGGTGAAAGAAACACACAGGCTGTAAGACAGGCCAAGGAACAAACAAATACACACAAACACGGACACACACGCATGCAGAGTCGAATCTATATAATCATCGGTCTCGATCCCTGATTCCACACTGGGAACCAGAGTTTAAACTGCAGGGTGTTACAATAAAAAGAGCTCCCTAACTGCTGTGTGTTACAGCCAAAACCCTCCCTAACTGTTATGTGTCGCAGCCAAAACCCTCCCACCGTGCTTCCTCTGGGCTATGAGGGAACAGGCAGGGGATGATACACAAACATCACCACCGCCATCTCTCATCCACCAAAGGCGCATGCCGTAAAAGTGTGTCTGGGACAACGGGATTAGACCGAGGTCAACTAACTTGCGATGCTTTTAATTAGGTTCGTCGCTTCCCTTTCGTCGACGCGGGGCTCGGGCGGGGCTTTCGCACTTTGAAGGTGATCCAGTTGGCTCTGCGGCTCCTGATAAGATCAGTCAGTCTCAGAAAAGCTGTTGAATCCTTTTCCAGAGTCATTGAAGCTAAGGCCTGGGATCTATCAATGGAGCCAGTCAGTCAGTCAGTCAGTTGCGTGCGGCGTTAAAAAAAAAAAAAAAAAAGGGGGACTGAATGATGCAAGTGTATGCATCTGTGTTTATTCTCGTTCCAGTCATATGACAAATGTTTTACTGTAACAGCTGTTCATTACCTGTGGCAACAACCCACGAGCCATGCGACGAAATGAAAACAAAGAGAAGTGCCTGCGCGACTGTTTGATGTGAATTCTGGCGTGCATCTGGTCGCTGTGTGTGTATATGGCCACACAGGGATGTTGAAAGAAGCATTTGCAAGGATAAGTGAATACAAACGACGGACGTGTGTGTGCGTGTGTGTGTATGTGTGTGTATATACATATCGGTGTGAGTGTTTACCTGCTGTGCTGCGTCACCGTTAACCATGTGAGGCATGAGAGGGACCTCCCCGTTCAGGAGGGGGGGCGGAGCCAAGTCCAGTGGAATCTGGTCTGTCATCATCATTGTGACGTACATTCATGGAGAAATTCACTGAACTGCCCTACCTGGGAAAGTACAGAGAGAGAGAGGGGGGGAGAGAGAATGAGGAACGTCAGAAGTGCTCAGTCATACACTCACATAGATTCCTTTGTGTCATCACATGATTTACACAGAAATGTTTGGCATCAAATATAAATATCAGGGGTTTTTTTCCCGTGTTGGTTGAAAGCAATCAAACAGGATTCCAGAAGATCATAAAACAAAACATCAACAAGACAGAAGCGAGAAAGTGCTGGTGATTTTTACTGTTGTTGGCCATGTTACAAAGGTGAAGCTATAAAATGACTTTATATGCAGAAGTAACAAAAGGCGCAACACAGTGTCAAACTATTGCTTCGCACAAAGAAATACGAGGCCAGATTGTGCCAGGCCTGCACGATGCCAGCGTACCAGTGTGTTTCCATCAACGCTACTTGTGCAATTTCCTCGTCGACAAAACAATTTTCCACTTCACGTGAGCGTGAAAACCTTTTTGCATTGTTGAGGAGCTTTAATTAAATTAGCCAGTTTCCATTGGGTTTACTGTAGCCACGCGCTTTCCATCCCAATTTCGATAAGCACTCGGATCCAAACTATAATAACAGAGGTGCACGTGAAACATGACAGATAGGCAAAGTGGGAAACTAGAACGAGCTTTGAGACAGAAGTCCAATTCAAACAAAAAGGTGCACACAAGCAGAACAGAGAGATAGAAAGAGAGAGATAATTAGCTCAGTCGAAAAAAGGGTAGAAAAGAGGGAGAGAAAAAAAGTAGACAAATAGGAAGAGGCACCGGACATTACATTATTCCAGTGTTCCCGACAGATTAACACTGGTGCTTTCCTAACATGTTGCCTTCTGCTCTTTGCACAAGCATATCAGCTTTGGTAAAAACACAAGTCATATCATGTCAATATAAAAGAGAAAAAAAGATGAAAGAGGCAGAGCAAAACAGAGATGAGAGAGTGATTCAAAGCACTTCATCATCAACAATAGTCTTGTAAAATACAGGAGGGATTATAGTGAATATCCTGTTTGGAGGATTAATAAGGAAAAAAAAAAAGAAATATTGGATGAATGAGGTCTTAGTTTGGTAGTTGAATGGGGAAAACTGCACCTGTTGTTAGCTTTATAAAGACGGCAGATTAGTTTTCCATATGAACGTGCAAACACGGTGCAAGAATAGACGTCTTCTGAGGGCTCCTGGGGTCAATTGTGTCGGCGCTCTTTGGAGAGCAACCCGAAGAGCTAAATCTGGAGATGGTTTCGTTGCCTGTATAATAATAGCAGTAAAACCAATAAGCATACGTATGAAAAAAAAACAACCGAAGCCATTCATCTTAAGTGGAAAATAACATGGCTTCACCTAATTAGCTATGGGGTAAGAACAAACACACACACAAAAAGAATACCCAAGGCAGTGTTTTTCGGTCGTGCACGTGGGCCCCGTCAGGTTCAACCGAGCTGCTAGTCCGAACTCTATCAAGATGTATGCACTTATACACACACACACAGCAAAAACATAACTCAACTGCAGAAGCTTCCACACACTTACGTCAGCAGTGATACATATACAGTCTCCTGGGGGGGGGGGGGATTACACACACACACACGATAGCAGACACACCAGCCAAAGTGTTCTGCAAATGCAAACCTCGCTCACGCACAAACACACACTCATTGCCAGAGGTGGATTACTGAATGACGTAGGTGTTTCAATTAAACGCTGGTGAGTGAAATCACTGCTAAAGAGCTACTGACTAATGGTAAAAAGCTATTAACACAAGCACACACACACAGTATGCTTTAGCTTTTCATTTAAGTAGAAATCACTAATATCCATCTCTGACATGCACACACACACACACTCACACACACACACACATACACACACACACACACACACATGCACACACACACATGCACACACACAGCACTCCTCTGAAAACAGCTGTGTGTCATTGTGTGTCTTTTCTTTCAGCTGGTCGTCTTCTAGCGCCGATGAGGTCTTTGAGAGGGTTAGTAGATCACACAGCTGTGGCTCATACTGTTGCGACATAAACACACACACACACACACACACACTCGCACATCACCCTCTGTGTTTTTTTCACCTTTCTGCCTCCATCTCTTCATTTAAATCTTGATTTTTCTTAGTCTTAAACTCTCCCTCTTTTCTCCATCTGAGCCCCGTTCCCAGCTCAGCCTGGCCATCCTGCCTTGAACACACACACTCTCTCTCTCTCTCACACACACACACAGAGTTGCGTCCAGGACACATCACAGACAGATGGTAACACCACTCTGAGCTCTGCCAGGAAAAAGAGAAAAGCGAGACAGAAAAGAAAGGAGGGAGGAAAAGAGAGGGAATAAGTACATGAAGGATCGGCTTATATGATAAATAGAGAGTGAACGAGGGGGAGGACAGTCCAAGACTTCTCTTCCAATAACCCTGTGTTCTTAAAATAACCCTTTATTTTCTTAAGACGAATTCTTAAGAAATTCATCATATTTATATAATCTCTGTTACACATCAGCCTGAATCACAAGTGGAAATGAGATGTTGACAGACTTTTGTTGTTGGGTAATGTTCCCAGCAGGAAGTATTTTCTGCATACAGGAAGTGAAGAATTTTAACTGGAAAATCCACATTCTACAAGCCGACAACAAATAGACGTCAATATCATAAATGTCATGTTTTGGAACCTGAAAGCAAAACTGTCAACTTGGCAAAAAGTTTTGCTTATTGTTTTCTAAAGGGTCAGTTCACAATATATTACAAATTGGCACCTCTCGCCGTATCTAGCAGATAATTTTCTACAGTGCTCAGAGCATTAAAACATTTAATTTAAAAAACGCAATGTGTCAAACTATTCCTTTCAAGCAACTATAGACCCATCTATAAACACAAATGTGCTGAGTTCATGTGTTCATCAGTCTTGTTATATAATTCCTTGGCATTGCCATCCTCTGCATTTAAGCACTTAACCTTTCACTGAAATTTGGAGCAATTGATGCAGAAAATTACACAGTGCAGAAGCAACATCATGCAAAAAAAACTGATTATTTGTCTTCAGATGTTATTTCATGAATTCTGCCACATACATGGTGGAAGTTAAACATAGGGAAAATGTAGATGCACTTTTTGTTTTGCAGCTGTGGTGTGTTGCACAAGTTTCCTGCAGGATTTAATGCACATATCTGGGAAATTTAATGTATCAATGAATGAATAATGACCTTTGTTTTCCAGTGGAATCATTACCAGATGGATGCTGCTGTTGATAGCTTCAGATATCTACATGCACACACACACACACGCACACAGTGGTTTCCGTTCCCCCTGTGGAATGCGGGAGGAATAAGGTGTCGATTCCCAGCAGGGATAAAATGTTAAATTGAAAAATTCCATGTTGAATCCAGAAAACAATCACCCACTTGTCCGGGTGCACGAATGTTTGCGTGTGCATGTGTGTGTGCATGTACACGTGTCTGTGTCATTACACAGAAAGCCCTGTGTAAGCATGGAGACTGCCCCCCTAACATAAAAGATGCATAGAGTAAAACACACACCGAGATGGAGCGCACACAGTCGCACACACACAGAAGCCCTAGATATTCAGGGTCAGCTCTGACCTCATAACACGACAGTCATTACTCATACAGCCATTCATCATTCACACACACACACACGCCCAATGACTCCAGTTTGTCCATCCTGATGAAGCATACTGGATATTCACAAGCAGCTAACAGACTGTCTGACTTACTTCCAGTCGACGGCTTCACACCTCTGTCTTCCTACCATCACTCATGCAGCCACAGACACACACACACACACACACACACTCCTCTGTGAAACTCCAAACAGCCCAAAACTCTTGACACTGGTATTCCTTGCTCTGATTAAACTCTTGGAAACCAGTCTTAAAATTTCCATATTTAGCAAAAAAGAACTCTAACTAAACAACACCCATAAAAAAAAAAAATCAAAAGTTCTTATGATGTCTTACCAACTTGTCTTTGTCTGCTGATGAATGGATCAGTGATAAAAAACAAAAACATCTGGCAGGGCCGTGTGAAACTAATCACATGACCACCTGATCCACTTCCTCATCTACCTGAAACCGCAGAGATGATTTAAATGACGTAAAGAAAATAAAACACGGTGACAGCACGGACGTTCTGCCAGCACGGTGAAAGAAGCCACAGGTGATATCCACGCGTGTGTTTCTTCTGCCCTGCCGCCACGGATTGACAGCTGCTTTTTAATTCTTGCAGCTGGCGAGATCAAAGCCAGTGTCGTGGCATTCGTCATTCAGTGCAATCCTGAATCAGTGCATCATCATGTCTGACTTTTTGTTTGTATTTTTCCTTTGCTGTTCATGACAGCAGGAAGAAGATTCGTCAGCTTGAAAAAAAAAAAAGTTTACAATTGGGAGTTGTTTCAAATCTTGAAATACACTCAATGAGCTCAAACATGTTAAAATTAGAAAGCTTTGTCTAATACTGATTTAAAACATGTTCTTCGCTGCCATATTAATATGTGGTGAATCACACACTGAGTAATTTCACCCAGTAAAGTTCCACTTCTGTGAGCAAAGCAGCCTTGAAGTTTTCTCCTGCAGTTTAGGCTGAGAGAGTTCATAACATTATCCCGACTCCTCTTGACCTTCTGCACACTTAGATATGAGCAAAAAAAAATTCACAACAGGCTTTTCTTTGTTGCCTTTTCCAACACAAATCAGCTCCAATCATCAGGCTGATAAACTCGTCGATAACTTTGGCGTTTTGCTCCTGTGCGATCCACGGGACACTGGCGGACGTCACAGGCTCTCCTTTATCCTCTCCACTTATTCTGAGAGTTGCTAATGATTTAGCTTTCGGTCAGTCTTTCCAAAGCAGGATGATACATGCTTCACACATGACTGACGTGACGAGTCCTCCTCAGAAGTGAATGTGTCAGAGAAAGAGATAAGCATTGATTTCAGATGTAATCCTGCGGTCCACCCACAGGCGCTATTATCAAGGGACGCGCAGCGGAGATGATGGAAATCTATAAAAGTCGAGAAACTCGGACAGAGAGCGAGCTGAACTTTGAGAGCCACACGGGCTTTAATCTGCGAGAAGAGTGAGGAACAGCTTTTTTTTTTTGTCTGAGGAATGTGTCTGAGCTCCAAACAGCCTAGATAGCGCTTTTCTATCAATGTTAAATACAGTAGGGTGTCGGAGGCCTTTCTTAGAGCAGTAAACATGAGATTAAAAGAAAAAAAATCTATGGTGCATTTGATTGCAAATTCACTGTGATTGCTTTTTTGTATTAACTGTTTCCTCTTCTGGTGTTATTAACGGAGGCTAAATCCGCTGTTGCAGAACTTTGCATATGTTGATATCAAACCCACAAACACGCTGATACGCAGAGCAGTGATAGAACATGTTATGTCAGAGCTCTGTGGTAATTGCACCAAGAGGAACCGCTGCTTCCTGTCCTGGATAACACAGCACACACTCTGCACTAATATCCACTAAGAGAGAGAAAGACAGACTCGATGCCCTTTCATCCAACTTTTCCAGGAACTTGGGAACTCTTTCAGGAACTTAATGCTGGTTCTGATTTTGGCTCCTACCACAAAAAAAAACTGCCCCGCAACCAAGGTACTACTTTTCATTGGGCTGCAAAATACAGGGGTGGAGTTTGGACTAGTGAACTTTGCTGACGGCTCGTGCACAAGCTTTACAATCTTACACCATCGCCATTTTTAAATAACAGCAACCATGTGATTAAAAAAACAGAGAAGCAAGTCAGTGCTGTCATGACCCTTCAGACTATTGACAGTCTGGTTGTGTGCTGAACTAATCATTTCACATTCTTCTGTTTCTTCCACTTTGCAGAAAATTCACAGCTGAGTGCAACAGGAAAGCAAAAAACCCCCCCACAAATTTATGTATATCCCTAAATTTGAGCATCTAGTTTCTGGTGAGAGTAAAGAAGTCAAAGGACGGAGGTGCAGACAGGAGAAGAAGAAAATGGATAACGGAATAAAAAAAAGGACAGAAGAGAAACATAACACACTTCTACTCACACTAACAGTTCAATTATAAAAGGTACGACGAGTTTAATCAGCCTAAATGCGTCAATTTGACCCGGCTTTGTGAATTGAATGCAGGTCAGCAACTTCCTAATTTCAACCTCGCAATCAGGGAAGGGAAAGTTTTTTTTAGGTTAATTTCAGCTAACAAAAAAAGAGAAATAAGAGAGAGCAAGCAGGAGATTAGAAACTGAAACTGAACTTTATTTGGTGCTTAGGTAATATTATTCTCAGTATTTCTGTGGTTTAACAGTCATGAGTATGAATCGAGCAGATGGGATTTCGATGACAAACATAGAGATTGAGACAGAGACTGACTGTGGTCAAACACATGCACGCTCAGTAGAAACTCATCATACATCAGTTTCCTGTATTAACAGAGTATGTCAGACGGTGGTATATGTTTTAAATAACACAGCGGTGAACCTGATTTGTAATGTGCATGTAAATGTAGTGACACAGAAAGAGAGAGATAACAGAGAGAGAGAAAGAGAGACACAAGTGTAGGTATCCTTTTCCTCATCCTGGGTGTGTTAAGCAGCGAGGAATGCTCTCAGGTGTCAGTGCTCAGAAGTGAATGACTATCTATTCACTGCAGCACACACACACACACACACACACATGCACAGAAATACACATGGATACAAACACAGTATACACCAAACACTACTGGGATTGATCCAAGTCCTTTTAAAGCCATCTTATCAACTGACAACTTTAATCTGTGCTGGCATTTAATACACACAGACACATTGGTGTGTGACTGTGTGTGTGTGTGTTTGGAGAAAGGGGGGGGGGGTCGCTTCTAAATATGGTGGGAAACTGCCACCAACACCACTCCCATTCAACCCCAGCTCCTTTTACAAAAGGTATTCAGTCTAGGAGAGACCTGCTCTCTCTTTCTCACTCACCCTCTTTCGAATACGCACAGGCACGCACACACACACACACACACACACACACACACACACACACACACACACACACACACACACACACACACACAGATAGAGTGAGTACCTTTTCACCAGAAGAGAGAGAGAGGGAGAGAGAGAGGTGGAGTGGAGAAGGGGGAGATGCAGAAAAGGAGAGAGGGGGAGGGAAAGAAGGGTGGAGAGGGAGGCAAAGAGGAATGCTGTGCTTGTGCTTACTCTGAGGGGAGCGTGAACACACACACACACACACACACACACATATGGGAAGACAGAGAGGGGATTTATAAAAGATGGAACCTCTTCGGGTTCCCACGTCGGCTGGCAGCTTTCTGCACATATGCAGTCAGTGTGTGTGTGTGTGAGAGAGAGAGAGTGTGTGTGTGTGTGTGCATTGAGAGGCTGAAAGAGAGGGACAGAGGCAAAGTGTTTGAAACAAAATTCAGAGTTTCAGCATGCTCTTCAATTTGCCTTCATGCATTTGGTTTGCATATGTGTGTGCATACATTTGTGCTGGGCCTTTATGTGTGCATGCCTCCGTGTGTGTGTCTATGGTCGAAGTCCTCTTGCCCTGTAATTGTGGTAATGATATGTCATCCACGAAGAAGAACTCGGAACGGGTGGAGTGGAATGCAACGGACACATAGGAGAGCGCACACACACGTTCCACTTGCAAACCGTGTATGAACAAGCTCCTCTCTAAACTCCCGGATCTGAGGCCTTTAGAGCACCTTTTCTCCCCCAAAACAGATGAGATCCAGCACCTCAAGAAACCACATCTGATGGCCAACGAAAGCCTCAACCGACCAGCTGCCGCTCACGGCTTTCAATTCACTTTAACAAGTCTCTTTTAAAACGTTTAATCAGGCCATTTTAGTTCAGTGCCACAACACAAGTAAAGGTTGCAAAACCATGTGGTCTTTTCCCTGTAAAAATCAATCAATCATAAAACTGGATAAACACTGATCTAATTAATAACTTAATCCCTGAAAATAAGGTCAAAGAAAGTGTTCTCTTGAAGTTAATGTTGCTTAATTGACCAAAATACCTTATTATGAAAGTTTATTGCACATTGAGCTGGAGCTCGTCATGTGGATCTTGTCAGGGGAAATTTACAATGAACTAACAGTTAGATGTTCATTGTCTTGCTCAAGGACACTTCCACAACTAAGAAGATCTGTTTCATCAGCAGGAAATAGAGCCGCAACAATTAGTTGATTAATCGATGGAAAGAAAATGATTAACCTATTAACTATACTGATAATCGATTGATCGTTTAAGTTAAACAAAAAAGTGAAGCATTTGCCGGTTACAGCTTCTTAAATGTGAGGATTTGCTGCTTTTCCTTGTCATATATGATAAAAAATGAAGGTTTTGAATGAAGATGCCGCTTAGGGCTCTCGGAAATTGTGATGATCATTTTTGGGTTAATTATGAAAATCATCAGCAGAGTGATCGATAATGAAAATAATCATTAGTTACAGCTCAAACAAACTGGGTGTCCCTGCACAGGATGAACACATCAATGCAAACACAATACAGAAATCAGAATTCAAGTTAAAATTTGGCTCAAAAATCTGGGATTCAAACTCGCAGCACAAGCACAAAAGGCTCTTTTCTCCACACTCTGGCTCCTGCTATCAAGACAATGTTGGAGTTTTGGAAGTTTTGTCATTGCCACGTCTCACATTCCCCGCATGAATGAGCGTTTCTCCACTTTTACAGAATGCAAATGAGCCTCCAAGGTTATGCTGCGGTCGGTCGCCTGCATCTGCACATAAATCGAGGCAGATGAGGAGCTATTAGCGATCTGCAGTTGGTGCGAGGAAATGCATGAACCCAAATCTCGATGCCGGTGTCTGATGAAACCTTGAACTTGCCATGCCAAGTTTAATTAATCCCAGATTAAATGGCATCAAAACATCACCGTGTGTGTATTCATTCCTTTCTTGGATTACTCTTTTTGTTGAACTATTCCCTCTCTTTAATTTTATGTCTTTACCCCCGTCTCCTTTTTTTCCTGTTTCCTCTAAATGCCAGGCATTCTGCAGATCACTGTGTGCAGCCGGAGCGTCGACAAGTCAGGACTCAGCCTAGTAAACGACAGGCTCAGCACTTCTCTCCCCCGTCCATCCCTCACCCTCCAAACACACACAGAAAATGAGCACCCTGGGCAAAGCCTTTCTCCCCTGTCATTCTCCCATCTATCCATCTACCCACCCATCCAATCCTCTCATCAGGCCTGGTTTCCAGGAACACAGGCCAGAAACAGATGACCCAGTGACTTCAAGTCAGCCTTCCTCCCCCCCTCTCCTTCCCTCCTCCCCTCTCTCCTACTGAGCCTTTTTAAGATTTAAGTAATGCTTATGTTAATGTTTCCTTTGCCAACATACACAATGTCCAACTTCGACTTCAAACAAACTCAAATGAATCAAAAAAGATACTCATTTCCTTGTCTAAAAGTGAGAATATAACAGAAGACTCTTGTACACGCTGAAAACCAAAACAGCTTCGATCGGCTCGCTTCCACACACACACAAAAGCGTCATCGACGTTCAATCTTTTCCAGGGTGCCAAATAAGTAGCTCAGCCAAAGAGTCCAGGATCTGACTCTATTGCCATCCACTTCCTGGAAAGACCCCGCCTTCCTCACATTCCTCCACTCTGTCAAAACACAGCTCCCCTCTCCCACTGGCTGACGGGAAGCCACTGGCTCCCTTCATAGGCTGCTGCCGGGGCAGTGGGCGGGAGGAAGCAAAAAGCCGAGCTCAAAGAAGCAGCGGTCCATTCCCAGGGAGAGACTACAGTTACATAACTGTAACACACACACAGGATCAAGACAACACCCTCAACACACACAGCAGAACACAAAACAGGGTCAGAGAGAAAGAAAGGTGAAGAGACAGTGGAGAAAGAAAAGGCGAGGGAGAGAAGAAAGGGAGAGGAAGAGGAGGGAGGGAGGAAGAGGGAGGGAGGGGTAGGTGAGGCATCAGTTTTCCTCGTGAACAAAATGAAGAGGAAATGGCTATTTTACACTCAGGTCAGGAGCTGTGGGAGAGGAGCTCCGGTGTGTGTGAGCGAGACGGGGAGAGAAAGGTTAATTGGTGTATGGTGGAAGATCACCTGCATCAAACCCTAAGCGGAAGAGCAGTGGACCGAGCAGGAGAGCTGTGCCAAGAATAAAGTACATCTACTCACACTCACTCACACACACACACACACACACACACACACGTGACCGACACAGGCCTGTAGTTTTGCAGCAATCCGGTCTTATTAAATCAATATTATTTGTTGCCTGTCCACGCGAGGTGGAACTGACAGCAATCTGTTAACGGAGAGAAGGGCAAGGGAGGCAGGATGGAGGGAGGAGGAAAGAGGAGAAGGGAGCAAATGGAGGGAGGTGAGAGGGGGGGTGAGACGAGACGAGGGGGCCACACGTTGAGTGTGTGTGGAGAGAGAAATGTGTGGAATCCTAATTGTGTTATTGCTCCAGAACAAACATTAGTCCTGCCTGTCATACCACAGACAGCAGGCAGCGAGCGTGTGTGTGTGTGTGTGTGTGTGAAAGAGACAGACGAGGAGGGATAATTCAATGAGTCCAGCAAATAAAGAGTCAAGCTAAGAGAGTTTGAAACATGCTCTCCACTTCTCTCCCCGGCTATTCATGAACGGCTGAGGGTTTACAATCAGCTCTGTGTTGTGCTGGGGAGTTCTGCGTTAGCCTTTAGCTTCACATAAGGACAGCACAGCCAGCTCCAGCAGATGTGTGCATCTGCCAGCGAGCCCTCCCTCCTGCAGCTGTACGGCTGTGGGCTGGCCGTGTGTGTGTTTTTGTGTGTGTGTGTGTGTGTGTGGTTGGGCCGGGGGCCAGCAGGCAGTAAACCCACAGTAGAGGCCCTGACAGTCCAACGCTTGCCACGTAGCCACGCAGCAGCGACGTAACTCCACAGAGGAGAGAAAAAGGAGATGTATATTCTCTCGATGCGTCCCGCGTATGAGAAAAACACACGAGCGGCAGGGAGAAAATAATCGAGTGAAATAATGTGGGTCATTGTGTGGGAGTCGGAGTATAAACAGAGGCAGCGCAAACAGTCCGACGCACGGAGACAAAGTGACTTTGTGATACGGTTTCTCCCAGTCACAGACACTGACGTTTCCACCGGTTACATCAGCCAGGACCGCCCGACTCTCGCTTCTTCTCCCCCGACTGAGAGCTCCTTTGATTTACAGATGTTCGAGGTTCTGGTTCCACAAACTGGCGACCACACACACAACAAAATAGTTTACAGACCGGCGCAAAACATAAACCCACCCCACCCTAATCATCGTCATTAAAACGGGTGTCATTGCGTTCGTGACTTCCATCGGCCTCACCGGCATCTCTGCCATCCTCATCACTGTCACCGCCGGCATCTTCATTCGTCCTGTCATTAAGCCAGACGGCCTTAAGAAAATGCTGTATTTTGTTGGTGTTTGTGTTTAATACAGAGGAAGTGGCTATTCTCCCACAAGCACATGAACATGACTCACTCTTCTTCATGGCAGCTCTTCCAGATTTTTCTTCTCCTTTTGTCCTTTTTCTCCCCCTCCTCCCCGTCTCTCTCTCTCTCTCTTACTCTCTCTCTCATCCCGCCCTCCTACCCCACACTTCAGACTTTTCTCCATCAGATCCACAGAGGCTGAGGGGCTGAGCGTTCTGCAGCCCAGAGAGAGGAGCTCTGAGCCCGAGGAGAGCTCACAGCAAACCCCTCCCTAACACCTTGGATCTCCAAAAGCTCAGTCTGGCCACACATGGAGGCCAGTTCCACAAGCCAGGAGACTAAAAGGCTGAGTCGGGCTGACTGGTGGGTGGGTAGCATGACAGGCGGCGGAGATGCACACACAAGCCGTCTGGGTGCTGGCTTGGCACGGTTAACTCGCTAATAATGTTACATAAGAGCCGGGGTCGTCCAGTTTGAAGTCTACCAACTCACAACCTTCAAGGGTTGTTAAAGATTCGGGAATTCTTGAAAATCTTTAGCCCTGAGCACAGTTGTGTTTTTGCAGGCACAGCACCTCTGATCGTCACTGATCTTTAACCTGTTGACCAAATGCTGATGATGTGTACGCCTTCAGGTACATGCATGTGAGGGCAAATTAAGCTTCATCCACTCGTTGTCTGTATTTTTCTCACATGCACACACACATATAATTGCAAAATGATGCAGCTCCTCTTAAGGCCTTTCACACGCATCAGACGTTCATTTACACTCCAGACATGACACTATTACACGAGCATGGCAGCACACAGCACCAGCCCTGCATTAGCTCCACCCACCGCCTCCTCTCAGTCTTTCATTTATTGCTATGAAATGCAGTTTGTTCCATGTAATACAGCCCTTTAGCAAAAATATGATGCTTTCCCTGCAGAGATGGATCCTTTTCAAGTGGCGGCTCAGATAAGGCCGTGTGTGTTTTGTGTATGACTTTCGTGGTTACACGGTTTTCACAAGAAAGGCCCAGTGGCCAATGAACATTAGTTACACTTTTTCACATTTTTATGCACCAGCGCTCCCTCCACTCCCTCATCACCTCCTCTGCTCCTCTCCCAGCTTTAACCTGCCTGAGCGCTCCCCCCACGTCCCTCCCACCCTCACCCCCACACTATTGGACCTACTTCCCAAAACAACCCCTCTGCCTTCAAAAGACAGCCGCCCATTCAGAAGGTTTTGGGGGAGGGTGGAGGAGGGGGGAAGAGCGGTCCAGGCTTGGGGAAGGGTGAGGGGACAGGAGGGGGTGCAGGGTTCTCATTCCCGCTAAATTGTCCCACATGGCTGAGCGTGCTTAGTTTAAACAAACACAGCCACTTCCTCCTCACTGCGCACATCGGCACACAGACACAGGCGGGCACACACCCGCACAAACACACAGCAATTGGGTGCACAGGCATGGTTGAACTCCACCACACAAAAAAACAAGCATGCGCACACATACATAAACACACATATGCACAATACATCGCATACCCTGGCAGGCATGGGACAATACTTTCAGTCTTGTACTCCAGCCAGTAAACTTACAGCTGAGCCTCCAGCCCGAATCACCACAGGAGCGAAGATTACTTATTGTATAGTTCCTCCTGAAGGACGAGTTCATATGCATACTCAGCATATTTGGTGTAGGATTTGGCTTCTGGTTAGACTGAGTTGGAAAAAAAAAAGTGAAGCATTTGTGTGGCTTTAACTGTACAACGCACAATAAACATCTCAGCTACTGGGGCCCTGGAGTCAAACCCCAAAACCTAAGCTCATACCACAGAGTGAGAGTCAGGGATCAGACTCAATGTATACTGTGTGTGTGTGTGTGTTTATGCACAGTTCTGTGTTTGAGAGGATAGAAATATGGAGGATGTGTCCAATGTTAATTAATCAATTAATCATTGTGGATTTCACGGTTATTTGATTAATTGTTCAGTCTAAAAAATCCTGATGTTTGACATTTTTGCTTGATTATTCAAGCGGGGGCGGCTATAGCTCAGGAGGGAGAGCAGTTGTCAACCAGTCAGAAGGTTGGTGGTTCAATCCCTGGCTCCTGCAGCCTATGTGTCGAAGTGTCCTTGGGCAAGATACTGAACCCCTAATTGCCCCCAATGGCTGTTCCATTGGTATGTCAATGTACGTCGCTTTGGATAAAAGCGTCTGCTAAATAGAACTGTAGAAGTAAATTGAGTACTATCATACCTTACATGATAATATTGGTATTTTTGATATGATAAAAAAAATATATTGTGATAAAGGAAACATTGTGACTTGTTGTCATACATGCACGGCTGAAAGCAAATGCAAATATTGCAGAGGTGCACAACTGGCAAGTCCACTTTTGTTGTTTTACCTCTGCTGCGAAATACCCTGTCAAAACCTACCTGACGTCCTGAAGACCTCTGCATTACTTTGTGTTTCAATGCAATGACCAGCAATCACTCTAATCAGCTCTACATTACAAGCGGCTCGTAAAGAGGAGTGAAGGAGGACAACCGCCGAGTCCAGACAATAAGTCCACATTCAGTGCCAGTGGACCTGCTGCCGTCCAGGCCTGCACACACAGCATGTCTCTGCCACTAATGCCCAGCTCCATCAGGGCTGCATGCCATGAGTCTTAATTAAGACAGCTATGCCAAGTCAAGAAGTGAATTCTACTCCCCCCTTCTCTCTCTCTCTCTCTCTCCCCATCTATCTCCCTCTCTCACACACATGCACACACAGATACAGACGGGTGCACAAGCTTACATTCTCGGATGGACGAGCACTGAGACGCAGACAAACCACCAAGAGACATTCAGATCATCAGTTTTATGGGCCATGAAAAAGCTTGCTCAGTGGGTGGTGTGTGTGTGTGTGTGTGTGTGTGTGTGTGTGTGTGTGTGTAGGTGGGTGGGTGCTGAGAGAGAAAGACTATTTAGTCACACCTACATGAGAAACCTGTCTCCTCTCTCACAGACAAGACAACAACTGAGTCTGAGAGATGTGGACACACACACACTCTGTCTCTGTCTCACACACACATACACTTTCTATGCACAACAGAGCAAGCAAATCATGAATGAATGGTTCTTTACATGCCTAATTCCATGACTAACTCGTAGTCGTGTTTATGAATGTGCATGTGTGTATGAGTGTGTGTGTGTGTTTAGAGAGCAGGCAGCAGTGTTTAATCCATTAGAAGAAATAGGCTGAAAAATGAGAGAGGACACTTCTGGGAATAGCAAGCCAATGGAAAGTGTACATACAATCACTTGCTCCCTAACATCACACACACACACACACACACACACACACACACATACATACATAACACCCCTCCCCACAGCCTGGGGTCATAAGGTCACATTCCTCCTCCTCAATCAGCCTCAGGATTTCACACACTAGTTCAGGGATGCGGGTGTGTGAGTGCGGCAGTGTGTGTGTTTCTGCCTGTCTGTGTGTGTGTGGGTGGATGTGTGTTAGGGATGTTTCAGTGATTTGTGGGGGGTCCGGCTTGAGGGCAAGGAGGGGTGAAGTGGAGGAAAATAGGGCAGGCCATGTCCACAACAAGTTCGATCAGTCTGAAAATGTTTTTAAAGCTAAAAATGAGCTTCGGAAAGCGAATAAAGTTTTTTTTTTTCAAAATGATGATGCCTGTGTCGACATAATCAGTCGCACTTGTGTCTTCAGTTCTCCTGTGGTCACTCTTAAAAACACAATAGAGGTGCTGTCCTTAGCCTTATTTTGTTTTATATGGCATGAATGACATGACACAGTTTGTTGAAGTAGCTGATCTGGTTCTTACAGAATAAGAGATTTAGAGATTTTCCTCTTTGTTTTGAATTTCATGACAAACCTTTCGAAAACCCCCTAAAACTGCTGGTGCGGCTGAAGTTCTTGAGCGAACGTATTAGCTTTGTGGAAGTGGGCTGTGAGTGGCAAAAGAACAAAAAGGAGAAATGACAGGTATGTGGAGCTGGGACGGGTGGGGGAAGACGGGGTGAGGGGAGGGGTCGAAGTGTGTCTGCATGCCCTGGAGGAGGGGGAGTGAGAGGAGGAGGGGACTGAGGAGGGTGGTTTAACAAGGGAAGGCAATAAAACATGTGGCTTTGTATTAAAAAACACCTACTTCCTCCTTGAGCAGAACCCTCGACCCTGGCTCCGGTCGACATGCGACAGTGTGAACAACGTGCACACACACACACACACACACACACACACACACACACACACACACACACACATGCACACATACATGCAAACACACACAGAAAAAAGCATCCTTGAAGAAGTATACACATGCGTCTTCTGATTCCAGCTCAAGCCACATAATAATCAGAAATATAACCAGTTACAGATTTCGCTCCTCGCTCCAACACACACACGAACCACCGGCCCACAGCAGACTCTTGACATACACACTCATAACGCTCACAGTCAGGCATAAAAACAGCCATTAACGACAGGCGGAACTTTCCATGGGCCTGCCAACTAGCAACACCAACACGCCTGGCATGCTAATGCAGGCACGTAAAGTTAACTCTGTGTGTGTGTATGTTTCATGCATGTGTGTTAAGTCGGTGCTCAGTGTGTGCGTGTGTGTACAGGTGCACACTTGATCCCTTCGGCCAGCTGACCACGCACACACACACACACCAGAGTCAGCTCTTCAACAAGCTATTTCTATGGATGATACCCCCGAGGAGCTGTGTAAGGGCACGAGTGGGGCAGGCCAGCCGAGCGCTCCACACCTCCTCTGACTCACTCCAGCTTTTCTGAGCTTTAGCAGCTGATGAAAAACTTCACTGCCTAATTTCTAGATGACAAACATTTTATCTCTTTGTCGTAATCCTTTGATGTCATCATCGTCTCTCTTCCTCCTCCAGCGTCACTCTGCCTTTCTCCCCCTCAGACACACAGCTGCTGTCAAGACCTTTCAAATGGCGCCAAGCGATGAGCAACAACTCAAATCGCCAACTAGAGAAGTGAAAGTTTTAGGTGAAGTCACGCGTTGCATAATGTACTAACAATGTCCCATAGTCAAATGCATCAAAGCTATGCAAATGTTGATGACATCTGCACAAAAGTCGACCATTTCCCCTTACAGAGTTATACAATACTGTAATGTACTGGAATGAATGTGTTGTTCTTCAATGATACGTCTTGTATTTAGTTGATAAAACATCATCATTCAGTTTGACATGTTCAGTTTAAATCAAATTTAAGAAACTGGAACCTGCTGTTTTAGTATTTTTACAAGAAAAATGCCCAATAAATTTTCTGTCAATCAACTAATTGAGTGACAAATCGCTTGTTCTAAATTACTAAGTTAACTTTGTGATGAATGTGTTATTTTCAGTGATTGATTTGCCAACTTTCTTATACAGAAGCACCTTGAAATTCCACTGTGTATAAAACACACTATATAATAGAAAATGCAATGCAAATGCCACACTGGGGTGATCAATATTTTAAAACACATTTCACAACACGCTCCAAATTGGTGTGGAATTATCTGAACTGAACAAGACATCTGAAAACAGTTTGGACTCTGGGAAGTTAATCAAGCTTTTTTGCAACTATCTGAGATTTTGTAGATTTAACAATCACTTGATCAATCACAAAAAATAATGCAGCCCAACTGCAAATTATTATTATGTAAGCTAATGACTTAATGATTTTCTATTAAACTTGAAGTTGTATTTTGCCTTCAAGACTATTTTGTTGGCAAAGAGTTTCGGATAGTTGAGAACTTCAATGACCTTCAGTGATGGTCCTTGGGGAGCTTTAGATCTAATGCCAGCAATGATAGAGGAGGCATCGCATTTCACCACAAGTCAGATATTTCTGGACTGAAACTTGTCAAACCAGAGGCAAACACAACTGAGATTGTTTGACACGACACATTATGTTATAGGAGAGGAGAGGGCAATGAGAAGGGAGAGAGGAGGAGGAGGGGGACGGGGAGCAGAGAAGTTGAAAGGCTTCTTTTATCTTCTTCTAAATCAACTGTCAACAATGCAGGAAATTATCAAGGGAGACAAAAAAAAGGGGGGAGACGGGGCTCTGGAGAATGAGGGAGGAAGGGAGGGAGGCGGAAAGAAAGAGAGGAGGAGGGTAAACATTACAGTTCTGTGCCAAGCAAACATGAGATGCTGGGATACTTCAACAAAAAAGCCGCCGTTCATATGGGAGAGAAAGAGAAACCAAGAAACAGAGGGAGAGAGCATGCAAGAGAGAGAGAGAGTCAGACAAGGAGCAGAGACAGAGAGGAAAAGCTGGGAAATGGAAAGTGAAAGCATCAAGCAGCAGATAACCAGCTGGTGTCATGAGATAGGACATGAAGTTGTTTTCTCTTGTGGAATTCACACCTACATGTCTGTCTGCAGTTTGATCCATTTGGTATAACACCGCCTGTAGGTTTGGCTTTACTAGAACTGAACCTCATAAGTCACCAAATTGCCAATGCAAGGCGTATAAATGAGAGGATGTGACAAAAGAACTGCACCCAAATCTGCATGCACATCATCAAACAGTGTCAAACTACGCCTGCAAACTTATTTATGAGGCCTGGAGCGTTCTGTAAAATCCATTATCTACTATGTGTGTCAGTCTGAACAGAAAGATCACTAATACATACAAACAAAAAAATCAATCTCAATCTCAGAGCTTACAGAAAAGAAGAATAAACACAGCTGGAATGATTAGTCATTAAATTGATTAGTTGATTGAAAATTAATTAGCAGCTATTTTGATGATTGATTAACTGAGATTCCAAATTTCAATTGGTGGATTTGCTGGTTTTCTTTGTCATATTTAACTGTGAACTGCTAAATAAATACAAAAAACAAGGTATTTTCACAAGTATAATTGATGTTTTAAACTCTTTTCTGACATAACTTTAACGGCATCATTAATAACAATAATCTGTACTTGCAGCCCTGATGATGAATAATTAATATACTGCATCTCAATAAAGCCACTTGTTCTTAATATAAATGAAACAATGCATCACATAAGTTTACATTCCCTCTGGACTCCATCATATGTCACAGCAGCAGCAGCAGAAGCAGGTTTTCAAAGTAAATATACCGAGCGACTCCACCACTGTGCATCATCAGGACATAGGGGTTACAGAGACAAGAGAAGGAGACCTCAATGTACACTTCCACACATCCAAAAAAGAAGGAAGCAGGAAGCGGCTTGCTCACTTCACTTCACACCTCCACTACAGTGACAGTAAAGGCAGCAATGTTTCTGGGAAGTACACCTGATGCGTTTGAAACAGATGGTCCGACTGATAACTTTACTGCACACATAGTTCAGCATGGGATACCAACTAATATTCATAAATTCGGGTCAAACAGTATTTTGATTTGCAGACATGCCAAAAACGCTCAGGTAAATCACCGCCATCCTATACTGATTTTCGTTACATGACATTTATTTTCTGGATTACTTTTGGTCTATGGAATGTATGAAAGCAAAACTGCAGCCCACCATGGCATCCAAAATCCAAAGATATTTAGTTCAGTATCACAAAAACAAAATAATCAAAGTAAGAAAAGCAGCAAATCTCAAGATATGACAAGCTCATGCCTGATTCACTGCCTCCAAGAAATGACAGTAGATGTTAACATCCATTGGTTAGTGGCTATAACCTGCACTGTGAGATCACAATGATAAAGTATTAAAAGGTCAAACTCTTGGAAAACCAGCCCAAAAAGAAACAAACGGCGAGGAGGTTCATCTGCAGCTCTCCTCTTGTTCGTCGCCTCTCTTTCACACACTCACACACACTTTCCAGAGCTGCATTGTCTTGTCTGTGTAACTCTATCGCTGCTCCAGCTTCTGTTCCTGACACACAAGCGCTGCTTGGTAACACTAACCCTCAGATAACATGTTCTAGGTTACCAGTCACTCACGCACACACATGTACACACACAGAACGGCGAGCATCATCCTGCCCCTTCCCTGACCCCGTTTCGACCAGGCGTACCTGAAGGTTTTACTGGGCCATCGGCGAGCCTGTGCGGGCAGAAAGCGGAGAACCCAGATTAGGCCAGAGGTTAGATGGAGACGCACTCTTGGCATCACGAGTCCTCATGAAACACGGGTACAACTTCCTCATCGCTCAGAATAACCTGTCTCAGGATATTAGTGGCTCTTCCACTTTCCACAAAAAAACACAAGCAGTCCATCAAATCCGGGTCACTGTATGTCACATGTAGTGTTTATTTTCACCTGCCGGCGGAGGTGTCGCTCGTCGAGAAGGCACAATAAACCAACTACCTGATGCCGTACTCTGAGACGCACTATCACATGGACTGACACAAGTGAGTGGGTTGTACCTGCGCGAAAGAGCTGCAGCGGTTGCAGAACACAGGTCATTAACTTATATAAAGCGTTATTCAACCCTTTGCCTATTCATGTGAGAGACAGCGAAAGGCCAAAGCAACAATGGCTACCCTCCTTCAACCTGACTCCAGTCTAAACACTGTTCTTTCTGTTCTCTTATATAATTGCAGTGCAACTGATTTAAAAAAAAAACACACAGAGAGAAAAAGGGGGTATTTTAAAAGTGGCTGACTTCAAACTTGAGGAAATCTACTTGCTTGCAAGTTTGAGTGAAAATCCCTGCTTACGTTATGTTGTACATCCTCGAGCAACACACACACACAACTAAACATGAATGTAAAGTATAATATACTGTCATTAAATGTGCTGAAATCACTGTTTTCACGCAAACTTTGCAACGAATACCAGAATAATATAAGAGGACTTTCACATGCCTGCTTTGTTTACATTCTCATTGTGTATAAATGTTGAAGTCAAAGAGGCTTAACTCTCAGTGTCCAGCGATATAAAGCTCATTCGGCTTGTGCTAAGAGGGATATGGGTGCAGTGCTTAACTCATGAAAACACACAGTTTTTGCTTTGAATATATGGATCCTTATCCTTTGGCGATCAGCTCAGCACCTTGAACTTCTACACAGCAGCATCATTTCCATCACTTTGTGCTTCCTGATCAAAAATCCTGCAGCACCTTCACTGTTGGTTTGACATGAAAGGCACTCAACACGTATCCTTGATAAACAAGTGTCTGAAACTGAAGGAACTAACCTTCACCATGCCGAGTTATGCAACAGCCGAAATCCACAGAAATGCGATGTTTTGAAAGATTTAAGAACAATTTAAGGGGGAATAAGATAGAAAGTCACACTAGAGGGACTTTCTGCAAAATGCATAAATTTCCATCCATCTTCCAAACTCTCCATAACCCCCCCAAAAACTTTTTGATGCTGAGACTCTTTGATGCCTCTGACTTGTGGAAGCAAAATAAATTGCCCATTCATGCACCACAGAGAGAATTCCTTTGCTCTCACCTAAGCCTAAACACACCTTTTCAGCTGGGTAGCCAATCATTTCACCTCCCCCCTCCAAAAAAAAAAAAGTCGGATATCAGTTTTGCACAGAAAAAAAAATTACATGGCCACATCAGCCTTTCACTAAAGGAATGTCATCTGACGTCATGTATTTGGGATCAGATTTCTTCTTCTCTCTCCTGAAAAGTGTATGATGTGTTAGGTTGCCCCCCCACCCCCCAGCTTATATTCTCCAATGTGCCCACTGGATCCAGAGCCTGCAGCAGAAGAGAGGGGTGGGGGTATCATCCAATTATACCCCCCTCCACCTCTAATCATGACAGCATGACAATTAACCACCTAGATCTGTTATCAAATTAAAAACTGAGGCATCTGGATCTCAAGTCATCTTTTGTGGCTCGTCTCCTCTTCACTGATGGATTCAAGTTTTTTTTTTTAGATAAGATTCCTTTTTTTGAATGTGTGTACGTGGAAGGCAGATAATAGATAATCGATTTCGAGCAGGAGACCAATGTTTGATTTCCACGTCTGCATCAGAGAGACAGGGAGAGAGGGAGAGAGAGNGAGAGAGAGAGAGAGAGAGAGAGAGAGAGAGAGAGAGATTTGTCTTCCCTGCACAGACAGACACGTAGTCGTTTCTGAGAGAGAGAGAGAGAGAGAGAGAGAGAGAGAGAGAGAGACTGGCTGGAAGGAATGCTAGGATATGCTGGAGTTCATTTTTTTCTCCTGCAAACCCTTTTTCCTGCACACAAACTCCACGGAAAGTCGCTTTTTACGCAGCGCCTTTTACGCATCTCCACACTTCATATCCAATGCAAAATAAAAAACTAAAAATCACCCCTACACTCTCCAAAGTCTTCAACTATTTCGCAACCCCCCTCTCTGTCAAATCTGACTGCCTCAGCATCTTCCATTCCTGCTTATTTTCCAGCTATAAAAAGCGCTCATTTCCTGATTTTTTTTTTCTTTTTTTGGAGCCGCAAAAAAGCCGAAACGTCTCCAGGACGCGCGGCGCGGCGCAAACCAAACTGCGCTTTTTGGCACAAAAGAGGCCAAAAAGAGAAGCTGCTTTTTTTCCTCCTGTTGCGCACTCACTCCATCCGAAGTCCTCCCGAGACAAAAACACATTCTTCATGAGAGCTGAGATTCGGGACCACAAAGACCAGGACGCAAAAACACCGAGAACTAATCCTGCTTTTCCCCCTTTGCGTCTAAATAGATTTGCACAAAACTTTGGAGCGTCTTCTTCTTCAACACCCTCCTGATTCACACTGAGGCAGTTTTCCTTTTTCCTTTAGTCCGGCCAAGTGGCCCAGACTGCCGGCGTCAGCTCTCCAAACACACACACACACACACTCACAGACACGCACTTTTAAAAAACTTTTCCAACTCCATTCCTGCTTTTCTTCCTGCTCATCCACACTGTGAAATAAGTGTAAAAGCACTCACCTCGCTGCAATAAAATTATCTTCAAACAGACGGGGCTGCGCGTGCGTTTTTTTTTATTCCCAGGCTCGGGTCCGTCCTGACTGTCTGCTGGCGCGACGCGTACTGCCAGACTCCGCCATGTCAATCAAAACGCGACGCACATGTGGGTCAGAGCCCGCCCACTTTTACCGTAACGCACGCTGCGCACCCAGAAAAGCCAAAACAGAGAGAAGAGCTGCTTCCTCGACCTGTTTTGAATCACCTCAGGGACAGTTTTCATGTGTTTCACAAACAAAAGAACTACAACTAAAAAGGTGATTTGCGCTTCTTTCTAAACTATTTATCAGCCACTTCACAATTCATTAGTCTAATATTAATATGCATCAATATTAAAATGTTAGTTTCTTATATTTAGAAACCAGAAAGAAAAGCTTGGAGCTCTTTTATTTCTTTCATTGTCTCACTCATCAGACAGACAGATAGATCGATTCTAGAATCATAAATTTGTAGTTTATTTAGTTTATTTTTCTCACCAGGAAAAAAAAAGTTTGGAGATGTTTTCTTAATTTTATTATTATGATGAATTTTGTCTAAGCCCAGTGTTTTTATTTTATTGTCTCTGAAACTAGAGTTTCATTTATTTCAAACTATTTATGATCCAGCTTATGGTTCATTAGTCTAATATGCATCAATATAAAAATATTGGTCTCTGTTATAGATTCATATGTTTGTGATTTATTTAGATCTCTATTAAAAAACGAGGGGAAAAGTTTCAGCTGTTTTATTTTTTATTATGATAAATTTTAGATAGATAGATTGATAGACAGATAGATGCAATCAGCTAGTTTGTAATCACTTCAGAATCATGTTCATGTATTTTTTTTACGAACAACAACAAAAAACAACTGAAAGGGTGAATTCACTTACTCTAAACAAATTATCATCCAGTTTAGGATTCATTGGTCTAATGTTAATATGCATCAGTGTCAAAAGAGTGGTCACTTTTATAGATTCATAATTTTGTGATTTATTTAGATTAGATTAGATTTATTCTATTTATCTTTACTTAAAACCCCATATCCTCATGTGTTGCATATTGGTTGTTGTGTCCTAAAGAATTTATGTCCTGAGGGGTTATGTCAGCCCAGCAGGGTGGGTGAACTCTTATGCAAATACAAGCAAGCTGAATCCAGTCTGGGCTGGTTTACATTTATCTTTCCTTATGACACAGAACATCTTCATACCAAAGCAAATGACCTGCTCTGACCCGTGTCACCGTGCTCCCACCATGCATCACTCACATTTCATCTACTCTTACAACATAACCACTAAATTTATAATAAATGTCAAACTGCAGAACAAAACTTTATCATAATTAACACATTTCCTGCAGACATACAATATGCATAATAGTCTATAGCAGATTTCGTTCGTGTTGATTGGTTCACAGCTGCGTCCAGGTTCCTCCAAAACAACTTAGACAACAGGCCAAAGTCCCTCTGGTGGCTGCACTGACACCCGGCATCCCTCAGCTGACAGGTCCAAGGGTTACAGGTGCTTAAGATAGAAACATCATGAGCTGATTTATACCAACAAAAAAAAACAGGATCTGTGTTGAATTTGATGCGCGGACTTGTTGACAAGGACCACAAGGCCTCATGTGTACTATACAGGGTGAACTCCTCCATGAAGAGATTTTATCCAGACCTGTTTTTGTGCAGGATATCCACTCTGCTTCCTCTAACTAGATGCATTACAACACAGATTTTTTTTTTCTGCAGAGGAGATTATTTGGATGTGTTGGTGCTTGAAAAATTGGTTCATGCATTCATCTCATGCAGATCGGATTACTGTAATGCCCTTTTTGCAGAACGTCCCAAAAAGACAATAAGGAAGCTCCAGCTCATGCAGAACGCTGCCGCCACATTGTTAATTAAGTCCAGGAAAATACAACAGATTACACCTGAACTGAAAACACTTCACATACACAGTATAGAGTTGATTTCAAAGTGTTACTGCTTGTTTATAAGGCCGTAAATAGTATGGCTCCTAAATATATTTCTAACCAACTCACTCACGCACACATCAGGGTGAAAGCTTATTTTATCTATGTTCTATCTCATTTACCTGATGCTTTCTATGTTTTACTGCAAAGCACACTGAGATGACCTGCACATGAAGCGTGCTATACAAACAAACTTGACTTGACTTGACTTGAAATCGAGATGTTAATGCCAACAAGTGCATGTCACGATCAGAGCACTGAAACCTTCCGTGCCTCTGTGTGCCAAACACATTTGAACAGATTTCATTACAAACCCACATATCCACCACTTGATGAAAGGACCAACTACTTTTGCTGAATGGTGTATTTGAAGACTAAAACTGAACAGATGCTGTGTAATTTGGAAACAGTCAACATCAAGTGTATTTTTCCCCTCATCAGACTCACCCACAGACAGTCTCAGAGCTGAAATTCTCAAATTTGGGCTCCGGACTGAAAAATGTGGAGAATCCTTCAGACATGACAAAGCCTTTGGTCAATTTAGTTGTTTCTCTTTTCAGAACATTGTCTAATTCTACAATAACCACAAGCTCCACAAAGAAACGAGTGCAAACAGCAGAAAAACAAGCTGCTAGATTAACAACAGGGTTTCTGTCGGTTATGTTCGTGTTTGTCTCCGACGCTAATCGACCTCTTTCTTTCTGTATTCTCAAGCAAGCACACTCAGCCAAATTGCCCCTCGGTTCTAGATTGTTCTCTGCTGGCACACACACACACACACACACACACACACACACACACAAACACACACACACACATTCCAGCAACTGCACTAAGAAAACAGCCACTGGTGTATTTCTAAGCCAGTAGGGGGAAAAAATGGCCCCGGATCAGGACAGTGTGTCTGTAAGGAATTAGATTCAATTTACTTCAATTTGATAAAGACTAATCATCCTCAAGGGGCAGTTTATGCAGCAGGCAGAAAAATCATGCCCATGCACCAAAAACACAACCTGGGTCATACATAGTGGGCACAGAGAGTGTGGAGCCCCCTAACTGCAGAAATAGTGCATGATACCATTTGATACAATCTGGGCTACTTCCAAATTTCATTTTCAGTGTGAGCTCATTAATAGTTAATTGTTTCATATATTATTCTTTTCAACATGGAGGGAAAACTGTATCATGTTATGTTAACATTTTTATACTGTGGTAGGGCTATGATAATGACAATAAGGTGGTGGTATAATTTAGTATAGAGGAAGTTAGATGCTACAAATGTTTTGAATTTCACTTTTTAAATGCATACCCTAATTTCATGAGAGATACAAAAAGTGAAAGTTGATCAATACAAATAAAACAACATAATTTAAGCCCTACAGTGACTTCATGCAAAATGCTGGTATTTTAAACTAAGGGATTAATACTTGTATGTAGATTGTGTGGTACGATGTGACAAGAGTGAGTCTCAGAAAATGCTCAGAAATCCCATAAATTTTTAATGTTGCATTTTATTCCAAGGTTGTGGCCACACTCCTTTATGGATTAGAGGAAGCAGCAAGGACATTGAGTCCCTTGTTTACTGTTTATAGCTCCTATGCACAATGAATCTCAACTTAGAGTATAATTATATATGAGCTTTCCATTATAGTTCAAAACACAGAGAAATACAAACCAGATAGTAGATATAAAAAGTACACCGAGCGTGCACAACACAATACTTATAATAGCTCACAAAAAATCTAGCTGTAGCAGTAGCAGTTCTGGAGCTTTCAGTCATCACATGATCTTCATCAGCGGATGGAGTTTGCTCAGTTATAGTGAAAAAAATGGATGTTCAGATTTCCGATTTCAGAGCATTTAAGGACTTGACAAAAGTTAAAATATTATTTTGTATATTTTTTATGCAATACACTAATAAGGCTAATCTATGTTGAAGTCTTTATTGATCTCCTTTATTAAATCTGTATTAATCACAAAGGAGAAGATGTCGATAAGGAGAAGCAGATGAGTTAGGGAAGGGCTTGTGAGAAGTGAATGGTTGTGCAACAGAGACTGTAACTCAATATCAGGAAGACGTTCCCATGACTTTTGTACAGTGGAAACATTGCACGTTTGAGAATCATGTACTGTCAGTGTGTGAATTTACAAAAATCCATATAAATCCGTTAAGGGTGGAGTGAGTCATTGTGGAGAAAGATTGTGGATATTTGACCTCTACATCCAAACAAATGGGACGAGGGAGCAGTCCTCCCTCCATCGCTCCTTCAGAAGCTACGCCCCCCCAGATTCATGAACACGCAGAGAGGACGAGACGCTTTCTAGAAAATGTGCTTTAGTGAAATGCCACAAAAACTACTAGCTGTACATTTGTTATTTACAACCATCCTGGACATTTAAAGCAGTTTATTTTGCAGTGGATGGTCTGTGGTTATACCCCTAACCAACATGAAATAAAAAGAGCTATGGACACTGGCAGGTGCAACATAAAATATTAGGCTGCAGAAATGAAACTGCTGCTTCTTCAACAGCATAAAGCAAACAACACAGAGATGTATAAAACCATATAAACTCTACAGCAAGAGCAAAGCCAACTGCAGTCTTCTTCATGCAACACACACAATGATATGCTTCTTGACCATGTTGATGTCCTTCTCTGCAATGGATGAACTCACCTGTCTCAATGTCAACCTGTGAACCTTGTGCACTGCAAAGTCCTTAACAATCCACTTTTGGTTCAACTTCTTTGTTTGCACATCATAACCAGTTCTCTAAAACTGTCTGTCCCTTTCTGAGCAAAGTGGGACAGAAACAGAAACAGCAGAACGGCCTCACACACCTTGCTGAAGAAGTTCATAAGCGAATGAAGCAAAAGTTGAAATCAACACTGTGAGCATGTTAGCATTTAGCCGAACCCCACCATGCAGCATGGTTGGCCATGCAACATCTTGGGTGTGTTGGTTTTGTGTCACTGAGCGTGCTAGCTGGGTGGTGCATTGACTCCGTGATTGATTAAGGTGGATGCAACATTTTTTAATCTATGCATAATTGTACTTAATTTCCGTGCATTATTGTGCATTATTGTACTATTTACAAACCGCTAAGACCATTGTTTGGCAATGTTTGCTGAGTTTTCTGTCACATCTCTCAACCTGTATTTGCATTTTTAATTGAGGATGCAGAAATCCTGGAGCTTTCTTAGCGGGTTATATCTGCATATCACGTAGATTAAACCGCCGTTGCTTGGTCCGAGTCACTTTGTTAGTTACTCATTTACGCAGCCAGGATTCTTGGAAACTGTTTTTGTCATTGGACACACAGAACAGACACCAGCGGACCGTGAGGAGATATTTGCAGAATCTGACAGAAGCGTATTGGATTAGAATGACTCATCCCACCTTTAACAAAGCCAAAGTGGGGCAACCTTGAGTGACGTACATATTTGGACCTTTACAGACAACCAGTCACGTTAGATTAGGTCCATGGAGGAGAGTGGATGAGGAAAGACTGGAGGGAGCAGATCTTGGATCGGCGATGCAGCTATTTCCCCTGTATGTCAGGGCCAGGCCTCCACAACCACCAGATGTTTACGACCAGCCCAGCTGCTTTCTCTCTCTCCCCTTCTTTCTCCCCGTCTCTCCCTCACAGATTTTTTCTCTCTGAGGCTCTTTAAAGCAAGCCCTCCCTGTAATCATGCACACTCTTGAAGTAGGTGGAATGCGTCCAGCCATATGATAGCATGTACGGTATATTCTTATAGCACGGAGAAAGCGGAGAAAGCGGGAAAAGAGATTGTTGGATGGCTGCCAGCTCTTCGGTGTGGTTTCCTAGATGATCATTATGCCCTCGCTGCGCTCTTACATGCGTGCGTGTGTGTTTGTGCGTGTGTTTATGTGTGTATGTTGTGTCTACGCGAGCCTGTGTGTGCATATGTTCGCCAGTCTGAGACACCAGGTAACAGATGATAACGGGCGTCTGGCAGCAGAGGAGACTTGGATGGAACATGACGGTGTGTGCATGCCTTATTGCGTTTGTGTGTGTGTGCGTGTGTGATACTTCCTCCCATAGATGTGAGGATGGAATTTGGCTCATCGCGAGTTCAAAGGAGTCAACCCAAAGCCCTCTGCACACCAACAAGAGCAGACATGCCTCTCTCTCTCTCTCTCTCTCTCTCTCTCTCTCTCCCTGTCTTTGTCTCTTTGTTAACCTCTCTCTATCCCTCCCACCCTCTCATTTTCTTTTTTCTTGGAGTTCTGCAAGGCAGCTGTTCGGACCATCAAACACTCACTTCACCTATTTTTGTGGTGTGTTTGTTTACATGTGCATGCCCTGAATTGCATATCTCATTGAAGTGTATAGGGGCTTATATGTGTGTGCACACGTGCCTGGAAAAACACAGGAATAGAAGTTGGATGTGATTTGGGATGTCAGCAGTCCCATCAAACACATAATTATATTATACTCAGCTTTGCATTATGTTACACTAAATCATATCACATTATAGTCCTCTTTATGACAAATGCATTGACAATGTTCCTTGCTTATGTGCTTACATGACAAACTGTGCAAAGACAAACACTAATGTTAGAATAAAAACCAAAATAGATTTTGTCTGAGGGGAATTCTTTTCTTTGCCTTTTGCCATCTCAGCTTTGCTTTTTCTACTCAGTGTCATGTGGCAGCTTTGGCAGTAAAAATGTGCAAAGTACCACTTCATGTGCAACAGAGGATTTTTGAGGTAATATAAACCAGTTTTTAAAGCTTTAATGAACTGGGAATACACATAACGAATCATTATATTGCATCAGTGAGAAATAGAGTGTTGCAAATTACACCTTCTTGTAAACGAAAAGTTCACACATAGATATTTTATTTGGAATATATGAGGAAAAAGTAGGTGGTAATTGTTATATTTTTGTGATTTTTGTCTTAATTAAAGCCACATGTGTATGAAATTTTCTGCATTTGGTGCCATCTAGTGGTAGTAAACAGAAAAACAGACACTGTGACTGACCACATGGAAGATCCACTAATGACGAGAAAAAGATGCTACAATCACCATCTACAGTCATGCTAGCAACTCTGCAAGGGGATGCTTTAAACTGAATGCTAACGTTTTAATGCTAACATGCTAATGTTGACCACATTCAACATGTTAGCTAGGACCACTAAGGCTGGGGATGTGATCAGTTTTGCAGGTATTTGGTCATAAAGCAAAGTATTGTACACGTGGAAATATTTACCTCATGATGGCGCTATAGTGGGGGGGATTTTGGAAGCTATCACAGTTCATCCTGAGGAGGGAAAAAATGTGTGTCAATAATCAGTCAAGAGTAGAGACATTTAACTCTGACCTTTGGGATCAACAAAGTCATTCGGATTCGTCCTCTGGGCACCATGAATCCAAAACGTCAGCCCAGTATGTAAAGAGATCTTTCAGTTTGGACCAAAGTGTTGGACATACCGATAGACATTGTCATCCCTAAAACATCTACCCATGGATATTTGGGATTTTATTGGGTCTGATCTGGTCTATTTGGTATGTCTGGAACATTCAAAATCCTTCAGTGCCTGAACACACCTCTCTGTCTCTCTTTGATAAGATGAACTGCTTCTAGTTGTCTCCTCAATTCTTTCAGGACTTTTCCATGCAGCTTTACCCAGAGCTCATGTTTCTGGTATCACTGGTATGTTTGCAACAAGCATGACAGTCCGCCTGATTCAAGACCCTTCAATACCCGGACACATCTCTCTGGCTCCCTCTTTCTCTCTTTAATAAGATGAATTGGTTCCAGTTGCTTCCTCGGTCTGTTTGGGGTTTTTTCCAGCTTTGTCTCAAGCCCCGTGTTCAGGGGAGAACCGTGTTTGTTCCAGCTCTGCCAGTCCTGTCATGTGTTCCTACTTACAGAACACCTTCCAGTCATGACATCACACCAACCGGGTCGCTCCACCATGGGGTGGTGGGTGTTGGCAATTATGGCAGTGGAATGAACATGACTCAAGCAGTTCTGGTTGGATAATTGCTTTGTCCTTGACATTTGTGGAAAACAAGCCAGAGTGCCATTTCAAACAATGACCAGTCAACTCTGACCTTCGATGGGAGGCAAATTGCTCATGTACAAATCACAACATGGTGGCATGCCAACTATTACACCATTCCCAGGACAATCCTTGTATTCAGAACAATAAAGCCCCCAGCAGAAATTTCTGCCTACAATCACGCTTGAATTAAATCCCTGAGAAAAGATGTAAGAGAATCCTTTCAAGTCCTACACAAACAAATTAATTTTATGTGGGAAGATGAGTGAATCTACACTGGCAGAAACAAGTGTGGGAATCATGAATATGTCATGGCTTCACTCCAAAATAGTTGAGGTAAACTATGCTGCTTACAATTCATCAGTCCAAAACACAGATAACAACAACCTTAAAAGTAAAACTATTTTATATGTAAATGGATACTTTTTATCTATGGATTGCAATGTCTATAATAAATATATCATAAGTATAACAACTATTGGATGGTTTGACATAAACTTTTGTACAAACATTCAGTGGATGAAGCCTAGTGATTTCCAGACATCTCCTCTAATGCTTACATTTTTGGCTATGGGATGGATTGCCATTAATTCATAATGAGGTCAAAATTTTTGTTTTATGAGCAAATAAAAAAAAAAAAAGTAAGTAAGTAAGTAAAAGTAAAGTTATACTTGCTGAAATTCAGAATGTTTGTCGTCGCTGTGAGTGCCTCTTCTTGTTTACCTGAATCTTACCTGATGAAGGTCTGAGTAACAAAATGTCCTTAATGAAGTTAGTACTGAGTGATTGATGAGTTGGACAAATTGTTGGATCAAAGGACAAGAGAGCAAAGAGGCAAAGAACTGGAGGACGATGGTACTGGAGAAGAAGTCAGAAGTCAGATGGTACAACTTGGCTCCTTCTGTCCAGCAAGTTTAGTGGTAACAGGTATCCGATGGTAGCTGGTTCGAGGTAGGGGTAATAGCATCACTGTTGTCAAGGTAAAGGCAAACATCAGCAGAGATCAAAGCTGGATGGAGAGAATGAAGGCCATTAGAGGTGAGGGAAAGGTAACCAGTATCAATATACATTTCACTTGGAAAGTTACACAGTTGAATTACACAACATGACCTGGATTATGACTACCTTGGCTGCTGTCAGCTTGGGAATCTCCTGAATGTTTTCAGCCAAAAGAACAATCAACAATGTCACACTCACCAAACACTTCCTGTTTTGGTCCATGTTTGTCATGACAACAGTGACGCCAGCAGTCAGTCACAGTGATTGAGTACAGAGCCGCTTACGTCATGTATGCCAGTCGCAGTCCAAGCCATGTGGGTCTGAGAACCCTTAATGAAGTGAACTGGCATCAAATCATTTCCTGCACTTGAGGAGAAAACAAACTCCGTGAACCTCAGTTACCTTGATGTGTCCCGAATTGGAAGAACAGCGGATAAAATGTCCCTTTTTGAGTCAGAATTTCTGCTTAATACTGATGTTCAACAACATGTAGGGAAAAGTAGAAATATCCAAAAATTCGGCTTCAGGTAAAAGGGTCAGAACCTCAAATAGGGCACTCAGCGGTTCAAAAGACTGTAAAGTACACTCTAGTGAGCACCAGTCCAGACAAACACACTTACAGTACACAGTGTGTGTACACAAGGAGGGAACGATGACGAACGTGGGCGTGTGAAAGAGATGTTTGCGTGTCAGAGGGGATCGGAGGAGGGTGTGTGTGCGTAACAGTGAAGACTCTTGAGGGGGAATTAATATTCTTGAAACATCTTTATTTAAACTTCAGACAAAAGCAACAGATGACAAGGGGCAGGGCAAAAGAAAAAGAAAGAAAGAAAGAAAGAAAGAAAGAAAGAAAGAGATGGATGGAAAGAAAACCATGCCAATACAACAACCATCAGGATTTGAAAACATCTCCTTTTGCACAGAGGAAGTCCATCAAAGTAAAAGTCTTCTCTCTACCTCTCGCAGTAGAGATGTTATTTCAAAATAAAAGTCTTGCATGGCTTCTCTCCTCGCCTGATGCTGCACATGTGAGCACCAGGACACTTAAGAGCCAGAAAGTTATCGAGCGGAGACGTTCTGTTGCCAGTTCTTCTTAAATACTGTCTGGATGTGCAGGGTCTCCTTGAGAGTGTGTGAGTGTGTGTGTGTGACCACAGCAGTGAAACATCAGTCTCAGAGGTCTCCACGTGAGGTTCATCTCATATTTTTGTGATTGTCAGATCAGTTCTCCAGAGGATCCCCCTCCTCTGCTGATGAAATCCACCGTGCATCTAACACACAAACATACACACGTCTAACATAATTTACCCCCCTATCCCGAGCCACACAGTGGCACAGCAAATACAAACCATCAAAAATACATCAAAAATCAGAGCCGTTATCTCTATAATGGCTTATTATTACTGTTATTATTATAATTATATAGTTTAATACACAGTCAGGCACATTTACAATGGCTATAGAAATTCAAGGTCCTTAAGGCCTTACAGCGTCCACTAGCTCTCTTTCTCCCTTTCAATAGCAACTATAGTGCGGTGTGTGTATGTGTGTGTGTGTGTACAGTAAGTGCCAGTAAAGGAGGTATATGCCAGTGAATTTGAAGCCAGTGAGGACAAGAGCTGTCCCACTCCTAATTAAAGAGTTATACAAGCGTGCACACACACACACACACACACACACACACACACCGACTCCGGGAACACGTCCTCATGGCAACAACTACGACGTATAAACAGCCCGAAACTGAGAGCTACACATCACATGCTCCTAAAACACACCCCGCTATCAGTGATTTATAAGCAAACACACACTCCTAGCTATTACAGTGAGGGCAGTGTACACACTCGCACCTGTCCCTGTGAGTGCAGCACAGTAAGTAATGGAGTTAAAGGGCCAGTTCACCCAAATTAAAAGACAAAACTTAGTGGATCTATCTGTGCAAATAGTTTTTTGTCCAGGTTGTAAGATATCTGTCTTTGACATTTCTGCCTCCATTTTAATAGAGTAAAGGTAAAAGGAAATATGTTAAAGCTTAAAAAAATGCATTTCAAAGTAAGACGTCTTTTCCAGAACCATTAATGTTACAGAACTCACTGTGAGGAGTTTACAAAAATACTGTTCTTCGGTAGAAAGGTAGAAAGTTTTTCAATGTTGTAAGAGCCACAAATAAAAATTCTATTCATTTCTGTTGTTATGTGGTTGAGACAAAAATCTCAGCGGTAGATGTCATAAAACTTTGGCATATAAAAAAAACTACCTGCAGGCTAGATACCACTAAAGGTGTGAAAAATTATGTTTGGGTGACTGACTCTTTAAGAGGCATCATTAGTGGTGTGTTTGGTATGTGTGTTACAGGGAGAATGGACATAATAGTGTTTCATAAACAAATGGTATATGACAAGATTTTATCACAGAAATTTTTTTGGCATAAATGACAAAAACAAAGAATCAGCAGGTACTGTACACAATCAACACGGATGCGAGAAAACAGACAGTGGGATGAGCTGGATGGAGACCGACAGGAGCAACTCACAGTTCTTCTGCGAATCTATTGCGTCGTTACAAATGTTAGAGGCGGAAATGTGCGGGCAACTCTACCAGAGAGTTTGATATGTTTGTCGAGATGCATCCTTTTTTGTGCATACGTCTCACCGTGACCTGATTGAGAATTAACGCAATGAAATGAACGGCTGCTATATCTCAGTCCATGTAGTCAGAGACTTTTTTTTCCCGGGGTTCAGAAATGACAGCGACGGGAGTCCAGAGGTGGAGCGCTGATAATGCTGCACTAATAATAGGGCAGCCCAGGCTGTGCAGTGAACTGAACTCCCACTCGGAAAGGTTGGCCAGCCATTACACACCCCGTGCATGACGGCGATGGTGTGCAGTGGCACAGACCGGCCACAGAGAGGTGCTGTTACAACCACACAAATGGTTATATGATTCCTCCCTGAAGGGACTGGAGGTTTAACTACTTCCTTTACAAGGAACACAGTGACAAGCTGCACAGGCAGCAGGTTTCTGATGGCAGTGTCTGTCTGGATGTGTCATAATTGAGCAGCTGACTGTTTGGTGACGTCGGCAGTGACTATCTACAATTATCTGTTTCTGTCTCCCTGTTTCTCCAACGTGGAGTCTATTTGTGTAACTGACAGTCTACCTGTCTGTCGACCTGTTGCACAGTGACCATTAAAATTCAGGTGATTGTCTTCTGGCAGGATTGTCAGTAGAGAATTCACAATGCTTATTACATTATTTTACAGTTTTTTTTCTTGATTCCTTTCAGAGCTTATCGTAAACTTCTCGCCCCTTCATTGGCTTTGTTCTCTCGGATGGAGCGAAGAGCTGGAGGCAGTGACATTGTATTCTGTATGAATACAGACGAGTTATTGCACCAGACACAGAACAGCACTGGTTTTACGGTCACACACACACAAAAAGCTGATGAGTCCGTTCTGAGGAGACTCCAGAGTCTTCGGAAAACAGATGCCGAAGTCGTTTTCTCTCTCCGTCTTTACATCCATGTATTTATTGATGCATCCATCCAAAGGGACCTTCTATCACTTTGTTGTTTTCCAGAGAGAAAGCCCAGGAATTCCAGGGCAGGAGTTCTATGCTGACAGGTCCGATATGACGAGTTTTTCCATTTTATTCCCGATCTCTCCAGGGACCTGAAGCTCCTCAGATTCATAGTCATCATCAAACGACCTGGAAACACATATTGTATAACTGGTTAATTGTTGGTGTTACACTTTTATTGTCTCTACAAACAAGCTGATGTACAGTTACTTAAAGGGTGTGTGTTCTTTAAATTAACAGAAAACTGCGGGGAACTGGTCAATAGACAAATGTAAGTGTGTGTGTGTCT
This sequence comes from Centropyge bicolor, assembly GCA_037975185.1. Lineage (NCBI taxonomy): Eukaryota > Metazoa > Chordata > Actinopteri > Pomacanthidae > Centropyge > Centropyge bicolor. Next base: position 242,769 of record JBBMOC010000052.1, on the reverse strand, counting down.
TACCCTTCATGCAGCTGCTCATTTGCCGTCTCCTCAGCCACCAGGATCTCATACTCCTCTGAGGCATATTTATCCCAGTCAGATGGCTCTGGACCTTCACTATCAATGTCCTGGAACAACATATGCCAAATGTCAGTATTTCACAGGTATTGACAAAAACACACAAAAGTTAAGTAAAATAATTTCAGACACAAAAAGAGAAGTAGCTTTAAAACTTCAGAAATACATGGTTCTTGGATGATATGGAGTGCATTCTTCTAGTGCTAATGGAGGAATTTTGTGTAGAGTAAATCATAGTAATAGTAAAAAAAAAAAAAAAAAAAGAATATCTAAATTCCAGACACTGTATTATTTTGAAAAGCTTGAGGGCATCTGCATGCATAACCACAGAGCTGAAGAGCGGTGTGAGTTCTCAGGAAAATTAATTTCATGCGTCCTTTTTAAACTTTGCCTCATACTTTCATATCATGTTTGAATTTTGTTGCCTTTCGCAGCACCTGCAACATATAATAGAGTCCCACCTTTTGCACAGCAAATGGATCTCTCTGTTCGTGGTCCAGGTATTTCTCCAGGTTGAAGAAGGTGTCGAAGAATATATGGGCCATCCGGCAGCGCTTCAAATCACCAAGGGTAATCTTACCTGGAGAAAACAACACACACACAATCACATACATGTGTACACTCAAAAAGCATGATGGCAGGGTGTGGATTTCCAATAGAGATAAAAAGGAAACACGTATAAGAAAGCACTAACCTTGGCTCTCTGGTTTGACCAGGTCGAGCATCTGGCAGAGCAAATCCTGGAAGGGCAGAGGTTCGATGCCCATCCTTTCCATCCTCTCACACTGTTCCTCATAGAAATACTCCAACTCGAACATGGAGAGGACGCCGTCGCCATCCGTGTCCATGCAGCGGAACCAGTACTCTATACTGGAGAGAGAAACGACACGTGCATTTGCATATAAACAGTGTGACATCTGGCTGCTGATTAAACGCATGCAGAGAGGAAGAAATGCTCAAAATCGCTGCTCAATCACGCAGAGCCAAGCGACTGCCTATTACCTGGTGGGATTTTTCTTGTCTTCTTCAGATATGAGGAACCAGACGAACTCGGCGTAGCTCATCCTGCCTTCCCTCTGCACAGCGTTCCCCCTGCAAACAAGAGAGACAGAGCCACTCAATGCTGCCATTATGGTGAAGAAATCAGCTCCTCTGTGTTTGTTTATGCGTGCGTGTTTCCACTTACCGAGTGACGGCCCCTGAAAACAATCTTTCAATGATCCTGTTTGAGGATGCTGTCAGAGGAGAGAATGAGAAAAATAAGCAAATTTTCTTCAAAGGCGCAGAAGCAAACGGACACTGTTGTAAACGATTGCGCATACAGTAGGGTCACTTGCGTAAGTAGTAAATTAAATTTTGGCTAAGTGGTCACATAATGCAGTCAACAGTGTAATGCGTTTTACATCAGACAGCATGAAAAGTGTTGAGGCTAGCACACACAGCTGTTGTGTTTTACACTCGCTAGTGGGGGCCCAACAAATGGAAAACAAGCAAGTGAATGTGCCAAAGCCTGCTTTTGATTGTTTACTGGCATCCGACTCATATTAAATGAGACCAAAAAAAGTTAAAATTTCATTTATAGCTCTGAATATGACAAATCACATATGTGCTCAAACCCTCTGTCCTTAGATGCTTCATGCCGTCAAGCATAAATGTTGTGCTTTTGATTTTGAAATATTAGTTTTGCCTGAAGGCCTGAGTTCTTTCTTGTTATACTTAATATCAGTAGAATAATCCCCATGTGTCTGGTATGGATGTATTTCAGTTGGGAAAAACGAACCCTCTGCTCTCTGAGTCGTTCTCACCGTGATCGTTGTATCTGGCCAGGTCTTTGGGGTCGATGTAGAGGTCGTGGTCGGTGTCCAGCTCCCAGAACTTGCAGTAGATGACGTAGAAGTGTTCGTAGGAGAAGTAGTCAGTGATCTGGTTGATGTCGTCCTCCTCCTCCAGCAGGGCCAGCGTCTGCAGGAAGTTGCTCCGGCGCAGCTCCATCATGGTGATACGACCCGTCCACGAGCGGTTCACCACGTAGAATATCCGCTGGATCACCTGGAGCAACCGGGAATCACAAATGGTACCGATCAGCACGAGTGAATCACACGGGTTTACAAAAGCGAGAGAAGAAGAAGTAAAAAACAAATTGAATTGTGAAATTCTTTTGATAAAACGCCGCCGCAAAACATTGCTTTGTTTGCCTCTACCGTTTTCAATCAATCGCTTTATTTGTACCCAGGAGGCAAATGGTTGTGCAGCAGTGAAACGCAACATAAAAGAACATGGAAACAGCAGAAATGCAAAACAGAAATGAGCTAAAAGAAAAACAGAGCACACAAGTGAAAGCAATTTGAAAATAAGTTAAAATAAGAGTAAAAGTATAAAATCTAATAATAATAATTGAATTTGGGTTATGAACATGTATATATGCTGGTGTCACCTTCCCAGAGTGACACTGAGAGACGACAGAGGGCTTGAAGTGTTTTTGTTCATTTTGGGCTTTGTGGACTTTCAGCCTATGTGATCTAAACAAGCCCTGTTATGGGAACTTAATAAACATTTCTCATCTTGCCATGAGGGACACCTACCAACAACACACCTACGACTGATATTTTGGTCCTCATTCATACTATGAGCGACACAGGTCTTTAGCTTACAATGGAAACAATGAGTTCCGAGCTCTCTGTCCCTGAAACACAACCCTTTGGCTGAGCGGATTAGCACCCATTTCCTGGTACACGGACCTCCCAGGGATACTAATGTCTCATACAGTAGCGGGTCAGCTGGCCTAAACTGAAGGAAGTGTCTTAATATGGGCATGTGGAGGGTCGGGAGGCCTCGGCACCAGCGGGCTGTAGGGGGCGTCAGTGTTTCCGTGACGTCATGGCATGCTGACGCACCAGAGCGTGGACTTCTCTGCATCTCTGCACTTCTACGCAGCAAAGCCTCGACTTCTAAAGCACGTGTTGCAGCTATCCTGATCCACACACACACAGGCTGCTGCTAAACTTACTAGATGTGCACACAAGCAGTTTTGCTGACAATGTAGGAGGAGTGAATTCAGGGAAATTACTGATATGTCATGCTGATCCGCTTGTGATGCTTATGACTATTTAATGCTTTGCCACCACAGGGTATTTGTGGAAGAAGGATTCAGATAGATTACTTAAAAGTAATAATACTATGATTTATATAATACTCCTCTACAAGTACAAATTCAAAACTTTGCTTGAGTACAAGTACAGTAAAAACAAGTTAAAGTATCAAAAGTACTTATTAATGATGACTTTCAAAGTGCTATATAATTATATATTTAATTAGTGGATTACTATTACTAATGTGTTAACATGTAAGAAGCATTTTATTGTTAGTTTTCTAGTTGAGGTCGATTTTATTTTAATTAAATATTCACTGTTAATGTAAAGTCCTATGTGATTTTGTAATGAAATCCATAATCTTAATACCCTTGTTCTTGTTTAGCTTAGGCTGATTATTTTATACTCAACTCTTATATAATACTGCATGTTTTTTATTATACTTGGATAATAGATAAGAAGCTCCATTACTGCCTGTTACAGAGGTAGAAATCTTAACATTACTCTAAAATATAATATATAAAACATATATATATNAATTCAGCTGCTGGCATCCAAGCATAGTGGACACGCTGATGTTGCATAAATGCCCATCCATTGTCACACATAGCACTTAAATACTTTGATCATGAAGTGCCTCCCACACATGCCGCAGCAAAACCTTTGGAGTGTTTTGTGTCAATGTCTTAATAAAGAGTATGGGTATTTTCCAGTGACCTTGCAGTCCATCAAGCATAAACACAAGGGCCTCACTTACCACACTGATCTCAGTGCCTCTAAGATCCACAAAGCCTGTCGTTTGTGTGTGAGAGTCATACTGAACCTGCCTCCTGATGGCCATGGCATCTGCTATGAGACACACTTGACTTTATTTTTTTGTTGGAAATATAATATAATATAATATTATATATATATATATATATATATATATATATATATATATATATATATATATATATATATATATATATATAAAATATAAAACATAAACAGATAATGTACCGTTGTTATGTAGCGGGAATGGAATTCAGGTGCATCCTTCAGAAATGTGAGCCCAGGGTGTGTGTCCACTATGTCCTAAATAGACAAACACAAACAGGAAGAAACAGGAAAAATTTTTTTTTAGACAACTCTGTGGTAATTACAGTGAGAAATAACAGTAAGAAAAGTATTCAGATACTTTACTTAAGCAAAAGTACTAATACCACATTGTTGCAGTTGCTTGAGTTGGAGCTCATAACTATTTTAAAGTAAATGTACTTTTTATTCCACCATTGCAAATGACAGCACAGAGACGAAATCATGTTTAAGCTTCTCATCTGATTGAGCCGTGTTGATAAGGCATTCACCTGCAGAAGTGGAATGAAGTCCTCCTGCTCCAGGTAGTTACAGCTGGGTTTGGCGAGCAGGTAAATGAACCTCGATGAATCGTCATGGCAACTGTGCAACATCCTGGAGGAGAGGAGAGGAGGGGAGAAGAGAGAAGGGGAGAGGAGAGGAGAGGAGAGTTGAGGTTTTGGGAAACATTTAACATCATAACCTGATGAGACTTATGACATCATATTTCTAAGACTTGACGATGAACAAAGACGTCTGTCTTACTTCCTCCATGTCGCGACGAAGGAGTGAACAGAGACAAAGCCCGTCCTCTCACCACCTGCTGAGTAAAACATGGGGGCCTTCCAGTAAAGTGGACACCCGCATGCCTGAAGAGAAACACAAGCAACACTACCATTACCTTACCCTGCAAAACAATCATGTACTGTACTTCACCACAGTGTTTGTTTCCTAGAATGGGTGATCACACTGCTTAGAAGGGAGTGGCAGCATGAAAACAGCACAGTATCAACCAGGCCACAATGATTTCTGGAGAAAATAAGCTGTTTCCAGAAATTGTTTATGGAATAAATCAGTGTGATAGCTTCAAGATGAAACATGAAAACGCTGATGTTATTCTCTCATATTACTGTGAGTAAATGTTGATGCTGATCTCTTCATGTTTTGAGCTGGTATTACACTTCAAATTACAATGAAAAACAGAAGTGTGTAACGTCTGGAGTTGCAAACCTTCGCAATCTTTCCCATTTCATATATGTCGGCCTTCTCCTCCTCGAACTCAGTGAAGGCCGTCTCGATGGCAGCGATGGCTGCGTCGTGGTTGGCGACCGGGCCCATGGCAGGGAGCCCACGGGGGTAGTAGAACCTGGGAATGTTGATGGCAGGCGGAGGAGGGGTGACTATCACCGGAGCCGGAGGAGGGCTGGGCGAGCGCGGTGTGGGGGCGGGTGAGGCCGTGGCCAAGGCGGGAGCTGGTGGAGGTGTGCCGGGTTTCTTCTCTGGTTTGGACTGGACCTGAAAAGAGAGAAGGGAGATGATGTGTGGGAATGGATAATTAGGGGTGATTACTTGCGGTGGTAATTTTGCACTGCGTATTTGCAATCGGTAATCTAGTAAGTTAAAATAAGAACATTGATAGATTAATCTTTTTTTTAAAGCACAGTTGCTGTCATATTGCTGCATAATTTCATGACCCTCTTTCCCACTCCATATTCATTTTTAAGGGAAATAACTAGGTAAAGAAATGGAGTACTTTTCCCCACGACTGTCGACAAGACACAACTTCACCTTCTGAAGATAAAGGGCCCGTGTAAGGGATGTGGTGGAAACTCCCTGTGAGTCATAAACATATGTACAACAACCAGAGACTTGTTTCACTGTCAGCACTTTAGAGGGATTTAAATGGTTGGCAAGAAAGGCTCCAGGTGGCACAAGATTGCAGCAGTGAAGCCTATGTTGGGCTTATAATAATCCAATCTAATCTCTGGAAACTTAAATAACTAAATAAACAACACACATGATAAGAGTATTACTGTAGTTATGATGAGGTTTGATGGTGCAGATTTTGCAGTTTGCAGTAATGCATGCATGAGAAAACAGCATCATTTGTCTTACATTGGGAAGAACTGGTTGAAAACTGAAGTCCTCAAAAACATCTATTTAATGCTTCAAAACATTTTCAACATTTTAAACTGTTTTCTTCAGTAATCAAATGGCGAGAAGGAAACAACAAGGAGAGGAAAATTCATCAAGTTCTAAGCAGGTGTCTCTGTTTGAGAGCCAAGATTCACTTAACAGAGACAAAAGCTGAAGAGAATCACTTTATTATCAACACACCCCATTATCTAATTCACAAGAATTTACTTGCAATGACAAGGAGATAACATGTCAAATCTGATACAAGACGCATTCGCTCAAGACTGGAAATCAAATTTTAATGAACACTGCTTAAATCAAAACTGCTCAGTGTGTTTGAGCACGAGCTCCCTGGTGGCCGGTGTGTTTGGTGTGTGTCTCCCCGAGGGCCTCCATACAGTGTGTACTGAGCAGGACAGCTGTAGCGCCCCCCCACCCCCTCCCACTCTCCTTCACAGAGTTCATTCTATCACTCTATTCCTGCACCTCCTGCCCTATTAATAACCTGCTGGTATCTGCCTCAGAATAGTTTGTCGTCCCTGGCATGTCACTCTGTGTGTGTGAGAGCGACAAGATGAATCTACTGTATGTGTGTAATATACGAACATCTGTGTGTGCTCATTGTGTGTGGAGAACATGTGTGCATGAACAAAGAGAGAACGAGATATGTTATAATCTAAAGCTTATGAGGTTTTGAGTGTATTATTTCTCAGGAGTTTGCATTTTGCCTGCACGTCCAAACTGGCACCCCGTCCATCCTGCCGACTGCACCGACTGACCTGTTGCTGCTGGAAGGACTTGAGTCTCTTCTTGAAGCGCGAGGGGAGGACAAAGTCACACCCCCTGGCTAGAAAGGCCAGCTCCCCCCTCAGATCAGGGTCCCGGCGTAACGACGTCTCCTTGATCATCATGGTGGGGGCCGAGACACGCAACCCCCCACCAGACACGGCCACCGGTGCGGCTACTGACACGGTGACAGACCGGCTCGCCCGGCACCCAAACAAGGAAATCGGGTGGACTGCAGTAAAGACGTCCACTTAACAGCTTATCCAGCCAACAAAAAAAAGCCAAACACCTCAGGAAAGCATGTGTGTGATTTCAGGCCCTTTGGCAATCACTCACAAAATTTCTCTCCTCCAGGCTTCACTCGTATGTGCACCGTCCCAAAGCAGTAATCCAGCAGTGTATCTGTGCAAAGAGATGTTCCTTAAGACTCCCGTGCTGCAATTCAAGCCAGGAGGCAGAAGCATGGTACTGGGCTCTTTTATGGCCAGTGGCAGCCCCGAACAGCAGCTTCTCTCTGGGGTAGAAAACCTCTGGTGTCCCCCCTCCGACAGCTCTGGATGTATGTATTTGGTGTAGTCTCACTGGTGCCTGCTGCTCCAAGCTGGGCTCTGACAAACTGCACTGAGAAACATGAGCCATGCCGGGCTCTGGCGACACACACACACACACACACACACACACACACACACACACAGAGCGAACCGGCTGTCCTGAGCATTAGGGTGGGGGGGTGGAGGGTGGGGAGGGGGTTCAGCCATGTTGCATATCTGTGTGTAGTGTTTTGCAGGATCTGAGTCCTCCTCAGTCTCTGCCTTTGACTAAAGTTAGCCGGTGGGAAGTTACAACTCAAACTTGCGTCTGATTGAAATGATTTTGCTGCAGACAGGAAGTGAGCTTCAGGTGCCTCGGAGGGAGGACTAAGGACAAGTAAGCCGAAATATTTCCATAGAGTCAGTTTGGGATGAAGTGATGACTCAGCAGGCAAACACCTGTTGTTGTATCTGTTGACATACAGTTATTCCACTGGACGTGCTGGGAGACTTAAAGCAGCATTCACTTTGGCTCAAGCATTAAAAGCTGCAGAAGCCACAAGTGCATGATGAGTTGCTCTTGATTAGAGCAGAAACTAATAATAATATTATTATTAATATTCATCATTATTTTTTGATTAATTGTTTAATCATTTGGTCAATAAAATGTCAGAAATAAGGGCCTATCACACATCCTGTAGCCCAAAATGATGTCTTCAAATGACTTCTTTTGTCCCATTAACGATCTCAAACATCAGAATATTCAGTTTATTATTACATAAGAGAGAGAAGAGCAGCATTTGTGAAGCTGAAACCAGGGAGTGTTTGTCATTTTTGCTTGAAAAATGACTTGAGGATTAATCAGTTTCCATTTTTCATTCAGAAATTTAGTTTACAATGATGAAAAAAAATGCAAATCCTTATATTGGAAAAAGTAGAACCCAGCCACTAGATGACTTTTTCAATCAAATTCTTGACAATTATTTCTCTGTCATTTGACTATTTAATTAATAACCTCATCACTTTCACCTGACAAAAACTCTAAAGTCGTCAGCAGGGCTTGTGTTTCTTTCTAGATTCTTCTAATATGTAGGTGCAAAATAAAAATGTAGTAGTTGTTGCTGAATTCTTACAGAGAAGCTTGAAAGTAAAGACATAAACATATCTGCAGCCAGCATAAACAGTAACAGGTAATTAACAGAGGGGATAAATACATTAAGTGTCTAAACTGCCAATAAAAAATCCTCCATCTGCCAGGAAGCGCAGAGTCTGCTCTTTCACCCAGCAGTGCCAGATCAGGTCAGCGGCCCTTCAGTGCCAAGAAACACCAAGAGGGGATCCCTCAGGACAGACGGGCGTGACCTATTTTAATCTTGCCCAACTAAAATCCCTCCAAGACGAAGACGGTGCACCGAACGTCAGCCATACAACAGCTTACACGTACTGTACCATGTACTGTATATCAATGCTTGCAGCTGACTGTCAAAGAAAAGGAAACCGTCCATTTCTCAGAATCTGCTGGCACCGTAATCACAGATTCCACTGCGGTTGTGTTTCAGAGGAGTGCAGATGGAGAGTCTAGCGCCCTCTAGTGCCGCACTGGGATGTGTTGCAGAAGGATATATTAGAAGCTGTGAACTTGAAGAAATACACTTTTCAAGTAAGTGTATTTGAAGTAAAGAAATAAATGTGAAAAACTACAAAACTACTTTTCCTACAAAAGCCACATATGTTGCTTGTTCAGCAAATAATTTCTGGTTATTTTCCATTTTCAGGTGTTTATCCTCCTTTATTTCTATGACGTTTCCATCCTCCTCCTGGCTCTGTGTTTGTGTTTCAGTATGTATTTCATCATTCTGTGAACTGTTAATCTCTGCATCAGTGACAACATAGTGTGTGAGTAACAGATGAGTCTTTCTCACAACAGACACGCAGAGACCCTCAGCATGTGTCCGTGTCCGTGTGTGTGTGTGTGACCGACTTTCCAGAAAAATAAGTGAGTCACCTTGGGTTTTAGGGTAACTCCTCTCAGCTCCCAGAACGCCCTGCTGAATTCTTTGGAACAACTGGACTCTGTACTGAAGCCAAGGTCACATACCGATCCCACACACACACACACACTCAGGCTGACACACATTGTCTTCTTCCTGGCCACTTCTCACCTCCAGTGCTGCAGGGGGAAACATTATACAATCACTATCTCTCGTCAACAAACGAGCGCGATCCGAGCGCTGCAATCTCACCATCCTCTCATGCCATGTCCAATCTCTCACCCCTCCCTTTATTTCTCTCTCTCTCTCTCTCTCTTCCTGCTCAGCCTGATAACTGAAAAATTAGTTCCCACCACTTCCTCTGCACCACCTTATCAACTGCAGTGATATCATAAATCTCTGTATAAAGAGATGTGTGTGTGTGTGCATGTGTGTGTGTGTGTGTGTGTGTGTAAAGAGAGCCAGAACAGATGCCACTGGGCAGCTGTGTGCTCTTTTCCTCTCTGACTGACAGTCGGTGTAACCCTGCCCTCTGGAAAAAGTCTTCGCTTGGTCCTAAAACCGGCCTCTCATCTGGAGTGTTCAACTTCACTCCAGCTTTGCAAATATCTGTCACGTAACCTGGCTCAACAGCAGAATGAATAAAACGACCGATTTTTTTCCTCGACCGAGTGGACGATGTGGGAGCCAGCTCCTTTAAAGAGCTGTTCCACGACAGTATGTGTGACGGTAGCTGCGGTCTGCTCAGGTGACATGGGCACGACTTGCAGGACAAACTGTTCCCAGTGGGAGGGATCCATGAGGTCAGCAGTGATGCGTGGGTTGGTTCTTCTGAGGTCACAAATGCACGACGGCTGAATTTAATTAAAGGCTTTACTTGTTAACATGCTTTATAGAATGCGACAACTATAAAACCTGCATCGCAATAACCTTAAATTTGGGGAATTTTAGTCAGTTATTCAGCTCAAACATACGATATGAAGGAATGTGAATAATAATATTAATAATAAAAGCGACTGAGGCTTTGCTGACATTGATCTGATTATTGAACGTGGGCTGATTCATAGCAGGCTTTAAACATCACTTCCAAATTGATTAACTGTTTTTTTAATACATTGATTAATGCTAATATGAACTAAATGACTGTAATCTGATTTTGTGACTGTGTGTATTTTCAAAAAAGATCTGCTGAGAAACACAAATGCTTCTTCTGATTTGAAATTCAAACCGATTGCATGAAAATATTTTAATTCATATTAATATAAACTGCTGATTGGACCCTTGATTAGACGAGTAATGGACGCCATTTTTCTTATCTTTTAATTAGCCATTTGATCAACATATAAGATGTAAGATGAGATAGAAAAAGTAGGCAGACAGGGTGAGATGAATGTGGAAGCTGGTGGGGGGTGGGGGCTGAGCAACAGGTGTGTGTTGAAGTGTTATGTCTGCAAGTGTTTTCCTCCGCCCACCACACAAACCTAATCCAACCCCAGTGCTACAGGAACAGGTGAGTTAGCAGCCCTCACGGCATCGATCAAACACGTGCACGACGGGAAGAGCGGAAGGGAGCGAAGCGAAGGATCAGCTGTCCAACAAATGTCTCCTCCGTCCAACTGTTAAACACACGCCGGACGTGCAGACACGTCCTCCTCCAGGGTTTAATTAGCACACAAGCATTGACATATGTGTCTAATTTGTCAGGCGTATCGTTTGTGCGAGCGCGCGCGCGGCCGTGCACGTGTGCCTCGATGGACTCATTTAACAGGAACTGCTTCTTCCAGTCTTCCAGCGAAGTTGAATGGTGTGAACATAACAGCTTCCTAAACACACACACACACACACACACAAACACCTGCTCAGTCAAAGTGGCTGTCTGCTGTGTGTAAAATTATCTGCGTAAATATAGCAACCGATTTCATGTTTATTTCTGCTTCAGGCACCAGGCAGACTTCACACACGGATGTACACGTGGCAATGCACATACATGCTTCAGCAGGGTTTGCTAATAATTAATTGGAGTAATGCTCAAGCTTTTACCGTTTGCTGTTTGACTTTGTAATTCACAAACTTTCTATGATACAGTGTCATTAAATATATTTATATTTGTAATGTGATTTATAACCACATTGATAAAAATGACATATTTTTATTTGTTTTTGCATTAAATTTCTATCTTTAAAGCTGCAGCAGGTGATATAATTTTATTATAATTTTGGGTGAAATTTTGACAGTTGCAGGTGACTAACAGTATAATAACAATAAAAACCTGACCGTGACTGAATCAAACAACCAATCAGGATTATCTGCATGAAACTAGCCATCTTGGTTGGAAAGTTTTGGTTCCTTTTTGCTAAGGTCGACAGTGCACACATAGAAGTTGTGCAAGAGCTACTAGACCTTGTGATACATTTCCATGAACTCCTTTATTTACAACAGTGTATAGTTCAAAATACATGGGTGAATTTGTCCCAGCTCCACATGGCAGTTGCATTATAACTTATATTAACGGTGGTGAATAACTTTTGAGGGGGGGCACTCCATTCGATGTTCATGTTACTGAATGTTGATCTGACGCTCCAGTAGGTCACTGTTTCTTGCCATGTTAACTGTCCTCTCACCCTGCTGTCCTGAACTTGTGGGGTTTGGGGAGAGGGGCTTAAAGAGAGGCAGAATGTTTTTTTGCATTGTGTGTGTTCAACTTTCCGACTGCAGCTTTAAATCAGTTGAATAAGAGGATTACTGTAATGATTAACTCATTGGCAAGAGCATGTTGTTCAGCACGTCAGCCTTATATTTTTATGTAATGTTATTTTTAATACTTGCAGTCAAACCTACTGCCCACTGGGCCAAATAAAGTCTAAACTTGAACCTGATATCACACGAAATGGGCGACTCCCCCCCTCCCCACCTCTGTGATTATACACACACTCACTTTAGCCCGTGCCTGCCAAATGCCATCTCCTTGGTGATAACCCTTTCCCTGGATTGAGCGGCGGGTGGAATATGCTCCTGGGGGTTAACGAGCCAGCAGCAGGAAACGCGGTTTACGTCGCTGCTCTCCTCTTTATTCCCGGCCTCACTTCCTCTCACACATGAGTGCACACGCAGAGTTTGCCACGGGGGGACCTCCTCCTTCCTCAACCTGACCGAGTTCAAGCGCCGCTTCCGTGATAGATGAAGTGAATCAGCGGCGGGCACGGTCTACCTCACATCCGAATCAGAGGAGGACAACATGGGAACAGTTAAAGACGCAGCTGCTGTCTGAGTGAAAGCAGAGGCAGAGACTGTCCTGTCATAAAAAACAGGCTCAAGCACTCCAGCAGCAACAGTCCAGGACCGAAAATAACAAAAACGTCTACAATATATCTGATGATGTTGTAATTTTACATCACCACATAACATTATTAAACATATTGTCAGTGATCTACTGGTCAAATGCATCATCAAGAGCATCATCTGTAGGTTTTAGTTTCTCTATTTATAACAGCAACTTATTGATTTGTGACTTTTTTCGGGATAATTGTTGATGCTATATTTTACTCTTTCTACTTTCACTACATGTATTTTCACTCATTTAATTACTAACATGGCATAAAGACTGAAAACAGGAAAACACCTTGGCGGTCTAACACTAACAAGATCCACCTACGAGCACCTCTGAGTCTCACTAATTAACACATCTTGTTTGTTTGATCCGCACAAATAAAGCTGTGTAAAAACAACAGTCTACCTTTTTGCGGGGGTTTATGTGTCAGACTGCTTCTCGGTTCTGAGCGGTTTCCAGGAAACAAGCGGAGACTCGAGGAGGTTAATGCTACCAGATAAGAAAAAGTTCAGCTTTAAAAAACCCTGCAAAACTGTGATTTGTCATTTTTACACTGTATGGATTAAGCAAAACAGATATAATGTGTATCAGTGAGCTTTAGAGAGATTTTCCTGATTTAGTCTTTACGTTGAAATTGGTATTAATCTCATCACGTCACCTGCAAATAAAAGCAAGTAAGCATATTCCAAAATGTTGAACTATTCCTTTAATGTTCTTTCACTGGTGACACTTTGCTTCTTTAGACATTATGAAGAGTTGGATAAAAGTATACCTATACTAAACATAGTAAAGAAAATAGTAAGATAATAGCACAGTAAACATAATTTGTTGTTTTTTTTCCAATTAATAGCTACAGGTAAAACATAAAGTGATCAAAAAAATTGAAATGACAACAACGAAAGTGTAATGAGCATAAACATTCTGTCAATAAAATATTCTTGTGTCAACTGCTTTTCAATTTTTTTGCATATTTGTCAAACACACCAACACCAATACGTCCATGACAACCTGATAAAACTGGATGTCAGGCTCTACCCTGCACTCTCCCAATATGTCCTTATGAATACCTGCCTCAAGACAAACCAGAATTTTTGAGGTAATAGAGCTGCCTCCATAATCACAGGAGGAAAGGCTTCGTGCTATGAAAAGATTTATAGAATTTTTTCCTTAATGTGTCATTTACTGCCTATTTCTGGGAGCGTTGCCCGGCTACATCACCAAAAAAACTGCAGAGTAAATCACCTCCCTCAGCAGGAACAGCAGCCTGTCAACAAGTAATGTCTAATAACAACAAACTCCAGGCCTTCATTGGCCAGCTCGGCTTTTTATATTTATACACATCGCTATCGGGGCAAGTTTTGCATTACCTTCCCATGGCTATCTTAAGATTTAGAGTTAGTGAGCTAATCCTGCATCAGCAATAGTGATGGGCCTGCAGCAAGAGAGCTGTCACTAGAGAGAGCGGTGAGAGGCTTCACGCAGCCAATGGTGGAGCAGATCAGCTCCTGTTTCCTCTCTTTTTCAGAGAGAAGAGTAAAGATAGACAGGAATGTTCAGGGAGAGATATGTATGAGCAGGAAGAAGCAGCCGCTGCACAAGCCCAGTTAGCTGCATGCTGCAAAATGAAACAGGCATTTTAGCAGAAGATGGTCAGATAGCACTGAAGAATACACATGAGTATGTTGCATAAGTCATGGTCCTATCCTACAGATCATTTAGATGCACCAAACAAAGCATCTTAACATCCTTTTCTCATTCACCCTGAGCAATATTTTCAATTATTCAATCATACAACATAAGACATCAGCCTCTAAAAACACTTATCTTTGACCAATACTGCACTGTATCTTGCATCAGTCTTTGATTCCAACAGTCATTTCATCATAATGTCACAATAGTTGAAAATTGTGCCATCATTTCAACACAGGACTGACACAGTCTTCCTTATTATTAATTATTGAAAGAAGCCAGTTAAGGGCAGTGAAAGCACCGAGGACAGAGGAGAGAACCGATTCTGATTTCGATCCACAAACACTAGTGTTAGTTTGCAGATCCTCCTGTAGATGGAGCTATAGATCCTCTTCATATTATAAAACAGAAGGGAGGTTGGCCTGCGAGCACACACAGTACCCTCTGGTACAGTAGGGGCTAAGAGTCACTAGAGGGTAGCAGCTGCCTGCTTGTTACCACAGACAAGCCTGGATCTGACAGAAGATGCTGGTTTTCTGCTGCCTTTGATCCGTCATGAGAGGATTGTAAGAGGAAAATGTCTCATGTTGAATCAAATGTAAAACCTCAGTTGTACTTGTTCAACTTGTACAAATCTAACTGAGCCAACATTATAAGCATGAGCAACTTCTATTCCATCATCCTGAATTACTTCTTGTGCATTGAAATTTAGGACGCACGCACGAAAATATTTTCAAAGAATAAATTCCAACATGTGTCTGGATTAATTGGTCAACACATCCTCAGCACTGAGGCTGTTTTCTGGGGGAAAACCCTCGGCCCAGTTTGGGTGGAGTTGGAATGAAGGGTGAGATCAAAAGGATTGGGAGGCTGGGGTTAAAGAGGGAGACTGGGGGGGGTGACACCCAAGCTTCAACCGAGTCATGATGTTCTGGAACATTTGCAAAGTCTTTCACACACATGCATGTACAAACATAGACAAGAACACACAACCAGCCACACCCACGTCGACACAGTCAGTATTCTGAAATAAACCTAAAACACCTCCAGTCTCCATCTGATCTCCCCTGGTGCCATGAGTCTCTGCTTGAGCCTCCATCAGCCATCTGATTGCACAACTGATATTGTGGAGAAGGGGAGTCCCACCAGCTACCTACTGCTCACAAACATGTTGTGGTGGTTTCCATGCGGACACAGAGGGAGGCCCAAAGAGTTACGCAACAACGCCTCCCACTGAGCTAAAAACTTTTCAGATGAAAAAGTGGCTTGTGTAAAAAAAAAGAAAAAAGAAAAAGGCAGGCTTGCATATGTGTGGGTGTGCAACAAGTGTACACACTCAAAAAGAGCACACTGGACTGGGAACAGCAGTTGGATGCTTTCCCAGCCTGCACTGGGAGTGGTGAATCATGATGTCACTTGCTTGCAAGTGCTGTGTGTGTGCATGTGTGTGTGTGTGTGCGTGTGTGTGTGTATGTGACTAACTTGCAGCCAAATGTGTAAAGTTAATGAACTCCACCATTTCTGAGAGAGTGTGTGTGTGTGTGTGTGTGTGTGTGTGTGTGTGTGTGTGTGTGTGTGTGAGAGAGAGAGCTTTGTGTGTGTGAAAGGGCTGGGTGGTGAATATTCCATTGTCCAGACTAACCTTGGATGGTATGAACTGTATTGGAAAAGTCCTCTCACACATAGCAACACAGGCCCCCGTGTGGGAGTGCATTGTGTGTGGGAGTGTGAGGCTACATGCACACTAATATGGTTTCGTTTTAAAACAAATAACGTTTGCTGCATTTACTCTTAGCGTCCAGATTACTCTGCCATTTTAGAACCACTGAAACTTTTGGAAACGTTTTAGATTGAAAACTGTGAAATTGCATTTTAATGTGGAGGAGAAGAAACAGAAACTTTTGGAAATGATGACGCAGGCGCCCGCTTCCTGATTGGATATCATCAGTCACTGATTCGTCTTGTGACCGTTTTCCAGAAGAAATCAGACTGGACTTCCAGCAATTAATTCAACATGGATAACCAATTACAGTCATTATTTATTGTCTATGCTGGAAGCTGTTGTGTAGCTTCTGGTACAAACATATCCTCAAATAAAGGAACAAAGGAATAGCAGTATTAGGGGTTTGCAAGGCCGTGTGGTGATTGAATGTTGGTTCAGATGGATCTTCCTTTTGCCATCTATGCCTGTTTTTGTTCTGCTATTTCAAGCTTAGGTCGAAACAAAGCCCAAATGCTGCACTCTGGTACGACAGGGATTTCCTAATGAACCACTGATGTGAGAACAGACAACAGTAAAACTGAGGGGAAATGAGTGACACATGTGTTCACCAAATTTCTTGACACACAAAGTAGTAAACTGCTGATTTGTAACCATTCATTTTTAAGGTGAAAGTACTGTAATTTGGTGCAGTAGTAGACAGTCACATCTACATGTATTTTAAGGAACGTTTGTCAAGATGGAGGTTATTTCTGAAACAATGCTTTCAAAATGCAGTTGTATGTAAATCCAATCACAAGTGTGGACGTAGCCTGAGTGTGTGTGTGTGTGTGTGTGTGTGTGTGTGTGTGTGTGTGTGTAAATGAGTGCATTCATCTGCGTGCCTGTGCACCTTGGTTCAAACAGGCGTCTTTCCCTGCTTGGCCGAGGTTCCCGCTGTGACCTTATTTCCTGTGGAAGCAGCCGAGGAATGATGTCACCCTCCGCCAACCCAGAGTCAACAACTGTACGCTGTGGCCCCCCCCTTGCCTTTTCCCCGCTAACCCCCTCCCCCAGCTCCACGAGTCTCTTTCTCATCTCTGTTCTTTTTGTACGCCTGTTCCTCTTCTTCTCCAACTCCCTGTGAATTCCTCTTTTCTCCAAGTCTCAGATAACAAAAACTTCTACCCACCTGCTGCCTCACACAGACATCCATTCATTCTGCTTTCCTGTCTTCCTATCATTTCCTTAGTATCGCCGCGCTTTTTTTAATCGCTCCTTCGGTCCACTTTTCAAGGCTCCCTGTGCCAAAACATGGTAGGTCGGAGAGGTCAGCAGTTCCTTTCCTCAGCTGGTTACAAAAATGTGGACAGGAAAAGTCAGAAAGAGGAAGACTGACTCACAGATGAGGGATGTTATTTTCAGATGAGGGTATGTTGAACACAGACATATCCTTCCTCTTTCATCCCACCAGGTAGATTACAAAGCCACAGGTAAAGACGCATTATTTACTTATCATTATTTAACTCCATTTATAGGTCGGCTGGGTTTCTGTATAATCACATATGCAACTTTGATGGGGCTCAACAGCATCTGAGAAAAGTCCCTGCTCCTTTATGTGTTGCAGTTTTACTAGGATGCTGATTAGATTTCTGACGGATAAGTAAATTTACTCACACAGTATGCTGCCATATACAGAAATTAATTCCACTGAAAGATATATTTCAGTTTATGTCTCCAGTTGCAACTCCAACATTACTATTTTTTATTGGATGATGTCTCACTTATCCAGATCTGGGTATGCACAAAGTGTGAACTGACTCCTCACCAGCTCACCCTAACTCAAGCTCTAACTGACCAGCACTGTTTCCAGCCTAGCAACACGGCCACAGCAGTTGTCCCCAACACTCAAATCAGCAGCGGGTTAATGAAGCCATCAGGACGGCAGCTCTGCCAGGACACAGCCAGGCGTGTGTGTGTGTGTGTAAATCATGTCGCTGGTGGCTCGTTATTCAAACAAAAACATTAAGGTCAAATTCAGGTGCAGGGAAATGTGCTATTGAATATCTCTTCTTGTATTTCCCAAAAACCAAGACAGGTGAAGAAAAAGACAGAGCAGCCGCCACTGGAAGGCCATTGACCTGAAGTACCATGAACAGATTTAGCCGACTCCGCTCGCAGCATCACCGCTGCCACGTCTCCCCACTCTCAGTCTGACTGTTGTGGCCTTGCCTCTGATTTATATCAGCCAGCTTCCTTGTCTCCATGGATATTAATGGGTCGGCTCTGACAGGTGCAGAAAGCCCTGTATTAGTCTGTCAGCAGCAGAATCAACAATAAACACGTGCGCACATACACACACGCACGCGCATGAGGATGCTACTGCCTGAGGCCGGTGTCATCCCAGAGGGCTTAGCAGAGCTTCCTATCAAAGCCGTGGCAGTGCCAAGGGAAACACAGCTACAAATCTCCAAGGTGGAGTGTGTGAGTAGTTGTGTATGAGAGCGCAAGGGCATTTTCTCACTTGTGTGTGAGGGGGCTCGCCTTGTTTATGGTTTGATTGGCAGTTTAATGTGCAGCTGAGGCAGGAGGCGGGGTTGGCGCTGAGGTATATTAGCATAATTCCCAGAGTGCCAGAGCTGGTATTGGGTGTCAGAGAGCTATTCCGAAACTCAGCTGTGACCCACAGTAGCACGGGGTCAACTTACCCTTGGGCCAACAAAACAGACACGCACGCATACGCTCGGCCAAGCACGCATTCACAAAATGGGATTCGTATGAATACATCTGTATGCATGTGCACGTGCACGTGCATGAACACAAATGTAAATGCATTTGCGCACGGGAACATCTGGACATGTGAGAAAGCCTGGATGCACACACAACACGCACACAAACTTGGACGCCGTCGCACACGCACACACACATATGCAGGTTCATTTACACTGTGGCGACAGTGAGTCTGTTAGCGGGATGCCATAGTACAGAGGGGTGGACAGATTTAGGCCTCCCTCACACCTAGCTCTGCCAGGGGTGGAGGGGGGGCTGGAGGGTAACGATACCGTTAACACTCAGTGTGCCAACAGATGCCCCCCACACCCTACCCCACCTCGCCCCGCCACCCCTCCCCCCCTGCTGCGCTCCAATCAGCACATCTCATTGGGTTGCTCTGCCCGCCACACAGCAACAACTGTTATTCACCGCTCCCAAAATAACACAGCGGCCAATCACAGGGCGGGAAGACAGGCGGCGGTCAACGTTAGAGCGACTCCTTGACTGCAGGTGAAAGAAGGACACTACGAAAGAAAAACAAAAGGGACACAAAGGAGGAGAGCAGCAAGAATGGCGAGCGATTACAAGAAATGTGGAGGCAGAGGAGCAGAAAAACAAAAAGAGAGAGAAGGGAGGGATGGATCTGCAGACAGAGGACGGAGGAGGAATGAGATCGTGTAATGATGTGTTCGGGTGCAGGCTGTTCTGTTCTGACTGTGGCAGCTACCATGGTAACCTCATAAATAGGTGCCCTACATATCATCAGGGCATAAGGTTACACAGCTCAGTAAACAAACACACACACACAAACAGCAGCGGGGGGCTGGTGTGGAGAAGGAGGGATGGTGGGGGAGCAACAAAAATAAGCAAATTAGTAAGAGAGGAAAGGGGGAGTGAGGCAGGGAGAGAGACTGATAACAGTAATGAGCCGGTGTGTAGGTGTTAATGTGTGTTTGTCTGTCATACATAATTACCTAAATCTACAATGTGCTGTTGAACACCCACATCAGAGACAAGTGGAGGTAACCCCCCCTTTCTAAGTTTATTCATTGCAGTGTCAGTGCCTCACGCACACCAATTCACACACACATAGAAACACATGCTGCACTTCCTTTACCCTCTCTCTGCCTCTGTAGCACAACCCGAAATTACCTTTAAATATTCCCCTGGGTGGAAAGCAGAGCCAACACACACATGTCTGCATGCACACACTCGTGTATACACAGTTTAAAACACAAGTTAAAAACCAGGAGAAGTCAACACTGACGAGCCACTCCTAACACAATGGGCTCTTCTGTGCAGTGATTCAGAACGCCAGCGTTTTTATTCAAGCCCAGATTGGAAAACTGTATCGGCGTGTTCATCGCAGTTAATGAATACTATTCATCACGGCCCATCAATCACAGTGGCATCAAGCCCGTTGTCACAGCGATAAAATTCTCGCCTGGGTGTTTTATATGACATGTATTGAGAGCAATCAAAGCTTTCCTTCAAATTGTCAGTCTAACGCTGTCAATCACTCTGTTTCTTGGTTCCTGTGTGTCTGACACTTAGTCAGCCACTCTCCCTGTCAATTTGCTTCTTTCCACCATGGCAACACTGAAATTCAAAATACATATTTGGATGCTGCTGCTGCTGTATTTTGATATTTACTAAGTGCAGCGCCAGTGAACATGAAAAAAATCGAAAGCTGCACAGCATGCAAACATCCTCCGAAATCTTGAAATTGACAAACTGCTTTGCAACAGATTTGTACGGTCCCATACTCCAAATACCAGAAGTGACTTTGTCTTCTACAAAGCAGCGAGTTGGTTTTTCAGCCAGAGGAAGTTGGGCTCAGTAATGACTCATTTTTCACATCAGACACTTAGAAATAATTCAGGTCTGAGATATGCAGTTTATTATATGATTTAAGTCCTTGAAATTTCTATTCCTTTAATAGATGAGTTTTAAATGTGTTAAAAGCCAGTGTTAATGCTCACTAAATATCTGGATGTCTCTCTGGCAGTTTTTTTTCGTAATGTGTGTCTTTCACTTACTCTGATCACCTCTGGAGTCTGCTGGATGAGGAGGGTTGAACCAGTGTCTCTCACAGCGGCGGGGTCACCAACAGCGACGGCAGCATCTCTTATGGCCACCACAACCGGGGTGGCAACAGGGGCCGGAGCTTCAGGTGCAGCCGCAGGTGTAGGTTCGGCTGAATGTGTGGAGAAATGCGAGCTTGCAGGTGCAGGTGTTACAGGGGCAGGGATGGATTTTGGATCAGTCTCACCTGCAGAGGCTTCTATAACTTCTGTAGCCTCAGCTGTGGGTTCAGGTGTGGGTGTAGGCAGAGGTTTGGGGGTAGTATCCGGTGTAGGTTTAGGTGCAGGTTCGAGTGTAGCATCGCACACAGCTTCAGATACTTCAATTACAGGTGTTGGTGCAGGTAAAACTGCAGGTGTATTTGCCAGGGAGTGTTTTGGCGGTATAGCTGGGACAGCATTTGTTTGTATGGATGGAGTAATGGGAGGTGCTGGTGGGGTCGGGCTCTCCACAGGCGTGTCGACCCTGCCAGTCGTGGCCAGTGTATCCTGCAAAAGCCTCATCACCTCCCGCTCCTTCCCGCTGTTCCTCTCAGCACTACCTGTGCTCCCTGCCCCAGAATCCACCAGCTCCTGGGCAAAACTCTCAATGCTCTCCAGGATCCTCAGCAGTAGAGCCCCATCCTCCTCCTCTCCCAATACAGCCTCACTGTTCTCTCCCAGGGGAGGAGTGAGACTCCTGGAGCTTGGGCCATTCATGGCTAGGTGGTTGTCTGGCTTCTGGACTTGGAATTGGGTCATTTTGGACTGAGTATGGGCCTCACTGGAAGTAATTCCCTGGCCTCCTTCTCTCTTCCTGGTTTTGGCTGGAAGTGGAGGTTCAGTGTTTCTGGGGTGACTCATACTCTGAGACAGATTCTCTAAGTCCATCAGCAACTTGTCAATGTCATCATTCCTGTGCGAGACAGCTTTGGGTGCTGAGACTGTTTGTGAGGCAGAGGAAGGCCAGGTGGGACTGTAGCCAGTGCTGGCCGGCAACGTATTTGAAGAGTTATGGAGTGTGCGTGGATGGGACAGATGCATGTGCTGACCAAGTGTTGTCCCGTTGTTGCTCACCCCTCTGGCTGGAGTGTGTGTCTGTTGTGAGATTTGTTCTGGTGTCTTGTCCACATCTGCTTCTTCCTCCTCAATATAAAGAGCCTCCATTGGGGATGCTGGAGGAGTGTGTGCATACAGGGGGGTCGGGGAGGTACGAAGAGGAGAGGGAGAGTGTGTTGGAGAGGATCTGGATGGAGAGCATGAGACAGATGGAGGAGAGAGTGTGTGTTGTGTGATGGAAGAAGGATGTGGATGTTGTAGTCCATTGGTAAGTGGGGCAACTCTGGACGGGGAGCTTTGGACTGGTTTGGTGTGGATGGAGTCTGATTTCAAAGAGGATGAGGAGGAAGATAAAACAGAGGACGGAGTAGAAGATGCAGAATGAGGAACAGTCTTTGGGATAGGAGGTGACTGCACGACATCCTCATAGCGAGGAGGTTGCTCATTGCCAAATATTGGAGAGTATGGCCCCTGCTGAATGGAGTGAAGAGTGTTGACCAGCTCAGCCAGATCACCGCTTCCAGGCAAACCCTGACCCCCCTGCCCACCGCCTCCCAAACTTCCAATTCCCTCCAGCTCCAGAGGTAGTCTCTTCAAATAGGAGCTGAGTCGGGTCATCACGGCCCGATATACACTGTCGGGACTGGCTCCTCCATCCTCTGGCCCTCCACCAGCTTTGCGTCTGATGCACTGCTTGATGATGTCGGTGCATTTCTTTAGGTCTTCCGAACATTTAAGCAGGATGTCAAGGCAGGCACGGATGTCCTCTCCACCTGCTCCCCCAGAGCCTGCCTCCGCTCGTGTCTTCTCCAGCAAACGGGCAATTAGATTCTCCTCTCCCAGGGTGTTGAGGTACAGGGAGGCTACTGTGTTCAGACTTTGGTCCAAAGACCCAATACTTGACAGGCTGCTTGTTGATCCACCACCCACTTTGGTGATGGCTGACAAGGTGCTTGTGCTGCCCTTTAGTTTTGTCTCCTCCAGGCCGGCTCCTTTACCTGGCACAAAAGGTGGCAGGTTCTCATCATTAGGAGTAGTAATGCCATTTGTCATGCCATTAGTCGTTCCATTTGAAGTGATGTGGGAGCTAAAGTGGCCGTAGATAATCTCCAGGTCGGTGGAGCGACGGCTGAAAGAGTCGGGACGGACCTTACGACCTTTCCGGAAGGTGACGTGGCTGGAGGAGGAGAGGCGGAGCTTGTCAAAAGAAAACTCTTTGAGCTTACCACTGGCCAGGTTGATGGCCTCTTCGGTAATGTCCTTCAGACTGCCAGAGGCACTCAGGTTCCCAGTCGATCCTCCAACACTGGGGGTCTTTTTACCACGCCACGTGGGGCTGTCCTCCCCCAAAGACAAATTGCCGCTGCTGCCTGCCCTCTCTAGACCACCATTATAACTAGCATCCATGGTAACACTAATTTTACCATGGTTAGGAAGTTGATGAGTGATCATGTTACGGGAGTGTGTGAGTGAGCTGTTTGGGTCAAGGTATGCTGGGTCAGGTGCAACAAGCAGCTCAGAACACGTGCCACGGTGTGCCACAGTACAGTCCAGTCCCTGGGACAGCGCCCCACATGGGCCTGAGCAGTAGTGCACAGCATGGGAGTGAGTGCGTCGGTCCACAACCACGCTGTTGTAGCAGCTCACACTGCTCACCACGATACGATAGGCTGCTGCCATGATGATCAATATCCTTCAGGGCATAGGAAGTTCAAAATAATATCAAAGTGTAAAACAAAAACAATATAGTTTTAAAAAAATCCTCCTGGATTAAAAAGTTTTGTTGAAACTCCTTTAGTCGAGAGAGAAAAACAGAAGAAATATTGAATCATCTCACTGAAAAAAGTCTTAACTCCATGGTGGAAATTTTCAAAGACACACAATGCTGTAGCAAAAACAAAAATTGGCAATCAGCACCTGTAGAGAAATGTCTACAACAACGACTTGCAAAGTCGATATCCTTTCATGCTTGCACCCAAAAAAGACTTAAAGAGTTCATCTCTTGCAAAGGAAAAGAATTCAGGAATCTCTGGGCCTCTTAATAACAGCTGTAAGGTTCCTCCTCTCTCCACAGGCACCTTCTCCGCTTCCTCTCTAGCAGCAGCTCATTAGCCACTAATGACAGCCATGGAGGAAGGCGACAGCAGAAGATCCAGCTGGGATATCACCCATCCCTCCAAAGCAGCCCCAGGGGCCTAATCCGAGGCCAGCGAGGCCTTAACATGGCACCAGCCTGGGCTCATCCCCCGGGCAATGAGATGTTAGAGGAACCCCCTTATCTCAGTCTGTGGTTTCTGAAGTCCTGACGGAGCAGAGAAGCGTTCGCTGACTCCAACGCAGCTGCCGAATAGCAGGGGACTGACCGCAGATGGCCGACTGCCTCCTTCTTCTGTGTGTGTGTCAGTCTTGTACTCGCTCTCGACCCTTCCGCCTCCCGCTGTCGGCCATGTGTCAGAGGAAGTGTGTGTTTCTGACAGGAGGACACCACCTGCGAGTCAGCAGAGAGGGGAGGGAGGGAGGCAGGGAGGAGGGTGAGAAAGAGGGAAAGGGAAAACAGAGGGAGAGAAAGTAAATCATTAAGACGGTTATCAAGAAGTGGATCATTGTGAATGTGAGTGCGTGTGTGTGTGTGTGAGTTGTCTATGAGCAAGACATTCTCCCTCCAGCTATCATCCACATCACACAGGTTTTGCCTCTTATCATCAAAAAAACCTGCAAAACCGCACGTAACTCCCAACCACATCAACCCGAAACACACACATATACATACACAGATCAAAAGGAAGGGAGGCGTAGAAGCGTGGAAGGTTAAAGAGGCAAAGCAGAAAAAAGATGTGACTCCCTCTCTCATTACAGCAGAGCTACAAAGAGTTTTCTTTAACCCCGCTGAGAAATCACGACTCAGTAAAAAGAGTGTCGGAAGGAGAAAACACCTGTTGCTTTCAGCTTCACTCTGCTCCAGCACGAATCCCATATTGCCGCAATAAAGATGTATTTTTCTGTACTACTGCGTTTTATTTTATTCTGTATTATCATTTTTTAACTTCCAGTGCAAACAAGCACAAACAAGGAATGAAAGACAGAAACTTAAGGTACTTTTTACATGGGATTAAAATCTGACTTTTGGACAAACTGATCCACCTGAAAGCTACATTTTCTTTTCAGACAGAGAAGCATGTTTCATAATTTTGACATATATTTTAATTTTGATTACTTTTTCAAAATGAAAACTTTTAAGATAATCTTCCATTGCTGCTGGTTTCATACTGGAGAGGCAGCTCTGTACAGTTAAAGGAGTCAAGCAACACCAGTAACAGGCCACATACCAGGAACTAACAGAGCAAAAAGAGTAAACACATTGTGCAGTAAACCTGCGGTAGTAAAATGATTCAGCATGGAAGGACCCAGTTTTACTCTCTTTTGTTTTGCTCTGGTTTACGTTTTTCTCTACATCTCTTTCCCCCTCAGCGAATTACTTTTAGATGCCCTTGAGTCTCAGGTTCAATCTTCAATTGCACCACTTTCTTTTTCTCTCTCTCTCTCTCCCTCTGTTTTCCCTCCTCCTCCGCAGTGGCAACACATTCCTCAGAGTTGTGCCCTCTTACACATGCGTGCCCATATAGACTGTATATAAATACATATACATTAACTGTAATACTGCGGTGAGACAGCGCAACTATAGACACAACCACACACATGCAATCGAAACCGCAAGCTCAATCCCAACCATACAAACATACTGTCCATGTACTGAAACTGAATTTAAGAAATGCAAATTTAAGACTTCATCACTGTGCAAATTTGAATCTATACAGGATTTTAAAAAGAAAACTGAAAAGTAGAAATCTGGAGAAGCCAAGGTCTTGTATTGGAATAACTAATTTTTCAGATTTTTTAAGCATTCACAAAAACCCTGCCAGCGCAGACACAAGGCTGATGAGTTTATTTAAGTTCATACCTGTGGGGTGAAGGATTTTCAGGATAACCACGGGAAGAAAGAACAACACTGAAAAGGTTATTACAACTCGGACTGAGAGCGCAGACACATGATCTGTAGGGAGATCTCGAGGGAATTATGGAGCTGGAGTTTCCTGCTCAAAAGTGTGAAAAAGAGCAACTGGGGAGAGTGGGAGGAATGAGTAGTGGGCTTGTGGGTGGGGGAGAGAGCGGCTGGCAAGGTCGGGGTGGGGGTGGTGGGGGGTGTTGGCACCTGGAAAAACAACTATTAAGGAGTTTGTATGGAAAAAACAGGCGGTCACCTCATCTCTCTGTCTCCCTTTCGCCTCAAACAAACACAACAGCTGGATGCTGCTGACTCAGTCTCTTGAGCAGGAAATTGCTCTTTGTGGCATTTGAAATCTTGATAGACAGTTAGAAATAGACTATTACAGGACAGTAATCGCACACACACACTCACGGCCACGCTACTTATCTCTGTGTATATCTCAGTAGACGACGGCTTCCCGAAGTGATAGAGAGCATGTAAACAAACTCCACTGGTGTTTATAACGCTGAGCCACCTCCACACACACACACGCACGCACGTGCACACACCCACTCATGAACGCCTGCACATGCCTCACTGACACACATTACAGAAAAAGATGATTCACTAGCGAACACACACACACGTTCTGTTCCTTTCGAGCCTCGCTGTGATTTAGCAGCAGCTCAGTGTTTTTTTAGATATATTTCATGGGCGGGTTAGCGGAGAATGCTCAGAGGTATCGGCTTCCAGTTTAACGTCAACAAGCCAAAGCTTACAGCTGAAATCAGGAATGTTTTTGGACACGGAAAATGGGGGGTTATTTTTAAGAAATCTCGCAAGGAAATAAAAACAAAACATCTGTTAACTCTCATACTCTATTAATTCCAAATACAGGTAGCCTGATATTTTATTTCATTGCTTATACAATAAATTTTCAGCAGATCAAAACTTGCTGTTGACCAAGACACAATGATAGATACCTCTTTTTTTGTTTTAAGGTTTTAACGAAAGGCATCATAATGCAATTCTGAATCTGATCCATCAACTTTATCGTTTACTTCCTCCACTTCTTCCCAGAGGTTTTATTGCTCTCTCTGTCCGTGTGAATGGATTCGAATCAGAAGACGAGAGAAGAGGATTCGCTGATTGTGTTTCTCTCTGATTATTTGTGGCGACCTTTTCCCCTCTCTCCTTCCCATCTTCCCATTCTCTCCCTCTTCTCCTCACCCCGCCCTCCTTCATTCTCCTCCATCTAAAAAAGTCTTCCCTTCAACCTGACCTTCACCAGGAAGCACTAAATCACCGGAGGCCACTTCTGTCACAACCTCCGATCCAGCCACTAAAAGTATGCTTGAGCATGTGTGTGCATCAGCAAACCAAAGAGGTCGCGTACTTTGCACACACGAATACACGCATGTTGTTCTGCTGTGCGTGTGTGTGTGTCAATGGGTACACAGTAAAGGGGCCAGGGGGGCCTCCCGGGGGGAAGTGGGTCTTTGTGAAGAAGAAGGCCCAAATAGGAACCCCAAACATACCCAGAGGGAGAGGACAGGTCTGCACTAGCCCTCTCACTGTATACACACACACACTCACACACACACACACACAGCTTGATGCACAAGTTGCTTCTGAGCTCACACAGAGAAAACAGAGCTCCGCTATGCCATGCACATACTAAACAGATCCAAGAGAGAGAGACTAGTGGCTCAGTGGGTATTGACTTCTGCTCCACTATGGGAGACAACAGCAGCTACAAAAGAAGGATTACTGAGCGTTTCACAGCATAAGTCTCCTCTGAGAAACACAAACACACATCCTCATAAGATAATGCACACAAACATATGCAAACACAAACTGCACTACAAAATGCAGTTTTTATATCCAACAATCAAAGCATTTAATTAAATCCATCGATCCTTTCTTCCTTTAATTCTCACTTTTCCTCTCTCCCACGCTCTGATCTTCACAAATGTCCAACGAACTAACAGCAGTTCTGACCCACTTCTCTGCTTCTTTCTATAATCCGCACATGAATTATTTACTCGGACTTCTAAGTGCCTCCATACACACACTCACACATGCACACAGCGACTACACACACAGTCATATTCCCTTGAAAACAGGGTCAAACTTTTTTTCTGTTCCGGGGTTTGTTCATCAGCTGAGCATCAATCAGCTGTCTCGCTGTCACTGTGAGACAGAGGTGCAGACAGATGGAGAGACACTCGGGCAGGCAGCTCTGTCCTCGTCAGGCCACGGCCACACTTTCACAGTCATCATCATTTTCTTTGTCAGCTACAGCTGCACACAAATCAGACTGAGAAAAACGACCTGGCAATGAGATGGTCCAAAATGGGAAGAGGAGAAACAATTGTCGTGCATGTGCAGGTGAAAAAAACTCAACGCAGGAAACACAAGAGAAAAGTTTTTTTTGCTTTAAATCTGAACTCAGTATTAAACTATTTGCAGAGTTCAAGTCGGCTTGAATCCTGAAATCATCCTCTCTCCATCTCCTTTTGTTTTCTTTTTGTCTAATAAAGCCTTAAAATAATAATAACTAAAATATAACAAGTTACATATGTGACATTGAAACGTAGCAGGAGGCTTCTGTTGACCGTGCCAGATGCACAGGGTTATCAGTCGTTCTTGAGAAGGAAAGCTGGAGTTTTTAGGCAAAAAAGCCAGGTCCCACGCAGAGACAGGCAGGGAGCTGCTATGCAAACCAGACGTCTGTACACGAGCCAAAACACAGGCTGGAGACGGATCAGAGGGGATATCTGACACAATTAAGGATTAAGGGACGGTTAAGGTTTGTTTAGATGTTACAAACAGTGGAAAGCATAAAATAACCATTTTCTTACATTTGTGGATGAGGAATATCCCGTAAATGAGGGAAGACAACAAGTCAGGTGTGCTCACGGTATGTGCATGTAAACACACATACACACACACACACACACACACACACACACACACATATATACAAAAACAGACACAAACACACAAACCACACATGAACCCATTGTTTGATTGTTTTTGGTTTCCATGGTGTTGTATCCTTTCGGCATATTTATCCATGTGTTTAAGCCTCACACACACACACACACACACACACACACACACACACACATTTTTTATGTATATAGTTAGGGCTCTAAAAAGAGAAAGAGACACACATTTAAAGAGCATATGTTTGTTATCAAAACTGTAAAATTGAATATGAACAGCAATGTGTGTGTATGTGCGCATCTCTGTGTGACTGTGTGTATGTGTGCATCTGTGTGTGACTGTGTGTGTGTGTATGGCAAAGACTTGGGGGTTCTCTCATTATGTCTGCCAAACTTATTGTCTGGATGAGACCCAGGCTGCCGAGAGCACAAATCACTGCACTCTGGAGACACACACACATACACACACACACACACAGCTGCTCATGATGAAACCACATCTGCAGGCTTCATAGAGCACGCCCCAGAATAATAGCACCGGTCTTTGTAGGTCAGAACAGCAGTCAGGGCTGAACAGGACTAAGCTGCTTGCAGACAGGTCCAGGCCTATAGGGACAGTTTTATAAAAATCACCGCGCAGGCATTTTTAAGGTAAACAAAGAGAGGAAACGCAGGACAAAGAGAGCATTGATTTATATTTGTATAGTTGGTATTCATCTTAATGTCACGACAGAGAGTGATCCATCTGTTTTCTATTGCTTTTATCAAGCAGACAGAGTCAAATCGTCTTTGCAGGCAGGACTGGGTTTTAAAGGCATTTCTGCTTCTTTAGGCAGCACGGATGAAAACAGTGAACAACCAGGGTATTAGAAATGTTTCAAAGCAACTAAAAAAGACAGGATGTGATATGTGAACTAAAGTAGATTCCACTGAACATTGATAAAAGATAACATTGAGTTATCGCCAAGCCTTTGCTCCAATATTTCTTATTATGGTGAACATGATTATTACTGGTGTCTATGTGAGGAAATTATTAACAGAGAGAAAATTTAGAGAAGGTTCAACATCATCCTATAGATCCAACTGGAGCTGCAACAATTAGTCGATTAATCAATTAGCCAAAAATTTGGTAATTGATTGATATGATGTTTTTCTTTGTCACAGTAACCTGAAAATTTGGCTTTTGGACTGTTGAATAAAACATGCTATCTGAGCACATCACTGTGAACTGTGGGAAACTATAACGACGTTTTTCACTTTTTATAAACGATTAATTATGAAAACAATCTGCAAATGGGTTGGTCATGAAACTAATCATTAGTTGAAGCCCTGCATCTGTTCATACTGTTGTTGTAAAATTGCATCACCTGCTTCATAGTCATTCATAAGCTGTTTGGCTACCAGCTGACTCGTAGTGTCCAATCATAATCATGCAGGTGTGGAAAAACACTTCTCACTAATACTATCAAACACTTTCACTATTACACATCACTCCACCTTATGCATACAACATTTGTTATTGTTGAGTTGACTATGATTTAATGATCATGGAAAGGGAGATTAGTTTGAGTTTGTCTGCAACTGGGAAAGTCGGTAATGAAGCCAATTACCCCAAAACTAAACTATACCATACTACTCCTCTTATTCTCCTCACAGTCCTCCTCTTTCCATCATCTCCCTCCCTCCTTTACTTAATTCATCCCTCCTCCACTCTAACAGGCCACACGCTGCTATTTTACAGGCCAAGATGGCACAAGTGCTCCTCCACAGCTCTACACCTCCAGCGCTACACCAGCTGTTCCCCCAGCGCTCTTCACATCTCCCGGGATCGTGGGCTGTGTGAATAGCTCAGCACCTCATTAGGAACAAGACAGTAACCCTGAGGACGGCAGGACACACGGACACACAATCACGCATGATATATTTCCCCTTAGGGGAGGCGTTGAGGGCAGAGAAGAGGATGTTTTTGTGCTTCTGAGCAGATGAGGGAAAACGGTGACTCACGTCTTTTCTTATCCTTAAATGTTTCCTGCTTGGCCTTATAAGGCTAACGCACAGCCTTGGTCACACACACACACACAGACACACACACAAACACACACATACAGATCCTGCTGTTCCACTGCAGAGGGCAAAAAAAAAAACATGCTGTAAATACGCAACACTGTAGGCCACATGAGACGATGATGATGAAAGCTGGCATCGGCTTCAAAACATCCAAACCTGCAGTATGCACACACACACACACACACACACACACACCGACAAATATCAAAAAGAGTGCACACACGTACGCAGTCAAACATACTTCTGCACTACACCCATACAGATACAAACATGTACGTGAGCGCCGGCATGCACAAGAGCACACCTACACACACACACACACAGAAACAAACACCTACATACACACACACACACACACATATCTGTCTGTCCTGCATTGCCTGAAGCTCACCATGACCCGGTCTCTGCATTGCTGCTAATTTAAAAAGCACATTTTGGGTGATGTCATGCTTTTGGCTGCTAACGCAAATACAGACACACAAAACAGATACCAGACACACACATGCCCACACACAAACACACACACATACACAGACATGCACGTTGGCACAGAAGACAAAGGACACACAAATAAATCTAATGTAATGTGCAAAGACAGCTGACCTGGATTCAGCCAGTCAACAGTTTATTCTTGCTACCACCTACAATCCAGACCCGAAGGCGACCAGCTCACACCAACCACTTCCAAAATCATACAGTAACATGAGGAAATACAGCACAGAGGCAGAGGATCTGTGTTGAGAGCAGCGAGGCTTAAAATCAATAAGCCAAAGCGTCATTCAGTGCAATAAATCTGTCATAAACGAAGATTACTGTCCAGCCCATTTGAACAGATAATTGACAGATCAGTCGGTTCATCAGTGAAGACTTTCATAAATGTGCTGTGTAGGATTCTTACTGTAAAGTAGAAAAATCTCTGTTTAAGAATTTAGAAAAATAAATAATCTTGATACACAGACAATATTGTTTTTTTTGTTAACCAGCAGCTCTGACATCTGAATTATTACTAGCTGCTTCTCTCACCTTTTATACTTTTTAAACTTTGATTCTGATCACAACATCAGTATTTCCCAGTCAATCTTTTGCTCCCGATCCCTAACTTTTTTTTTCACATATGCTGCATTAGTCCCCAGAACTGATGTGCAAAATCGTCCTCTTTAATATTGAGTATCTGCTAATATTGAGCCCTTAGTCTATATTTATTTTCTCTTACATAAAACAGAAGAAATGAACACACTCCGCCAAAAATGTCCTACTGTAAAACAGCAAAAATGGGTGAACACAATTAATTATGAGGTGTTGAGTGCTGATGCATACTTATATCCCAAAAAAGGAAGAGAAGTCGACCAAAACTAGACGACACGGAGCCAGAACAAGACCAAGTCCCAGATCAACTGCTGGTCAGAGCTGAATGACTTGTTCCAAAAATGTTCTGGACTCAGACATTCCCCAGATACCAGAGTGCTTTTACACTAACACACATCATTCAAAGAGTTACACACACTTGAAAAATTGCACGGCACGCTCCTTCGTTTGGGACACTGTCCTCAATCCCAACACTGTAAAACTGAACAGCAACAACTATGAAAAAATGAGCAGTAAAGTCACAAGACAACGGCCCACGAGGAGCTCACCGTGGGGGGTATCAGGCACGCCACCGGCTAACTTTAATTGACGTGCAGTATGTGTTTAGTGGGCAGGTCTGGCATGACAGGTTGTGAAATGACAACATAATGTTTGTACACAAACACACCCACACACACGAGCGCAGACGACCGAGGGTGAATCACACACAAGAGAGGAGAAAGAGAGGGCGAGGCGACGGCGGAGGAGAAAAGATATCGAGCAGAAAAACCGCCTGCTATATGATTTCCAATAACTTTCTCACAGTTATTGAACCAGGAAAAAATGCAACAGAGGCTCAGAGCAAAGCTGCAAACCGACCTGCAAGAAGAACAGGTGCAGAGTTTTTTCTTTCCTTATATGATTTCTAGCATTAGCATGAAAGTAAAGTTTATTATGATTGTTATTTTTATTGTGATTATGAGGATTGTTATTATTACGGTTTTTCAATAAATTCTGTTTTGTTCATAATGCAAGAGTTGGAATGATGAAAGATTCAAATATCAGCATTTTTACACATATTTTTAAGTTGATAAAATAACTAATATTAAACCTGCTAAGCCACAAAAACATTCAACTTTATCAGACTTCAGATCTTTCAAGTAACTTGAGTCTGTTGACTTTTTAGTACCAACCTATTAGAATGATATTTCTAGTTTAATCAGACTAAGTTTTTGTTCTTTATGCAGAAAATAACAAGTGCATATAAAAAAAGAGGTATAAAATGTTGGAGACTCTTAAAAAAGTCTCTTGGATGTCCAGAGTTCACATCTTAAACACCTCTGTCCTTCTTGGAAAATGGAGTCTGGACATCCCAAAGTAGCATCTAAAAGTCGTCTCATCAGTGACTGGCAGTATATACAATGTCACAGGAAAACATATAAAAAGACATTTAATCCCCTGAAGACGTCTTCTGGATGTCCAAACACACTGTTTTCCATACGTGATTGCAGTTACATGTAGGCAGCGGGACGATGTGTTTACAATGAGAGAAAGAGTGGAGATCTCTGGATTTGAACAGAAATCCATATAAGAGCATGTTTAGACTGGAGAGCCGAGGCTAGACTAACTAGTCTGAGGGCTCGGTGTGTGTGTGAGAGAGAGAGTTGACTGCTGTCCCTGTCCATCAGAGGGTCATATGAGGAGCAGATTAGGGTTTCTAACCGCAAACTGCTGTCGCCATGGCCCGTCGTCACAGTGAAGGTGAGGAGAGTCATCGTGTTGCGAAGCGCCACTGACTCACCCTTATCTCGCCGCCGCCATGCACACGAACACAGGCACGCACACACGCACGCAAAAACCACATCTAAATCAGGACTTTGTGGCGCGGCCTATCTCACATGGTCGTCATCCCTTCTGCAACATCATGACCAATCACGTCATGTTAAGGCAGAGCAGGCGAACGCCATCATTCAAATTAAGGGCTTTGACGAATTATTATTTTCATCATTCATACTTATTATTTTCTCATTTAACCAATTAATCATTTATACTTATAAGAGTTCAAACTATAAAGTTCAAACTATATGGTATAACAAGAAAGGAACACGGCATAAAACACTAGTATCTTAAGACACAATCTGACTGTATCAGTGCAAACTAAACCAAAGCAGTTTCATTTATAACCTGTCACTTTATTCCAAAAAAGTTCTATCCTGACCTCTGAATGTCGCTCTTGTTTTTGTCAACATTATATTTAATGGAAGGCTGTTCCCTAATGCAACACCTGTATATTTAAAAAACTGCTTCAAGATGCATTGAAAGCCAAAAGATATTCAGTTTCCGATTGTATGAAACAAAGAAAAGCAGCCAATCCTCATATTTGACCTGCTGAAACGAGGGAATTTCGGTTTATATATATTTTGTTTAAAAAGCTGTGATCCAACGTTTCAGTGTTTTAAGCAGTCCAGCCAATGTTTTAAAAGCCATTCTCAATGTTTTAAAAAGCTTTGCCATATTTTTTATGAGTCTTACACTTCTATAGTCCTTCACTGGTTTTCACATCATGATTGCACACAAGGAGAGGGAGCACACACGCACACACACACACAAAACCAATATAAATATGAGTGTAATAAATTGTTTTAAAACAAACAAATCAATTAAAAATCAGTGTTATTTAAACATTTTTCCTGTATGTCTTTGACAAATTAGCAATTTTAGGAGCATGTGTGCTCAAAACGCCACTGACCTCAAAACTCCAGTGCATCACTGTGTGTTGAGCCGGGCGGTTAAGGCCTTTCCAAACACCTCATACAACTGATTTCTGCTGACCATCGGACACGACCAACCCTCTAATCAGGATTTCCATGATGTATGTCGGTAATCTAATTCATCCCTGCTATTAGTGGATTTCATCTACCTCTAGGACCCTGACTCAGTGTCTGCTTCTTGTATTTCTATTACACGTGGACTCATCATAAAGTGGTTTCATCTCCTCACTGAAAACCATAAAGACAGAGGTGAAGTCATCTAACCATAGTTTTGAATTCGAGACTTGTCTTCTCCAAGATCCCTGAAATCCTCTGGTCTTTTTCAAAATGCTGTGCAGTTTCAACCAGCTATGACAGTCTGTGCGACCAGCTGTCACTTTAAGCCTGTTAGGGGGGGTATTTACAACCTGACATACAAACAAGACCATAAAACTGGACTCCCCTCACCTCTCCCTCAACCCTCCTCCCTCCCGCTTATTAAACTTCTACACAACCTCAAGTGAGGGAAAATTAGTGGTTACAGCAGTAAAGACACAACATGAAGATTTAATTGATATTAAACGGCTTATGGGATTCATTACAGCCGGAGATGAAAGCAAGATTTAAAAAAGTAACTGGGTTGCTCATTTATAAGCCCAGTTAACCCTACAAGTACATATATTGCACAATCACCCTTAAAAACACACATATGTGCTTCTCTTGCTCGCTCACGCACACACGCCACATCCTCTGTTACTGGGTTATTTTCTTCCCCAGTGTTTAGAGTCTATTCTTGGAGTTGTGTTTGTGACCCCGGTCGCTGCTCACGGTCAAATGTCTGGCTGCCTTTTCATCTCAGGGAACGAGTGCGCGCACATGTTTGCGAGTCTCGCTGTCTCTGAGTGCGTCACACAAAACCCGATCCACAGAGACGGGGGGGGCCATGTTGGCACCTTCTGGTCCACATCACCGTGAGCCAGCCCCAAAGATGTGTCCCTCTTGTTCTTTTCTTTTCTACCTCTCAGTACCTGCCAACCTGTTGTCTTCTTCCCGAGCGCTCTCCCTCTCATCTCCTTTCATCTCTTAATCAACACCTCTTTAGTTATATCCACTCGGTGAATCTCGGCCCCCCTCAGGATCCTGAAAGATAAATACCGACAGTATCTCTCCCCTTCTCCTTTGTGTGCACACGTTCTGCTGCCGCTTTCCTTGACATTTCATTTCATCTGTTTGAGACATCAACGCACACCAGCGGGGGTTTTTTCATTCCCTTATCCATAAAGCCTCAGTGTATGCCAAGTGCACACAGGCTCCGGCTGGGATGTGGGTTTAGTCGAGCATGTGGCTGTGGCTTTGCCGCTATAAGCCCAGGGTTTAGGTCTAGACTTTCCTAATGAGAAGCAGCCTTCTTGCACAGCACGCAGCGCTCGAAGTCTGGGATGTTACATACGGTACACCAATCCACGTGCATCCATGCAAATGTGCAGAAAAACAGACAAAAATAGCAACAGAGACTTTTACAAAAGCTACGCACCAATTGGTTAATCCTCAAATTTGACATCATCATCGGGCCATCATCGGATTTACACAAGCTAGTTCTTATGGAGAGATTATTTGTTGCTAAATATTTACACTTCCTGTTTACATTTTTGATGATTTTGATTGGACAGCGTGACAGATGTTTGCACACAAGCAGCTTCATTACTAAGGTTTTTAATAGTTAAGACATTTCTGAAGATTTAATAGTGCAAACAGATTTAGTAAGTCACTTGTTGGATCCAAACAAGAGATGAAAGATGGAGGGAAGAAAAAAACAAAGTTGCTGTTACGACCTCAACAGAAAATGCGGGGAAGCTCTTGACATCAAGAAGCAACAGATGGAAGAGAAGAAGAGAGAAGTGAAGACAGTGTGAACAAAAGAAAAAGCTGAATATAACGTACATGGCTGCACAAAAAATAAATGAGTATAATACAATAAGACGTAATGAAAAGAGTTTGTTTGTTCAACCAGGTTGGAAAATTTGGGTTCGGTCTCAGCTGAGATTCAAAGCCAACATAAGAAAGGAAGGAGAGAGTGTTTTTTTCTGGCTTCCAAATTTAGCTGCAGGCTGTATTTACGTGTATCTACAGCACATCTGTTTGTAATATGGCAGCACAATGGCAAAGATTTACTACACGAGCTGACTCAAGTATGGCTTATTAGACTCCAATAATGTCAAA
This sequence comes from Centropyge bicolor, assembly GCA_037975185.1. Taxonomy (NCBI): domain Eukaryota; kingdom Metazoa; phylum Chordata; class Actinopteri; family Pomacanthidae; genus Centropyge; species Centropyge bicolor. The sequence continues at coordinate 205,692 of JBBMOC010000052.1, read as the reverse complement.
CCAGGACTTAACAGAGAGCTGGAGGGAGGGGTGGGGGGACTACCTGTCTCTGCTGTCATCACACACACACGCACATTTTCACAAATACACACATCTTGACAGGCCGCCCAGCCTTGTAGGCCGAAAGCTCGCAAAGTAGAACGAACGCGGTGATCTCATGTAGGACTATATATATATGAGGAAAGTATCTACCCTAGGGCAACGTATATTCACACACACACACACACACACACGCAGACACACATGTTCTCGCCGGTTTGTTTCTGTCACCTGGAGGCTGAGGAAAACAACAAGACCTCTGGTTACAGGCCAACATGTCAAGAGCACAAAGACAATGGCCGCAGCACATATGACTCACCATGCTGCGAAGACACACACACACACACACACACACACACACACACACACACACACACACACACACACACACACACACACACACACACACACAGAGCCTCTCTTGGGTTCGGCTTAGAAAAGAACATTCCCTCATTATAGCAGCATAGCAGCAGTTCAAAGGCGGAGTGGGATCGCGGTGCTGTTACTGTGGCTCTAACTGGCTGCAAGCCTGGACCATCATGCTCACGACTGTCATCATTTATCATGCTAACACACTGACCAACAGCCTGGCAAGTCACACACACACTAACCCTGACTGGCCAACAGTGATGTCAATGGAGGGCTATTCGGGATCATCAGTGAGTGACCATGTTAAGTCACAAAACCGAAGCTTAGACGTCAATTTAATTTTCATGGCAGCTTTAGAAAAGTGGGTAAAGACAGTAAGACTGCCAACATAATGTAAACATAGAAAAAACCTCAACAAAGTTTAAATAGGTGAGTCTGGATTTGCTTTATAAAAGGTCCAATGTGAGTGAGTTCCAGAACTTTGCTTTCACGCCTGAAGCGATTTACCCTGAAAGCCGTGCTCAGACATAAGTGATGTGCTTGTGCCAGAGCTGTAGTGACTCAGTAACATACGGCAGGAGGACGCCGCCTCCTGAAAGTTAAAAAAAAAAGAAGACTTGTAATTAAATTCAGAATTTCACTGGGAAACAGTGGGAGCAAAAACGATGGAGCATGGAAGTTCATTTCTGACCTTTATATAAGGAAAGATAAGCTCAAAGGTCCTTACTGGCTTTCAGAGCTTTCACCATGACCTTCATTCACCAGATGGAAGTGGCTCCAATGTCATCATGTGACAGATCCAATTTTACGAATGAAGTCTGTAAGGCAGCATTTAACACCACATCAGCTATTATGATGACCTCAATCTCAGGTGATATGTTATTGAAATGATTGTTAGTTTTACACTCTCTCTCTCACCGCTGCGTCTTGTTACCATGTGATTAACGCATTATAAATGTGCTCAGAGAGCTCAAGAAGAACTGCGGTGTAAACCTCAATAGACAGCCTGAACTGGATATCATCATCACTGTTGTGAGTCAGTATGAAGAATGAGATGCTCTGCAGTACGTGGCTGTGTAAGGTAGGTCAGAGGAAGGCCAGCAGCACTAAAGCTGCCTTATCTGGAGTGGTGCAACATACACACACACACACACACACACACACTGAGAAGGAGCACACTGCTCCTCAACAAAATCCAAGTCAAGACTTCATCTTCCTCAAATCCCTCTTGAATTTTCTATGACGGCATGCCATATACTGCTGGGATGTGTCACTGGCTCATATCTCAGAGGTGTTTGTGTGCGTGTGTGTGTGTGTGTGTGTGTATTCCCATAAAAGTTGAGAAGGCGGTAAATTCTATATGTCACCTAGGCGTGTGGGTGTCTTTCTTCTTACCAGTTGCCAGTAAATACTATAAATGTAAATGTGAGTGTGTGTTTCCATATAACATGAGCAGGCAGTGAGCGCCATGAGTCCAAATTTTCCAGTCAGCGTTACTGAGCTCCTGGCAGACAAGGAAGGCAGACACACAGTCATCCTGTCGGTATACTGCCAAGTCTTCCATGTCCGCGTCTCACATCTGTTTGCCGTTACACACACGTATGCAAACCCGCCCACAGGATGCGCTGGAAGATGCATTCGCTCACAAACATGGACGTGCACCTACGCTTGCACGGTTTGGTGCAAAGAGAGGTCTTTAAATAAGACAAATACCTGCACAAGGTCGAGAAGATTCGTGGATAAATTTAATTCACGTTTGAGCGCGTGAAAAGAGGCATCAACTTCACAGCCAATGAGTGAATAAGTATAATAATACAACACTGTCAATTAGACCGAATGAGAATATTTTCAACCTCTTTTTATTGCATTAACTTGCATTTGTCTTCATCTAAGCAGCCAATCAGCACCTGCTTGCAACAGATAAAATAGGTACCACGTAATCAGCCCTGATACCTGAACATCGTAAATAACCATCCTCCGTACTTCTCTCTGCAATTTAAATTCCCAGAAAACAAAGAGCAACGAGCCAATTATATACTTGCCATTTTGCCTTAAGTGGCCCTTTCACATCAACAGTCTCGAGGTGTAATTCCCCAAGACTGCAAATGCACACACACACAAACACACACTCCTGATCCATCAGGATTTGGCTCCTGCAGTAGCAGTGACAGTGTGACTGTTTTGGCCTTTGAAGTCAGGAGTCAGTAAACCTCTGGGAAACTGGCTTCGATCCTCACCCCCGTCTCCACCCTTCAGCCTGCCACTGAGGAGCTGCTTCCCCGAAAAGCCTCATTATAAAGTCAAGAGGGGAGCTTCTTGTTATAATGATCTATTCAAAAAGCCTTGGGCCTTTGTGTCAAGTTAAGTCCAGAGATTGTATCTTCTGTTGGGAAATACTCGCTCATTTCAAAAGCATCAGTCATTCGTCCGATTTTTTAAAAGCTCCCCATTTCCTCAGCTCTCTTTTTCCCAGTGACACGCTGCACTGTTTGGGATTAAGGCTCCGGGTTTTAGCAGAGGAGATATTCTGACTTAAAAAGAGTGGAATTGAGGAAGTCCATCATGCTTAGAGAGACAGAAAAGAAGGGAGAGAGACTTTGACATTGTGAGGAGGAAAAAAAAACAAAAAAACACAGGCTTCAGTTAAAACACCTTTGCCTTATGGCTGCTCACATCCACACACAGAAACACACAAAATCCTCAGCAACACATCCACGTGGACGGAAAACCAAGCCAGAGAGAGAGAGAGAGAGAGAGAGAGAGAGAGAGAGCGGAGAATAAAGGCCGAAAAAAGAGTAAACATTTGCAGTCTCTTCACCTCAATGCTTGTCTCTGTTTAGAGAACGGCTTCTCTTTTTTACCCCATCTAATTTGCAATCCATCATCATCGCCCCCCCTTTCATCGTGACAAAAGAGACGGACTTTAGAGTCCCGGAGACAAAGACTTTAAGGGCACATGACTTATGAGAAAACAGTCGGGGCTTTAGTGTGTGATTAATATGCTGAAGGTGTATGCATCCATAGGAGGAGGGCGAACAGAGGGTAACGCCGGCGTCCTGAGGTGTGCGGCCTATATATAAGTCCTGACGCCTCGGGGTAGAGTAGCCTGCATTCCTCTGATTCAGCCTAAACGATGGATGGCTTGGATATCTTCCCTCACTCTCACGGCCTCTCTCTCTCTCTCTCTCTCTCTCTCTCTCTCTCTCTCAAACAGCCTGCCGTGCCCACGGGTGAATCCTAACACTCAACTCCTACCCTCACCTCCTTTGGCCTTTTACACTCGTGCATGCCAGAAAACGTGTCATTTGATCCCCTTTATCTCTTCAGCAACAGCAGCAAATGGATTCGTTGCATCATGTGGATGGACGGCTGTTTGCATTAAGTCATTTTAAGATTAATAGTAGTAGGAATGCACATATTTCCATCATCAATTAATCTTACAGTTACTGTCTTGATTAATCATATTGTCTATAAAATGGCAGATAATCCAAACATTAAACTCATGACAAAATAAAACAGATTAAAGCACCAAATTCTCATTTTGTAAAAATTAGAAACAAGGAATGTTTGACCTTTTTGCTTGAGTATGATTAATACATTATCATAATAGTTTATATTCTTCTAGGCTCACAGCATTTTTTTTCGTTTCATCTGATGCTGCAAACTTTAATACTTTAACATCTACAAGCTCATCAAATGAAAGCTGGTTTGATCTTGCTTTTATCTGCTCCCAAAATAAACAGCAGAATAAGCGTAATTTCATTTGATAAGAAAGGAAAAAAACATATATCTACAACACCAAGTTACGTTTATTTTTTGAGACATTCCTGTAATATTTGAGTAATTTCACCTCTAAAACTTTAGTGTGACAAATCAAAAAATATGTATAAACACTGGTGTATATAATCGTTTCCTTAGCAAAAACATAGTTGTATACTGACTGTAAACAACAAAGAGGAAAGTAGGAGGCAAAAAGAGGAAACAAGGAACTGACTAAACAACAAAACCAAAATATTCCCTGCGCGACTGAAAGGGCAGATGACGGATAGATGACGGAGGAGGAAGAGGCTACAGTCTATTTCTTGTGTGTTCCTTGGCTCCGATCCACATCTCTGAACTTTCAGCTTTCATGGCTGCACTTATATGTGTATGTGTGTATTGCGGTATCTGATCCTCAGGGTGTGCGAACATAAGCACAAGTGAAAGCATGTGAGGCGTGTGTCTGAGTGTGCCACGATTAAAAACACAAAGCTATGTTTTTAGTTTCCTCAGAGCTGACATTATAATGATACAGAGTTTTCACCCATCAGTAATGGTATGTGATTTTCCTACATGTGTGTTTTTTTTCCCTGTGTATGTGTTTGTGCGTGTTGTGTGTTCTGGCCCCAGAACTGTGGGAGCGTGTTTATCAGGAACAACAACACAGTCCCGGCCGTCCCCGAGGACCCGGACGCAAAAAAAAGCCCCTCTGGTTCCCATGAGTGCGCGACCTGTCGCCGGATTGTGAGGGTTTCTATTATGAAGCTCTGCACATTGTTGCTACAAATAAACCAGTAAATCACTGCTTAATCACAACGTTACTCCGATGAAATTACAGCGCAATTACACGCACAGGCCACATCAATGTAGTCGCCATGTAGCTGGTCCTGTGTGTGTGTTTGTGCTTTAAAACTCAGTCTTTAATCAGGACGCAATCAAAAAAGTACAGAGTGGGAACACCAGAGCCGGGATTGTATTATTGTTCTAACCTACTTTTACCTTGTAGTGTGTTGTCATTGCACACTCACTGTGACTTCTATGCATAACTTTACATCTATTTTCACTCACTTCCCACAGTTGTGAGGTCGAGACAACAGAAATATCTTTTCTATTTCTTAATAAAAACATAGTGACAAAGCGTCATCATCAGAAATCAAGATGGACGCCCTTCTGTTCTGTAAGAACTCGAAAGAAAAAAATGACTTAATGTTTGTGTAACACGGGAAGAGATCAAGAAAATAGAAAGAGAGAGAAACAAGAGCCAACTCATGAGCAAATTTACAAATAGAACAAGGGGAGATAAAATTCCAAGGCTAATTAAAATAATCCAGATATTTATATCATAGTGTTATCGAGGAGAACAGACTGACTCTCCTGCTGCTACGCTCCAATTACCAAGACTTTTATAAGCTTTATTTACCATGGCAGATAGCAGGGCAAACTTTTCCAACACTGAAGGCACAGAAATACACATTTAGGGTTAATATTCTTTTAGGAAAGCACTGATGTAATTCACCCGGTCGGTACCAGCGCCGATAAGCAGATCTGGCGTTGGTTTCTATCTCAACGTCAGTGTTGAAAGTCAATGGCCGAATGTTACTTTACATTGAATTCAAGTCCAAGAAGTTGCACAAAATGCTCATTTGAAAGAGCTGTTTCCTGCAGTGATTTCAAAGTAAGCGATGGAGGAAAGGATCCACAGGCCTCATTCTATAATTCAAGCAAAATTTGAGTGAGATAAATCAAGTGAGTTTGTTCTAAAGTCATTTTAGTGCAACATTTTTTTTTTCACCCTCCCATGACTCAGCGAGCAAACACTGTCTGCAAGCATAAATTTGCAAAAATGTTCAGTACAGCTGTAACTATAATATCTGGCAGATCACATGCTGTGGAAAGAGAGAGTGGTGTGGCGCTGGCTGATAACAGATGAAAGAGAATTTCGCTTCTGAAGCATCGTGCATCCTTGGAATAAAGAAAAAAAAAGCTGCAAAGATAGCAGGAAAAAGGAAGAAGGGGACGAGAGGGAAAGTAAGGAGAGTGAGGGTGCAGGTGATGTGGCCGCAGCTGCAGCTGTACAACAAGCTGTCTTTGATTCACTGCAGTTCAAACACATAGCAAGAGAATCACCTCACTGATGAAAGAACGCCAACGATATCAAACTACCACATCTCAGTTCTCCCAGGCGCGGGGTACTGACACACACACACACACACACACAATAATATACTAAGGGTCTCACAGAGTAACAGCATGATTAAAAGCATGCAGTTATGTGTGGCAATTCCTTCCTTATGCTGCATATGACAAATGTTTCACACACGCACACACATGAATCCAGTCATTCAGTTTGGATGAGACTCTAATGCCTCTGACGCTTCCCCCCCGAGGGGCCTGTACCTGGACAGATGAGAAGTCAAAGCAAGGAGATACTGGGAAAAGAAAGAGAGGAAGAAAGTGTTGTCAGCGCTGTCTGAACACATCAGAGGGCAGATGAGGGAGATAAAGAAGACAGAGAGAAGAGAGGAGAGAAAGAGAGAAAGAAAGCAAAAGAGAGACACCAAAAGGCAGAGTGGAGATCATCGCTCCTGTAAAACAAGTCGAGATCAGTGAAACCTGCCTGTCCTCAATCCTTGTGTGTGTTTGAGGCTGCTCCCTAGCCAAATAGCTGGGAGGAGAGTTTCCATGCAACTGTCAAGGGAATTTTAAGTAAACTCTCCAAATGCCACAAGAAAACAAAAACAAAAAGTTAAAATGCTTTATTCCCAACAGCTGGGCTTAAGAGAATAAACAGGCTTCCTGAAAAAGTCCACGAGGAAAATGGAAGGAGGCAATATTATTGTCTTATACTGTCTGCAAATGCATGTTTCATCCTTTTATCTAAAAAGGATAAAAAATATAAGACATGCAGTTGAATTTAAATGCTATTAATATCCAGCCAGAAAAAAACTTACACATGCAAACAGCAACAGGTGTGACATATCTGGAGGTTTATACAAAGTCTGACACTCAATATTTCAAGACATTTCTGGGCTCTCGTACAATGGAAATGAGCCACACAACCAACCGTGCCAAACCCATATAATTTCTAAACTGGATGGTCCACTTAAAGTCGGAAAAAATGTTTTGCAGGATCTGTAAGATTCTATCGAAATTGCAGCCTTGCTTGAACTCGGCAGAGATGGCGACACGTCTCTGTTGCCTATCCAGCACATCAGAATCAGAGACAAAGAGAAAATGAAGACCCTTGTTTGAGGATTTTCTCGGGTCTCAGCTCTCAGCACGGCTCGGCTCTAACTACCAGCTGAAGTTACTCTCATCTGTCTGGTGTGTCTGTGCGTGTCTGTCTCGCAGCGGGGATCCAGCACCGTCTGCAACCATGGAAACCACAAGGATGTAGCGCTGACAATCACGGGAAGCGATGACGGCGTTTTATACAGATGCCACACACACACACAGACATAAAACCATCCTCCCATGATCAAAGTGAGTTGGCGTCCTCGAGGGACCTCTGGGACTTTGCCACTGCGTTTTGTTGGTGAGAAAATGACTTTTGTTGGAAGGTGAGCTGAGCACGCTCACTTCTGGCGCAGCCCTGCTTCACATTCAAACAGCGACCAAGTCCATTTACAGGAATCAAGAACCACTGAGAACCAGTTTAAATTGTCCTATCCATCAAAACTATATGCTCAAAGTTAATCAGCTCCTTTTAAAGATGCTGACATGTTTTCTGATAGTTGCACGTTGCATAACATTGACGTCAAACTCGTGTGTCTGTGCAGAGGAGTCGCGGCAGAGAGGAAGAAAGGCTTCATTTCAGAAGAAAGATGACAGCGGCGTTAGATGTAGTGCCTGTAAAATGATAACTTCAAGTAAGCGTGGAAACACCAGCAATGTGCTGAAACATCGCTCTGTGCAACACAAGCTTGAATTACAGCAATGCCGTGTATTTGACACACGAGTGCCACCGCTTCCCAATGGCGCAGCGCGTCCATTACTCAGGGTCTGTATCCTGGTTATAAGCTGATTTTCTTCTTTGATAAAGAAAACATACTTGAAAACTAACACTGTGCAAATATTCTCTATTCAATCAATTTCAGCTCTCAGGCCACAGACAGGTCAAATAAAATTGATCAAGTATCAATAAGAGAATCAATAAACAATCAGCTGGATAAGAATAACTGTAAATAGCATTGGTGTCAATAAAGTTTTACTCTCTTACCGAGTCCTCTGCAGTGAGCAAAAGAGCAACTCCTCTCAAGTTGATCAAGTTCAACATGTTGCTCAAGGGCGACTTGACCTGTTTACTTTATGCCTGTTTACTTTCCTCGCCCAGACTTTCTCAACCCGGCAGTCTTGTGGTTATGAGCCTGCCGCATCAGCTACAGCTACCCAACGTACAGCCTCTTCCCTGGAACCACTGAGGCCTCATGTGCCAATTAGCAATCACACAATGTATGTTACATAGGGTTGAATCTGTTATAGCACTCATCTCTTCAACTTGTTTTGCCACAGCTGAAAAACTCATAAAGCAGATTTGCTGTGAAAGTGGGGTGAAAAGACAATAACAGACATGATCGGTCAAGCCCAAATTGTTACAAGCCTGTGTGGCGATAGATCATTTGGATCAGGTCCAGTTGGTTGAGCAAAGGACTTGTAATGGAGTTGAAGACAGCAAAGAAAGAATGAGCCTGAAATCTATATAAATTCACCCTTTGTCATTTTGTCTAAACTCTGAGGTGAAATTCAGGTCCTGAAAAATTTAAACAGTGCACAGAAGAAAGTACTCGCTGCTAAAATTCCCACAATGCAATGAGCCTGCAAAGCAATTGGTTGTGCAGCTCTACACCTGTCAGCGGTGATGCAAAATGACAATGATTAAAGGTCTAAAAATCTCAACCCACTGCTCACTACAGAGAAATCTATTATCTATTAAAGGTCTATTAGGAGTGAACGCATGAAGTGATTCTGGACACGGCAGCCCTAGAAATGGTGGGATTACAATCTTTAGCATTTCTCTCCTTGCAATGAGCTGCGAACACACACTTATGCAAGAGTGGACAAGCGAGCGTGTCATGTAAAATACTTCCTACGTCTCATAAAATATAGAAAATGAGCAACTATGAGAGCAAAATACAGAGCAGATCCACACACAGACTTTTGGATGGAATTATCTCTGCACACGCACACACACACACACACACACACACACACACACACACACACTAGTGGTCAGACTGGCAGGCAGAAGGGAAGCTTGAGTGTGCTGGGATCTGACCAGTTCACCGTACACCGGCTGCCAACAATCCACCACACACACACACACACACACACACACACGAAAAGACAAACCACTGCTTTGTCCAACCGCAGCTTCTGTGTGTGTGTCCACGTGTGTGTGTGTGAGCATCCATGTGAGTTTGACCTTGATTTCGCGTGTGCACCACAGGCCTGCATGTACGCAGCCCGCGCCTCTGCCCGAGCGATTGTGTTACAGCCTCCTCCAAGTGTATACGTATGGGAGCGGGGAAGTTATAGGCACGGCATAAACAACGTAGGGACTCCCTCAGCTTGTGTTTACTGACCGAGATAAAGGCTGTCATTCCTCTCTCACCGCCGCCCTACTTCCTCCGCCCGTCCAGCCAGAGAGAGGGAGAGATGCACTTAAGCCTTGGCAATGTCAGAGCAATCTTATCTCGCCAATAAAGCCTCTTGAACGGATTTAGATTAAACTGAGAGAGGGCAAAAACAAGAGAGGGCACACTGGTGCAACGGGGTCATTTTTCCCCCCTGAGAGATTCCTCCTCCTCCTCCTCCTCCTCCCACCTCACATGTTAATGTACTTACAGCTCGGCAAAAACCTTCCCTGTGCCCCGAGATGCTGGCTGGCATAACAAACAGGAGCAAAGCCTGAAATAGTCTCTCTCCCAGTTTCCCAAGCTGCACTGGAGGTATTTCCGTGTTAAAGCGAATTCCCAGCGTCGGATCAAATAATTTACCCGCTTCTCCCGTCTTTCAACTTCCCCCGTCTCTGTGAGTTTCACTGGATTACACTCAGTCTCTCTCCCTCGCTCTACCTCAACATTTTACCATCTTTTTTTCCCCCCTCTTCCACCCGCCGCGTTCCTCCGTCTGTGGTAGGCAGTGAGACGCATGGTCTACCCACACTGGCCAGTAAAAAGCGGCCCGTTGCCTCTGTCATTTAGCTCGCCTGTCTGTTATACAGCTCAGGATGTTGCGGGCCAAAACATCCCGTGGCCTCCGCAGGCGAAGACGCAAACCATCTCGTTCTGATATCACGGCTCTGCGTTCATCTCGTGACCTTTCTCTGCAAGCCGTCCTCCCTTTTTTTTGCAATCCTTCGAAACTTTTTCAGTCTTTTCACCCGAGAGGTCATTTGCACACATTTACACCTTGAGGAGCTGCAAACCACAGTCCGACTCTATAAACTCGAGACGTGCTATAAAACGCATCTTAATGCAGCGCAGGCTTCATCTGCTTCCACTGCGAGAGAACACAACAGAGCAGAGAAGTAATGAGAAGAGCAGGGAGAGTCAAAGGAGCTTAAAAAGAGGCAATAAAATATTTTTAGCTTCAGACCCATTCATGTCTCGAACCAGGGCCAGGAAGAACCGCACTGCCATGACTATGAATGGTACTGTTAGTTAGTTAGTATTTTCTTTCCCTGTCTGTCTCTCTCTCTCTTTCTTTCTCTCTTGGCAAGTGCCCTGCCACCGGAGGAATGCTTGGTTCACATTCAGATGTGTGTGTGTGTGTGTGTGAGAGTGTGTAGCGTCTGCACAAAGAGATCCAGTGTGGACAAGAGAACACAATCAACCACTCAATGGATAGCTATTAACTCATCGCACACAAATGCACACAAACACACACAAATTCCAGAGTCCACGGACGGTGACATTCAGACCCCGGGTCCGACCAATCAGCTTTCACCGCGGCCACAATGGAGCCAGTCAATGAGCAGCAGAGGATGATGGGAGATCTGTGAATCAAAGTGTCCAGCTCCTCATCCCTGTCTCCCTCGTCTTCAGCCTCCCTCCCTCCCTCCTCCTCCTCCTCTCATTCTCTCCGTCCTCCTTTTTCCCAGGGTGGATCTCTCAGTGGTTAAAGGTGGTTAGAAGAGGCCGTCGGGCACAGTCCACCTCCCACGCTCATGTATGAATGACCCCATTGTGGGCCGGGTTCGATTCCTAACACTGCTGCGTCCTCTCTGTGTGGGTTTTATTTTGACAACCATGCAACTACCATGTGAGCTTCCTTAATTTTAAGACCGTGTTACTGTGGGAAGGAGGGAACAGGAAAGAGGTGATTCATAGAAAGACCAGACAGTAATATCATTATCATTATTATACGAGACAGTGTCTTTGTTTATTGCTCAAGATTATCTATTTAATTGGAGCTGTAATAAATGATAAGGTCAATATTATTTGTATCAGACAGTTATACAAGTTTTGAACAGATCAGGCGAACAGTGACATCATTGCCCTGCTGAAAACATCCTGGTTCATCTTTGACCTTTGACCTAAACTGACGGCTCGTTCACTGCCCATATGAGCGAGTATATCAGCCACTTTAAACCTCTTACAATATACGACGTTTATGTTTTCCAAATGTACTTTTTATATACACAAGATAAAAATTATAAAGGCAGTGTTCTGGATAATTTCAAGTCTTATTTTCAAAGTAGTGCTAACATTCATTCCTATAATCTTCCTCTTCCCGAACAAGCAGATGCTTTAATTATTTCCTAAGAGTAGGACAGGAATTGAAAAAATAGAATCTCAGTTTTATAATCTTGTTTTTTTCATGTCATAACATATCTAACAATGCAAATTTATTTTTTCATATTATTTCAGTCGAGTTATCAATAAGTACTTTAAACTGTCTGATCATCTTATGGTTCTAGTCCTGACTTGCTTTCTCAGATTTCATCAATGACTTTGGTGACTTTAATGTTATCAGACCTTATAATATATCAACATATATAAGACAGTTGTAATAAAAAACACATTAGATGTTCTAGCATGAAAACTTTTTACATGGTTCTACTTAAGCAAAACTTATATATATATCAGGTAAAAGCCATGATAATGCAGCTTTTCCCACAACTACTTCAAACCAGCTTCAGGCTACCACCAAAAGTGTGAACTCAATCCAACCTTTCCTCTATAATGGAGGCCCACTTTTATGGTTTGCCACAAACCAAAACAGGTGAACTGCTTGAAACTAACTTTGAAGTCTCTCCTGTCTTTGAATTTCCCAGTTTTGATTTATGTGTCAGTCTCTCTTTTTAAACGCAGAGAAAAAAGGATGTTTTCCTCCCCAAAAACAAACTCAGTTCAAGGAGCCTCTCTTGCTTGATGCTGTATTAACTTTCATACCTTTGCAAAATTGGATTTATGACATGAAGGTTGCCAGAATGAGTGAATCCAAAAAAATCATAGATGAGTTAGAAAATGTATTCTGACTTGACACCTGATGGCAAAAAGCAGTGTTAACCAAGCAGGTCAAATAACCACGGCTTATTGAGACGCAACCCCCTGTGTGCCCCCGCCCCCTCCCCAAACACACACACACACACTTCTCACTAACACACTCACACTTTCCCTGTCACGTCTTCATTTTTAGCAGCCGGCAGTGTTACATGGAATACGAGACGACCACCCACACACACATATGCTGCTGGGAAATGTGAATGACTGTGTCACTAAAAGTGCCATGAAGACGCTAAATACAATAGCGCCTTGTGCTGCAGAGATGAATAACTCGGAGCTTTTGTCCATGTGTGTGTGCGCACGCGTGTGTGTGTGTGTGTGTACGTTTGCTTGCATGTTGCACAACTAAGGGCAGGCTAGCACATGTGGGTGCAGAGAGCTCCATAAATCACACTCTGAATCAATTAGAAAGCATAAATGTGAGAGGTCCTACAGCAGCCTGGTGTACAGTTTAATTCTGGCTTGATTACAGACACACACACCACACCCATATAACGACGCGCGAACACATACAGACGAAGAACCAGACCAAAACACACACACAAAGTGAGGGTGTGGGTATGACGCAACTCATAATTACACATGAAAGTAATCCAAAAATGAAACTTAATTAAAATTTTGTGCTCTTCAGGATTTTGTCTTCTCTTTTATGTGCATCTCTCTCTGTTTATCTCGCAGACTGGTTCGCACACAGCAGCTGACTGGCAGACGGTTAAGCACAGTTTCAGGGAGTTGTCCTGACTTCACCAAAGAGGTGTGTGTTTGTCGGTTTTAGGACAAACAGTTTCCACCTCTGTTACTTTGCTATTACATAACTCTGTTTTATTGGCTGCCCTATTGTATATTTCTCTGCATGTCTGCACTGGTGATGCATTCACAGGCTCATAACATTTGTATCTGTTGAATTAATGTAACAGGTTAGAAATCTGTGAGAAAAGGTTTGTTTACTACTGGTGTTACTTTAACTACATTGGTCACCATTTCTATAGAAAGAGCTCAATAAAGTCAGTAACTCTTATACTATAGAAAAGTTTAACATCATACTGCACTGTGCTATATGCTTAATTAATATTCACAATGTCCAACAGCACTCACAGATTCCAGATTCACTATTGATGTTTTGAAACAGTGGTCCAACAATTCAGCATTGCGCTTCCAAAAAAGCTTAGTTTTCAGCCAACTGTGGTTGCATAGCTGCATGAGCTGCCTTTCCCATAATACAATTCAGCAGCATCATGACACTCTTCTCACGCTCTGGTCATACACACTACACCTTCAAAGTTACAAGAGAGGCTTTCTGAGCCTAAATTCAGTCAACTCCTAATGACATCATCAAGGTTATTTTCTCACATTGTGAGACAGCAGCACTCCCACAGAGGGAGGAGCAGTAATCCTCATGATGAACTGAACTTCGTGAGTAAAATCTGTGGAGTTCCCCTTTTTTTTTATCGTGATGGATAAATGAAGCTCACTCTGGTACACAGTGTACAGTTTTTCTATACACTCGATAACAGCAAACTTGACCTGAATTTAAAACCTGCTTTAATGTAACACCGGTTAAGTCAAGTCAAGGCAATTTTATTTACACAGCCCAAAATCCGAGATCACCAAATTGCCTCAAAGGGCTTTACAATCTGCACAGGAAGCTCTATCCTTAGGCCCTCAGTTTGGTTTGGGATGAACCGTCTGAACCCAAAACTCTCAAATATTTGACATTTTTTCCCTTAGAAATGTCTTAAATCGTAAATCAGATGTCAAAATAGTTGCAAAATCATATTTTCTTTAACAACTAATCAACTTTTTGTTGCAGCTCTAATTCTAATTCAGCCCGACGTGACTAATCCACATTAAAAAAGAAAGTTGTTAATGGAATAAAACAGGGCGTTGTGAGTCTACGTTTTGTGACTCAGCCTTCTGGTCCAACCTCCATCTGTCTGCACTAAACCACCACAACCACAGTCATCGCTCCATTACATCAGGACACTCCCAGTATATTCCAATGGGACATTGTTGTTTCGCACGTACCGTCCTTCTACACCTATGTGAGAATTGGATCAAACTCAGATCAATATCACACTTGCGTGCGCACTATTACACACTAACGCACACATGTGCACACGGAGCTTGGGAACAACGAGCACCTGTGAAAAGACGCACATCTGTGAGGGACTGAGAGAAACCGTGGCTCACATAAAAAACAGTTCCAAAACGGACACAGACTCTGTCGCCCGTCCGCCCACCAGTCCACCCACCAACCATCCACTCGAGCTGGGAAACAACAGAACAAGTAGCCGATCAGGCAACTTATCCGGAAGTCAAAACACACAAAAACCTCCTCCGCAATGTGTAGATGAAAGAAAGAGAGACGGGAGAGGAGAAATCGAGTGAAAAAACTGGGAAAGCGAGAGCTTGCAGTTATTAAAATGTTCTGTCATTTAAATGGACTAAATGGATATGAGTGGATAATGATGGGGAAAGGCAGCATCTTTTGATATGCCGTCGTCATTTTGGTCTGAAGAATGACAGCTCTGGCTAAGGTAAGATGATAAGCAGCTGAAATGCTTTGATATTAGAGGAAAACTGCAGATGATTCCTCGGTGGAGGACGGAGGATGTAACTGCACGGCCTCTCTCTTTCTCCTAAAGTGTGAGTTTACTCATTTTCCCCCTGTGCATGGAGACTCTTGGATAAGTTTACATACGGAGTGGATGCCTGGCCCTGAGCTAGAACATCATGTTTCACACCAGTACAGCCTTCTTCAGTCCATCCATGAGGAAAGGTGAAAAGCATATGTTTGTTCTTCTCTGTCATCAATACATGGTCTGTGTAGTAGTCTATAGAATGTCACCATATTCTCAGATCGCAAAGATTTTCTATTTAGGGCAGCAACTATTTTCATTATCAATTAATCTGTCAATTATTTTCTCTATTAACCGATCAATTGTTGGGTCTGGAAAGCATCATGTGACAATAAAATATGTAAAACACGATGTCCCAGAGCATGAGGTGACATGTTTAATTGTCTTGTTTTGTCTGACCCACAGTCCAAAATATTCAATTTACTAAAGAAAAAAATCATTACATTTTTGGCTTGTTTGTTGGAAAAATGGCTTAAATGATTATTAAATTATCAAAACAACAAATTGATTAATTGTCGCAGCTGTAATTCTAATCCCCATTAAACAGATGAGGTGTCGGCCCAACAAGATTGATTCACATAAAAAAAAATGTCACTGTCCTTATATCAGTAATTCCCCTTTTATTTCATTGTAAAGAGTCAGAGACTGAATTTTGAGCAAACCATGTTCATAACATTGTCTTTTGCTTCCATTTGTACCAGCAGCTATTATTCTGTCGTTCAAACTTCATTCTCACAGCGCCATTGTCTCCTCTTCTGCTCTGCTCGTTTGTTGTGGTGAACTAATGTCACAACAAGACAGGCTCACAGCTTCGACTAATCAGGCCTTCAGAAAAAAAAAAGAGCACAGGCACTGGTGCATATCTGCAGATAACCAGAGGTAAAGCTGAAACAACTAATGGACTCATGACTAAAAATTAACAGCCAAGTAAAGAAAATGTGTTCCAGCATCATATTTGTGACAATTAGCTGCTTTTCTTTTTCTTACTTGATAGTAAACTTCTAGAATGTTTGAAAAGTATTTTGAAAATATTTTTAGTAAATTTTGATGGAATAATTAATCAAGAGAAATAATCTGCAGATCAATCAATAAATGGAAATATTGATGAGTTGCAGCCTTACTCTCAGTTCAGGTGTCAGAATAGAAAAATGCAGATTATACAGATGATACAAAACAGTGAAAAGCAGCAAATCTTCGTATCTTGAGACCTGGAGCTCGGGGCTGTTTTGCCTTATGAATGAATTGAACCTGATTAACTGTTGATGATTAATTTTCCATCAATCAACTGATCAATTACTCGACTAATAGCCTCAGTTCAAGCTCTGTCATTGGTTGTTTTTATGATCATCATGGTGGCATCTGTATGTTCTGTGGTTGGTGATGGGATGTTTATGCTCTCTCCCTCTTTCACACGCACACACACACACACACATACACACACATACACACACGCACACACACACACACACACAAACTTCCACATTCCCCACAGTTCATGCAGAGCGGTCTTTGTGGCCTTCCAAGAGTCAGTGTGTCCAGCTCGGCTCGAGTTACGGCAGACAAGATCCTCTCTCTCACACACACACTCACTGACATTTTCAAGCATCCATCATCTTACAGACACACCGAACAGGCCAGGGAGCAACAAGAGAGCGGCGGATTCTTGCTCTTCTAACGTGACCCTCTCTGACTCATTCCTGTCACTCTCCACTGTCTATAAGTGGCAGAAAAAGAATAGACGAACAACAGAAAGACAATCCGTCAAGTCTGAGGTTTTGTCTGTGCTGCCGAAGTGTCCTTGAATGAGACATCCTGATCAGCATCTGCGGCCATGCTACGAGGCCGAAGAAGAGGAATTCTCATCTCTGGGTATAAAAAAAATAACATTAAAAGACAAACATAACAATGAAAGACGCAGTGACTAATGGGTTCATCTGAGCTGTTCAGTTTCAACAATAGGTTGAATCACACACCTATAGAACCGCCTGAACCCAGCTGCAAAACATAACACCAAGAAGAGGATCACACACACACACACACACACACACACACACTGACTTAACTGGACTGCAAATCTAACGATGTAACAGATGCACGTAAAGGAGACTTATATTGGTGTCAGCATCAAGGAGAAGAGTCAAGCCGACGAGTCAAGAGCACAACGTCACAGTTGTTACAGTCGGTCTATTTCTGGAGCTTTGAAATAAAGTTGGATTTCAGGGTAATAAGCCACAGCAGCCTTGCACAGTGCGAAATCAAAGCAGCGAGGCCATTACGGGTCATTATTGAAAGAAAAGATGTTAAGCTCACTGACTGAAGATGTCGCTCAAACTGTGTGTGTGTGTGTGTGTGTGTGTGTGTGTGTGTGTGTGTGTGTGTGTGTGTGTCTCACATCTATTCTAGGAGAATTCCAGAGGGGAGACCCTGTGACTGACCCCCACCTCACAGGATCTGTCAGGATATCACCACCCGGGCACACACACATATGCACACAATCACGTATGCACACACACACAGAAACAAACAAATGCCAGGAGTGTCGAAGGACACACACACTTGCATACACAGGAGACACACACCACATTTTTCTATCTTATCCTATTATATTGTGTTTTTAAAAGCCATCAAACGCATCTCTTTGCCACTTCTGCATTTTAAAGGTGCTACAGAAATAAACTCGCCTTTTTCAGCACATTAGCTACAGAAAGTAAAGTGAAAGTGTCTGACTGATTTAAAGTCAATTATCAGGCTCTGATTAGGAGACAGATGAATAATAATACAGATGTGCTAACTGCACTGCAAAACATGTTAACTGTGAAATAATTATAATAGTCTCACATTTTCCTAAAATTAAAAAAAGAGTCCAAAAAAAAAAAACACTTAAAAATTATGCAAATTGAAATAAATGAGACCTAAATCAAGGAGCAAACTTGACTGGTGCAGATGAAATGAAGTTACCTGCGTGTACTTCACGTCCAGCCTTTATTTTAAGGAAAAATCAGACTCCACTCACATGAGATGAGGTTCGATCTTTGCAGTGGGCAGGTGAACCCCCCCTACTCCTTCAGTGATCCTGCAAACTTCCTGTGACACAACAGGAGGACCCCCTCCTCCTCCCCCTCCTCCGAGTGCACGCGCACATGCACGCGCAAACACTTCCACCCTTACAAAAAAACCGCCCCTGATGATCACAGAAAAAAAATCCGTGCAGCTGACGACGCAGCCGGTAAACGCACGGTAAAGTTTGCAGACAGACAGAAGAGAAGAGACTCGATGTGACACCGTCTCCCACCTTTTCTCTGCTCCTTCAGCCGCTTCCAAACTCTGTCACGACGCAGACCTGCGGAATCAAACAGCCGCTCGTCGGTAACCGGGAATCAGCCGCAGACAGAAGACACGTTTGATCCGACATGAAGAGACTCCGGGTGTGTGTGATCGCGTCTCTGTGTGAGTGTGAGTATGTGTGTGTGTGAGTGTGTGTGTGTGTGTGTGTGTGTGACAGCTCGTAGAGAGACTGAGCACAGAGAAGAGAACCGGGGAACTTAGGGGGAGTTTCCCGTGAACAGACCGGCGGGGCGGGGGCTAGAGGAGACTGACAGACAGCCCCCCCTCCACACACACACACACACACACACACACGCACGCACGCATTCATACAACACGTGCACGCACCCAAATATTGTAGTACTGCATGTAGCATATCAATTTGAAGTACTTTACACAGTATTTCTATTTGTTCAACTTTATACTCGCATTGGGTAAATATACTTTTTTTCCAACATATGCATCTGTGTCATAATTACATACCATTATATATGATATTGCCATAAATTAGTTCATTATTGATCAATCAGCTGGTGATAGATTGATCATTTTGGTCAAATTGCTTGTTTTGTGTCTAATTAGCTTAAATATAGCTAATTTACTGTGATAGGAAACCAGCATGTTCAACTTTATATAATTGACTCATCTATTGATCAACTAATGGTATCAGATACACAACAGTAGGACCGAGTAAAATTTCAGTGCTAATTTGAAAGTTTGGGAGGAAACACCTTATTTTATTTTGTATAATTCCATGTACTTACTCGTTTAGTTTGCCCCCTAAAACTAGACCCAGCAGGCTTTAATGTTTTTTATGGCTCTAATAGGGTGATTTTGAGAGGATGGAAATCTACCTCCTCTCCTTGTTTTAAGAAGTGACTCACTTATATGGTCTTTATTTGTAGGGGATTAGTTTCTCCTCCTCTTACTCATGCTGTGAATTTGTTAAGGTTTGGGGTCTGTTTATTGATTATATCAGACAGGAAATGGACTCAGCTGCAGCTAAGCGGTGTTTGTTTATGCACTTCTTGAGCGTGGCTTCGATTTATGTGAACTAAAAAATCTAAATCGTCCTCAGTGGACATACCCAGACTCTGATGATGTGCTTAGAATATAATGACAGCTGTGTAAAACGTATAGTACAATTTGTCCTGGGTCCCTCTGTGACCTTTATAGAATAAGATTTCACTGAGATCATGCATGTGAACGTCTACTTTACTGAGAGGTTTCATTATCTCTGTCACTACATCAATGTTGTTTCTTCATTTACTGCAGACATTTATGCAGTTTTACACTAAATCAACAGAGAAACATCTTCTCATTTCGCAGCCTGAGCTCTAATGTGCAGCTTTTACTGGTCCATGACATGAATAATTTGCAGAGACTATAGTTCTGTCTGCAGTACAAGAAGTCATCGCTAAAGGAGTTTAACAGTCTCATAACAACCACAGTCATAGTGTGTGATTTTTATGCCCTGGGCTTCCTTCAATAATCAATGAATTATGAAGTATAAAACTGAAAAACAGCATTCACATCAGGCAGCAGGTATTTTTTTTAAAAAACACACTTCTTATTTGGTGAAGACTCCTGTGCTCAAAATCTGTGTTTCTATGGAGACAGTCGGCTACAGCACTGACTGCAGATCATGATACAGTTTAAGTTTATAAATGTGGACAAAAAGACATTTTTTTTCCGAGTTGGACAGGACTGTAACACCCACACAATGAGTTCAGGTGGCGAACGCTACCTATACGTCTGTGAGTAGAAAGTGATGGGAGTCTGCTCTGTGGAGATTGAACCTCTCCCTGGTTACACACGCGTGACCACCACATGGTCAAATGGGGCTGATGGAACTCCTGTGTCCTCAATCAATGTCATGAGAGACGTCGAGGACGCCGGCGCCGCTTGATCGTTGACTTGGAACCGCAACTTTAGCAGATGACCCAAGACGGAGGAAAAAAGCTAAAATGGGATAGAGTCTGTGGTTGCGTCGCTGCCAGTGTGAGATTTCCACACCGATGAGTGAGACTAAGACCTGCTGATGGACGATGTGCAGTGCATTTGATTTAAAGCACTTTACACACACACACACTTACACACACTCACACCTAAGACCTCCAAATGCTGCAGGAATGTATCTCCCGTAACAACATCAACTAAAGCCTGCATCACATGACGAGACGGGCCTGGGAGTGTGGGTCTATCTATATAGGCCTGTCTCTGGGAAGCTGTGTGTACAGTAGGCTACCTTGTTCTGCCCACGGGGTAAAAATAAACACTAATACAGCGTTACAGGAAGAGGACCAGATGGACAACGAAGAAGTTGCCTAAACATTTTAAACCGCTTACATAACGAGTCCCTGATGGCAACACAGAGCAGAATACAATTTTACCCTGCGTCTAATTTTGTTTGCAATGCCCGGGAACACTTCCCAGATAAATTAGCACATGTAGTGCACCCAGTGAAGAAGAGCAATAAAGGGAAACCTTAAAGTTTCAAGTTCACCCAAATTACCCCAAACAAAAAAGGCATATTTTCTCATTTGATTTGATTTAAGTTGCACAGCTTTAAGGAATCTCTGAATATTGTTCTTTATCTTCATAGTGTTGAAAACAGAAATTAAAAATTCAGTGTGACATATCCTGTCAGAAATAATGTCCCCTTGCTCTAGATAATCCACAAACTACTGGATCTACTTTTCTCCAAGTTCATATTAAAATCTTTGACAGTAAAGTCACAAAATATATTGTTTGCTAAAAGAAATGTTGCTGTTAACTTGAAAAAATGCTGTTTGGTGTTTGCTGCAAAGAAGCTGCAACAGAACGTCAAACAAACTTAAAAAAAAAAAAGCTTTTACTGGTTATTCATCCCAATAATCACAGACAAATTCATCTTTGTCCATTCTGATGATCGGTGGGTTCAGCACACATCGGAAAATGTGGCAATGGCCCTTTAGGATTCAAACCAAACTTGAACCAACATCTCAAAACTTTGGGTGAATAAAACTAAAAGCTGTTTTTCATAATTTGCCTTTTTTGTCCTCAGAAGACTTTTGTCACATTGAGAGAGAAAATGCACTTTCAAGCACATTGTTTTCAATAAAATAAATTGCTTACGCTGCTATTTGAAACCAATAAGCAGCTGGAGGCTTGTGTCGTCTCATAATGAGTTCAGCTCACTCTGTTAAAAAGCCTTTTGTGAGGGGAAATCTGAGGAACAGAGCAAGAAAAACACCTTGACGAAAAATTTGAATAAGAGCGTCCTGAAGTGGTGAGAAAGAGACGGAGGAGAGAGGGCTGGAGGGGTGAAAAGAAAAAGCAATGAGGGCGCTGACACATCCTGACAAAATGGAACAGGGAGTGTCACTCAGCACCTCACACACCAACACGAATACGCCGCACACACATATACACGCACGCTGTACATGAGAGTTTGCCTTGAGGACGAGGCACCTGGATCTGAGCTGCTGCTGAAAGCAACAGATGCCTGAAATACAGCATCATATATAGAGCGAAGGACAAACGGGTCACACAACCACACACACATTTACACACTAACACACACCACTGCTCGACTATCCAGGCCTGAATCTGGCAGACGGAGGTGAGCTTATTACAAAGCCACAGTTAATAAAACCCTTGACTGCACATGCGTGTTTTACAAGGTGAGCTTGCTCGCCTGTGTATGTGTGTGCTGCTGATCTGTGCATTTGTATCATTGTGTGTGAGTTTTGGGTTTTTGTCTCCACAGGGAGATGTTAGTAAAAAGGGGGAAGAGTTTTATTAGAGCGTTGCATGATACCAGCTGTCTAAACTGGCTCCTTGTCTCCAGACCAAGACGCTCTCTTCCTGTCTTCAAGCCAGCTACTCTACATCTCAAGGTCCTGCTCTCTCCCCCTGCAGCTCCTGCGTCCACATGTCCTCATCCCTGCCTGTTTGGAGGTTCGCTCGAGCTACAAATTTGCATGAAGAAATCCCACAGACCACAACCGCAGAGTCATGTGCTGATAAAATAGCAATCGCTCACATATTTATTACGTGAATGTGCATTCCGAAAGTCACCCCCACCGTGTGTGTGTGTGAGTATCGGCCAATTTATCTATGTATCTCCTCTGGTTGCTGCCTACTGCATCAATCACACCCTCTCACCACCGCAACAGCTGCCTCTTGTCAACGTCGCTCTGCAGCAGCTGAAGACGAGGGGAGGAGTGCGAAACCGCGTTTAACAGCCTCGGTTCTGGCTGAAGGGAATGTGAAGTGGGGGGGGGGGGTTGGGGGTTTGGTTAACAGAACATCAGGATCCCATTTAGGCCAGAGGGAGGCTCATGGGAGTGGGACGGGGCGTTGGCTGAGTATGGCAAGCAGGAAGTGGGAGGTCATGTGTGTGTGCATGTTCATCTGTTTTGTTTTTTAATGCATGTTTAATCATAGCTGCTATGTTAATCCGTGCAGCCTTATGAGCTCTGCTGTACCGTGTTTAATGTGGTCGTTTGTATTTGCCACTGTTTCCATTGAAGAGTCGTAATGAGGTTGTCTGTGCCAGTGTGTGTGTGTGTTTGTGTGGTTAAAAGGCTGCATCTCTCCTCAGCACAACAGTTCAGCACTGTCCTCATGGCACCTCAGGGGTTAAAGGTCAGGGCTGAGGCATGCGGCCCCTTCTCCTTCCAACACATCAAATACAGCAGCTTGGTCAGTCGCTTCAAAAGCAGAACTTCTGGATTCGCCCCAGTAGCGTAGTGTTTTGATGTGCTATCAAAAGTAAAGCGACATATCTTAAAGCCAGAAAAGCTGGGTTGGGTTGGGTTGGGTGGTTGGATGATTGAAACAGTAGCAGACGTTCACCAAGGAAACCGAGGTTTGTGTCCTGTCTGAGGTTGACTTCTTTTAACAGATGTGAGTTACATGACTTAATATACATATCTAATATACTTATTTTTGCAAAAACCATAATCTTTTCGGTAACTAAACCAAGTAATTTTGGTGCCTAAACCGAACCAAACTGCAACCATTATCATGTTTGTTATTGTTGCCAGCAAGATTTATTTTGAAAGTCTAACTGGACGTTGTATATTTATTATTTCTAACTTGCCCTGCATGTGCACAACAGATGCTGAAAGGCCACTTAGTGCATCTTAGTTTGAGGGCCACTCACCAAGCTGCAGCGTTTTATGAGATGTGAGCAAGACCACGTTGTCCACATCAGTCTCAATACAACGCTTGACCTTTGACCTCTCTCTGCCCAGGCCAGCTGCCAGCCTGAGGCATTTTCCGAACAGTGGGATGCACAAACTGAGGAAGCTGATGTGCTATCTGCTGCAGCGAATGGAGACTATACCATCTGTGTTGTGAGGACCAGGATCCCCAGGAGACCAATGGAAAACATGAGTATTACAGTAACTAGATATGAGCTGGCTGCGAGCTGGTGGTGGAAAGACGTAGTTGGAAGCGAAGGGGTGGAGTCTGACGAAAAATGAGGAAAGAAACTATGAAATTGGTGACTAAGCCCATGTGAAGCCTTTCACCACGTCTGCATGTGAGTCAGTTAAGAACCGATCGATAGTGGATAGAATATATCAGACTGTTGTTTTCTACCTTTAGCCTCCTCTCGCTGACATAAAGCAAATATTATAATTCGTTCCTGTGTTAGTGTTAGTCAGAGTCTGAGTCTCAGCTTGTGGCTTTCTTTGTGTGGGCATACAGAAAATGAGGTTTGGAAAATCTCTCTGACATATTGTTGTAAGCTGCCTGGTACAATGACTCAGGAGATGACTTAGCTGAATAGACCAACATCTCTGTTTACTTATTTTCAATATGTTACGTGCAAAGAATGTGACAAAAGCAAAAAAGGAAACAGAAGTAAAATGTCAACAAGATATCATTAGTTTTGCAGGTATGGGTTCATAAGCAAGCAGGTAGCATGAACACAAGGGATACACAAAAATATAAAGGCTTACAGGCTGGTCAGGCAGGCAAGGGTCAAACCCAGCGATGGCAGTCCACGCAGGCAAACAGATCCAAATGGGAATCAAAAGTCCACAAACAGTCGAGGTGCAGGAAAATGAAGCACAAAATCTAGAACACAAGGAGAACATGAGGGATAAAGTTTGCAGTGTTTGACAGAAGGTACAAGACGAACTAGCACAGAAAGCAGGGAACAAACAAATACACAAGGAGGGAATACACAGGTGAAACCAATCAGCACTCAGCACACCTGAGGACTCAACACAACACAGGAACTAAATTGAAATAGATTAATGGATCATCAAAGTTAGTACAATTCATCATTTGGGGGAAATCGGTTCCAAATGTTATGGTGATCCATCCAACAGTTGTCACGACATTTCAATAAAAAAACAATAATGTCAACCTGATGGTAGCATTAGAGAAACAGGGGATCACCAAACTCCAATGGATGGATCCGCTGGGAACCATGAATGCCTGTACAAAATTTTATGGCAGCCCATTAAATCGTTTTGAGCCATTTCAGTCAGTCAAAGGAAAAAGCAGCTCATTTTCTGCAGCAGCTGCATGTCAGCAGATGACAATTATCCACCTATCTATCCACTCAATAAAGGAAATGAAAACCACGTTAAAGTGAATTCACTCTGAGAGATGATTGATTTTATTATCATGAGTTCTTCTGTTTCACATCCTCACTTCCACACTGACGGTGCAACAAACCCTCACCTTGTGTTGCAACAGTGTTTGGATCCATTACCTTGTAAGAAAAGCTGGCAGAGAGATTAAAAAAAGACTCCACCTCACTAAGATGATGACTGCACCAACAACAACAACAACATGCCACCCAGCGCAGAACTGATCCTGCTCCTGCTCCTGTTCCTGTTCATTCAGAAGTGACACCTTGCTTTGCGGAGGGCAGAGTAACAACAGGTTGTTGTCTGTCATTTCAGAAATAGATACTGTGTTGCAGCTGAGACATACCAACCGGCCTGCTGTCCATGACATTCCCGAATACCACAATACATTATTGTCTCTGTGTGTACACAAGTGTGTGTGTGTCAGCGTGTGCCAACATACACGAGCATGCAACGCATTTGTATCCATACATCCCAAATGTGAATTTGGATATTTCTGTTTTATTATGCAAAGCTATAACATGTAAGGTGGAAGAGGTATTCAAGACCTAGATTTTTTTTTTTAAAGTACAGAGTTGTTAACAAAGTGTAGTTAAAGTATCAAAAGTAAAAGTACTCATCAT
The DNA here is from genome assembly GCA_037975185.1 of Centropyge bicolor. Classification (NCBI taxonomy): domain Eukaryota; kingdom Metazoa; phylum Chordata; class Actinopteri; family Pomacanthidae; genus Centropyge; species Centropyge bicolor. The sequence goes on along the minus strand of JBBMOC010000052.1, from coordinate 179,833 downwards.
GCTGCTGAATGTCTGCTGTCAGTATTTTATTTTAGTGTATTATTACTTATATGATAGTGTTACTGATGCATTGTCATCTAAGAGGCATTTTAATGTTGCAGCTGATGATCATAAGTTATTCCTTTATTCTTATCTAAATAAAGAAACATCTTATGAAATTATTTTACCTTAATAAATTGGTGTGTTGTTTAATTGAGAAAAATTATGTGTCAGTCATGTAAAATGTTAAACTTTAAAGTAACTAGTAACTATGGTGGTCAACAAATTACTCAAGTAAAGTTCAAGTGCCTCAAAATTGTGATTAAGTACAGTATGTGAGTAAATGTACTTGACTTGCTGTACTTGAAATGTATGAGAAAAGGAACCCGACGTTCAGCCTCCCTTTTTAGTGTCAAAGTCTCACTTCCTGTCAGCTTGAAAGGCGTCTCCTCCTTTTTAAAGACCAGCAGCTGTGGTCAAACTGAATTCAAGTCATGTTAGAATTTACGTGAAATATCACATTATCCTGCCGACGGCTTAACCGTAACAGCGGCTACATATCTAACTCCAGTTCAAGGGCACTGAGCTCAAGGGACCCTGTTCGGAAATGGTCTTTTCATAATGATGCTCCAAATAGGCCTTTTTTTTCACAACAGACATTTTGATTTGTCATAGCAGGAAAAAACACAACTGTGACTAACAACATTAAACGATTCATTATAAAATGTCCCAGTAAGCCAAGACTGTGATTCAGAAGGGAAAAACTGAATGCTAAATATAATTCAGCCATCATTAATCTTATTGTGTACACATTCGTTTTCCTATTGTGACATGTCAAAATGTCCTCTGTGGAAAAAAGCCTTTTAAAAAGAAAGTCTGATAATAGAACATTTTACCTGGACCCAGCTGGGATATACACGGTGAAGATACAGAGAGAGGAAATGTCATCTTTCTTCTGTGTCTTGATGGTGACGCACACAAACAGCGATACAGATCTAAGTCCTACACATGTCGTCGTCTCGGCCACCGTCAGCATCCCAGTTGAATTTACTCTCTTTCTCACTGAGGGAGAACATTCCCGATTTTGCATGCACATCAGGATCATGTAAATTATCAGTGCAAAAATCTTTCACTCTCTAGTTAATGAACCTATAGATGCAGCTTGTTGTTGCTAAACATCTTTTCAACCAAGGTTAAAATCTGTGATATTTTAAGTGCATGTGAAAATGAGACGACCAGATGCAGAACAGTTAGTTCGACGTGCTGTTTATTAGTAAAATCTGTTAACATATGCAACATTTCATGCTCAAACGCACAAAGGTGGCGTCGAGAAAGAGGCCGAACCACAAGACAGGGCTGCGTGAAATGGAAAACCTCCTTTTCAGCCTCATGCGTTTCATCATGTTAAATGACCATAAGTGTAATTCCAGTCAGCGACACAGGAGAGGCCCCCTCTCTGCCCTCCATACCACAGACTGGAGGGAGACGCCAGACCAACACACAGGAGGGAGAGGGGGCAGGAAGAGGGAATTTTAATGCATACGCTTTACACCACACGCACACACACATACACACACACACACACGAAAGCACATATATCACATTAGCGTTTACAATTTAAGCTCCCTGCTGACGCTCTCCTTCAGACAGACTTTTGGAAAGAGAGCGAGAACGGCATCTGTGTCCGACTTAAGGTGATCTTTTGAGCGTGAAACACTGACCCCCTCCCTCCCTCCCTCCCTCCCATAGGATTTAGAGTTTCAAGATGACTGCAAAAAGTTTGTAGTTTCGTGCGTCACGAGGAAGAGCAGCTGCGGTCAGATTTAGGTGTGTTGGTTGCAATGATGACAAGTTTAAATGGCAGAAGAAAAAAAGTATTAGAGGAGCGTTAGGAACTTTTCAAACCACTTCTGCAGCTGCAAGCTGTTTTCTGCTGTTCATCCTTCTGCTCAAAATATGAATGAAAAAATCTACACATAAGCCTTGATGAGTAGACAAACTGAGAGCACATTAAAGGAGTAGTTAGACATTTGGGGAAATACACTTATTTGCTTCATTCTTTGTTCAATCCCTACAAAAATCATGACATACGGAAAGACAATTTCTTTGGCAACTGGTCCTATATTTCATTGTTATACTTCAGTTTTGAGATGGATTAAACCAACTAGATATGCGTTATATGGTGAGTTGATGTTTCCACGTTTCCAGTCTTTATGCTAAGCTAAAATATGCAGCTGTACCCTTATTTTGAAAGGACGACTATGAGAATGCTATTGGTCTGCTCATCTAACTCTTTTGGGGCAAAAGTGAAAATGAAAGAAACCTAATTCCCAAAATGATGAACTATGTCTTCAAGACATCAGTCCATACTTTTTTGCAGCAAATCTAATTTAAAAATTACAAGCCAGTCTTTATCAGTAAAGACATCTTGATGACCTTTTGCAGCCAACGAACCCGAGAGGCTAATCTGACATGGTCTGCTGGTCCGACTGCTCTGTTTTGGAAAACCAGGCCTGTGCAGGACTCAGATCCTCATCTGCTCCGATGTTTGTTTACATTCTAACACAGGGCCACCAGGGACAGACAGTGTCCATTTAAGAGTTCGGCCGTGGGAAGACACAGGGCAATAAATAGCCATGAGAGGGAGAGAGTGTCACTGAGGCCCTTTGAGCTGCAGCAGTATCGACTGCACGCTGCTGGTACCTGGATTCCGACTAATCTTGAAACTGAGTCATCGGGCGTCACTGTGGCTTCCGTGGCCTGAGATGCACACCATGTAATTGCAATATCCTCTGTTTGAATATAGCTGCAGGACTTTGTTGCATAACTGTCTTTCTGTCTCATGTTTCCTGTCTCATTCTCTCCTGCAGGTCTCGTCTCTCTTTGCCAAATAATAATCTTAAAAACAAGAAAACCGGTTGATGTCATGCCAAATCGTCGCTGCAATCAAGTTCAAAGTCGTGCAATCAGTAAATGTTCCAAGATCTTTCAGTGGTGTCAAATTTGTATCTGCACGGTGTGTTAAAGCTGAACACCAAACCAAAGAAGGAAAAGATCTTTTATCTACGAACAACTGAAAAGGTAGAAAAGTGAGGCAGTAAAGGGATCAATAGCCTGTGAACAGTCATGAACAACTGGCACCATTAATGCATTCCAGTAAGACTTCAGTCCAGTATTGATGCTCACACATTAAAAGCATCAATAATCTGTGAGAAAAACACTCTGACTCTACCTGATGTGCAAGACGATAACTTCTTTTCTCATCCCACTTATTGTTTAAAGCATTCAGAAAATACAGGTCATAGTGTTTGACACAAGGGTTTGTTCTGCATCATTGTCATAATTGACCTTTGCAGCATTAACATGCTTTAGAAGTAATACAGTCAAAGCTAATAAACATATAGCAGCCAGATGCATGTTACTTGAATTATTACATCATATCGTTGTGGCCTTTGTGCATTAACAGGAAATTGTCAAATTAAGAGATGTAGCAACTGCCTTCCTGAAAAGTACTTGTTGCAGAAGAGGTAGAGTTATTTCATTTTCTGTTTTCCACATTTGAGAGTTTCCTGACCCCTGTGCTCACTACAGATTTGCACATTGAGTTTCCTGTAATATCAAGTCTGTACATCCTGCAGTTAAAGAAATGATGCATTTAGATAGACTGTAGTCTTGAGCAGATGAAGAAGGAGTTGAAGTCTTATTGGGCCTTTTGAAATGAAAACTAGACAGCTTTTATTATTTTGTCAAAGACAAGAAAAATGAACATGCACTTTCAAGACAGTTAAGTAAATATTCTCACTTATCCAATTAGTTCTCAAAGCCAACTTTCTTTTTTCAGTTATCACATTTTCACTGTGTGACAAAACTCTGACAGCAAGATTTAATATGGAGCTGCAATCTGTAGTTCTTTTGCGCCTCCTCGTGGTCACATATATGTAATACATCTTTGAACCCACTTGCAGGTCTCAGAAAAAAACTCACTTCCCAGGATGCCCATTTATCGCTGCCAGGGAGCCTTCAAAATAAAAGCGTGAGTCAGATTTGTCAAGAAATGTCTTATTAAGTTTTGGACTGAAGAAGATGACAAACACTAATATATATATAGTGGAATATTTAAAAAATATAGGTTGTGAAATATTGTTTTTACTTAGATAAAAATCCAGCAGTAAAAAAAAAAAAACATAAAATAGATAAATAAATAATTAAATGTGTAGCATGATCAAATGTTAATGTCATACCTAATATTTGCGAAACAGTACTTTACAAATGAGTAAAAGTATGTAAAAATAGGTAATTCCTTTTTTATTATGACTACTATATTTATTGTTGGTAATTGTTATTAGACTACTTGAAAGTTATTTTACTGGTTGTTTGATATATTTACTTTAAATTGAACGGTCTGAATCAATTTAGTCAAAATGTTGAAAGCTTCAATTAATCAATAACCAATCAATCCATTTATTTTCCAAAAAACAGGCTCTGGGTAAATGGGCTGCCAATAAAGGTTTTATTGTGAAAATCCTCGAAGGAAGTGTTTCGCTCCCTGCTTGTCAGATCCACAAATTAATTTCAGACTGTGGATCCTGGTTTGAGTCCAGTGACAAGCAGAGACTGAGTGTGTGTGTCAGGTCCAACATGAAGCCGCTGCCTGTTGTTGTGACTGTGTTACTCACTCTGGGTCTGGCTTATTATGTTTACACCCCATTGCCTGATGCCATCAAGGAGCCCTGGAAGTTAATGATACTGGATGCTGCATTCAGGACCACGACAGACCTGGTGAGAGAGCAGATGTTTGTCATGGGGCAGTAAATGCAGGTGCATGTGTGACTGCAGTGAAATCAGATGGATGCAGTAGGTGTCACATCTCTTACACATCTCTGTGCAGATTTTGGTTTAATTAAAGTGTTATAGCTACTTATTTGTTTTGCAAATAAAAAGGTTCAATTGCATGTGTTGCATGTGTGAATAACTGTGATTGTGGTTGGTAGAAGACACTCTTCCGAAGCTACAACACAGTAACATACTTAGACTGTACAGACATAGACTTTGACCCAAGCTGCTTCAGCCATGGCTTGAACTGCATTAACACACAAATGCACAACTTTACTACCTTCAGAATTATAGTTACTGCACCAATGTTTTACAGTGTCTTTGTGGTTTTCTGAGCAGATGTTATGACATGCACATAAAATGACCATAACATTAAAATTTTGAGCCACATCATATTCTGAACAACATCATGTGCTGCCATGGATTTTCAGTTTTTCGTCCACATTGCTTCACTTTACCACTTTATGAAAGAGCTTCATCAGTGTGTTAACTGTGCGATTTTGAAACTGTCACACTCTTGGTCATGGTGCTTATCTGTTGCATCAGGGAGTTCATTCAAGAGACAACCAGCTGTGGACCCTCACCTCTGTTCTACATTTCTGCCACTGTCGGTGAAGAGTAATGATATCAGTTATTGCCACACCAGCTGAGGGAGTCTCCCCATTAATGTTCTACTAACACAGTCATGTTTGCTCTGGCCAGACAAATCTCTTCGTGCCAGTCACCTGTTGTTGTTTAATGTTTAATTGTGGCGTGCTTTTATAGATAAGATTCAATTCACCTCTCACCAACAGACTGGTCTGTCCTTGGTGTTAAAATATTTGGACCTACATGTGTCCTTTAATAACATTTAAACCAGTTGTCTAGTTTGAGTACGATGGCCTGAAGAAGCAGAAATTGATTTAAACCTTGCTGAGATAAAAAATTGAAGCTGATTAAGTTAAAAAACTGACTAGTGTATAGGATGTTTTTGAACTTTATTGTCCACCACAGTTACATTTTCCAGCTCACCAAAACACTGAAACATAGATGTGCTAAAAACAAAAAACACTGAAACAAGTATTATGAAACCCAGATAAGTATTCAGATAAAGTTCAGAAAAAACACCAATGAAACAGAAAATACTGTGAAGTGCAATTTTTTAATGCTGATTGCACTCCATTTATTGCAATTGTAAAACTCATGAAGAACACTTTTAAAAGAAAATGATGAGAAGAAATTGACCCAGTAGAACCAGACATATTTTTCTTGTCAAAACCTGGAGCCTACATTACCCACAATTCAAATGGCCTGATGACACTTAAGTCCAGGTGCATAATGCAATTAGAGGCTAACGAAGACTCATGATGAGCAGAGATGAGTAGCGGGCTACAGAAGTCTCACTTCTCTCTAACTCCGACTCAAGTGACATCACTCGAGGCAACTGATCAGCACCCTCTGCAGCCACAAAAGGCTTTATACAACTGTTTTCACACAAACAGGTGTACTCCCCACCGGTGGAGTTCGGATCAGTTATGACGTGACTGATTCATATTACAGTTTGTTTGGCAGCATCGTTATAAAACTTTATCAGGTCTCAGTTTTTCAGCATCCTTACCTTATCAGATCAGCACTCCAATATATCCACATAATTAGAACTGTCAGCTCAAGGAAATGATAAAGTTAGTACTATTATGAAATGATATTGAGGCAAACATGTCAAGGCTGCTTCTGAGTCCCAGCTGTGCCAAGCAGCTGCGTCTGCTGGCCTTGGTTGAACCAGACTATTGAGACAGTCTGAGAGGTTTGTGGGCAGGAGGGCAGGCGTACGGAGACACATCAGTCAGATAGAGTGCAGGAGGGCGGAGGTGACTGGGTGAAGTCGCTGTGTCTCCACCAACAGATGAATACATGCTGTTTTCACTCTATGTTTGTGTCCTGAGAAACTCAAATGAAGGTGGACTTTCTTTTCCTCCTCCTGTCCCTTCTCTTGTCCGCAGGCCCATTTGAAGGAATGGCTGGGCTTTGACAATTACATCAGGTCCATCAGGCAGTCCACGAAGGGCTTCGACAGCATGTTACAGGACATGATGAGCACTGAGCCTGGCAGCGGGGTCATACCCGGAGTCAAAGTCAGCGACATCACATTCGCTGGCATCCCGGTTCGTGTTTGCGAGCCCCCGGCTGGAGGGGAGGGTCATCTGAGGAGGGGGTTACTGTACTTTCACGGAGGAGGCTGGGCCCTCGGGAGCGCCAGTGAGTACACACACTCTTGCCGTGCTTAAGTCGAATTAGACAAAAATTAAGTCAGTAAAAAATCATTTTTTATCATAATCGTTTATGTTTTTTCACTATTTAACTTGGAAAAAGGTCGGTTTTTAGTGAGCTTATTTTGCAGACTGTATTTTCATTTGTTTTATTGAATGTGATATATTTTCTGCCTTTAAGGTGAATAATTTGTCCAGATTCCACTCACTTAACTTTTCCTCCATCTCTCTCTCACGTCCTCAGAATTGAAGTCGTATGACCTGGTCTGCCGGACGCTGTCAGACGAGCTCAACGCTGTCGTGGTCTCTGTTGAGTAAGTGCTTCTCCTAATGTAACACTAATCTACGGTTTCAACATTTTTCTGCTCATAGAGACGGAAACCAACTCCTGATTACAGCAGCAATGATTAGACCGAAAGAAAATTAATCATTAACTCATTGGTCATTGGTTCCAATTTCTTTAATGTAAAGATTTTCTGCTCTTCTTTGTGATTTTTGATAGTACATTATTGTTTTGGACTGTTGGTTGGACAAAAGAAGCAATTTGAAGAAGTTGGGCTCTGAGAAAATTATGATGAGCATTTTTTACATTTCTGACATTATATAGACAAAATGATCAGTCGATTTATCAAAAAATAAACGACAGAATAATCGATAATGAGAATAATTGTTTGTTAGCTAATATAGATCTATATTTATTATATATATATTAATAAATATAAAAAAAATTGATGAGACTTTTTTAAAGCTCCCTTCAGAGCCACAGATGATGTTATATATTTTTTAATTTTACATTTTTCAGCATCATGTGCGAAATTGGTGGAGTGACCCTTTAAAAAAGTGCTTACAGTCACATGTGTCAAAGCTTTCTAAAACTAGCTTGTCTGTGTATGTAGGTACAGTCTGTATCCAGAGGCGATCTTCCCGATACCGTACTTAGACTGCCTTGCTTCTGCCAAGCACTTCCTGTCCCCAGAGGTTCTGGCCAGTTATGCCATCGACCCCGAGCGTGTGGCTGTGTCAGGTGACAGCGCCGGAGGAAACCTGGCTGCTGCGGTTGCTCAGCAGGTTCGTACAGAAGCCGTCAACTGCAGTAATGTGAGTTCTGGCAATGCAAACCAAGCGATAAAGGCCTTGTCTTCTTTCCCAGATTTCAACAGATGACACCATGAGTGTGAAGTTCAGCGTCCAGGCGTTGGTCTACCCGGTGCTCCAGGCTCTGGACTTCAACACGCCCTCCTACTTGCAGAACCAGTACATGCCCATCCTCTACCGGCCCCTCATGGTCCGCTTCTGGATGCAGTATCTGGGCATCGACGTCTCCCTCATGCCTCAGTTTATGGTGAACAACCACAGCTCCTTGGACCACTCAAACATCACCCCGGAGCTGAGGGCGCGGCTCGACTGGACCGTCCTCCTGCCGCCGAAACACAAGAAGAGCTACAAGCCTCTGGTGGTGGAAAAAAGCTCGCAGGGGTCAGTGAAGGAGGCGGCGGGGCTGCTGGACCTGAGGGCGGCGCCGCTCTTAGCAGGACCAGAGGTTCTGGCTAAATGCCCTCGGGCGTACATCTTGACATGCGAGCACGACGTGTTGAGGGACGACGGCCTGATGTACGCGCGGCGCTTACAGGACGCAGGCGTCACGGTCACCAGCGACCACTATGAGGACGGATTCCACGGATGCTTCACCTTCATATCCTGGCCGTTTGAATTTGATGTAGGGAAGAGGGCGATGAGGAATTACATCAACTGGCTCAAGAACAACTTGTAAGAGTGTGTATGTGTATGTGTGTGTGTAAGTGTTATGGGTGCATGCATGTGAGTGTTTCATTGATACAAATGCACTAGTCCTTGCTTTGTGAATCGCAGACTCGCTAAGGGCTTGTTCATCCGCTCTTTGTATAAAAGATCTAAGCTCAGGGCCTTCATACCTGCAGATATATACACACACACACACACACACACACACACACACACACACACACACACCACCTTGGTACATATGAAGTCTCAACGATTTCTTTAACATCTGGAGTGGAGGTGGGCAAATACGTTTACATCACCAGCTAACAAAAATGCTTAAGGGATGCATGAAAAGAAAACATCACGGCCACAAGCTTTTCACTTTTTCACAAGGAGGAACCACATGTGATTTTTGTCCACACCACAAACAGATAAGAAGTAGCTTTCACAAGGGTTGATTTATACTTTTAAACTTTTAGAATAAGAGAAGGCCTGTTTTAAATTAGAAACCCTTCATCAAAGGTTCCTTTTAACAGCGGCCTTTTTTATTTGACCCAACAATTTACATTGTGTCCCAGCACCTCACACGTCACTGTATTACCAGCATTGAAAGAATACAGAAACCAGCATTGACGCAATCCAGGACGTTTCAACAGTGTCTCTGTGTTTTCAGTTCCGTTCAAAGAGAAGGGCGATGCCAGTCTGTTTGTTGGTCCATCGCTGCAATGTCTCAACAACTATTGGGTTAATTGTCATGTACAGACAGTCATGCTGCAATGTTGTGATCCCATGACTTTTGCTCTGGCACAGAGCACCATTTGAACAGTCAAATGGATGGTCATGACACACACACACACACACACACCTTCATGACCCCCACAGAATCGTTTGTAATAACTTTAGTCTTTCATCCATAATCAGTGCCATAACATTTGTAAATGATATTTTATCTTTTAAATAAATACTCTTCACAGAAAAAAAACAATCAACACTGCTGGTACACTGCTTTGTTAAAGCTTGTCTTGTGGACAATATTGAACTTTTTGTGTGTCTGACAACTCAATTTTATGCTCATGCATTACAAGAAGGTGACGTCTTCACTGACAGATGACAAGCCAAAAAAATCTCCTTTTGTTTCATTCCACTGATTTTTCACATTCTGTGTATCTGAACAATGTTGCCTAAATGCCTGAATATGGCCACTTATGCAAAATGAACTGTAAACCACACTCACTAAAATCTCCTCTGCTGGGTCACCAGTGGCTTCGGAGTTAGCTAATTAAGTTTCTGTCAGACATCACCAGGATCAAGATCCTAAAATGTTTTAACATACAAGACATCTGTGGTGCAACACCTGCTTCTAAAATGTATGAATTTAAACTGAGAATCTGCAAGGGCTTCGTATAATGTCATTTTACTTCTACATTTAATTTTCGCATCTTTCATGTTGGATGCAAATTTCCTGTCTCTCTGCTTTGCCTACTGTTGTGATTTATGAAGGAATATCAATAAATCGATATCAATTAAAAAAAAACTGAAGTCACCCTCATGAAGCCGAAATTGCTGTTTGTTTGCACCTGAACAAATCCAAATCCACACTGTTATGCATGATCAAATGTGTCTGTTATTTTGTAACTAGGTGTATTTTTTGTGTTTTAATTTTTAATGATGAAATGTGAAAGCTGCACCTTTTACTGGACCTGTAGGTTGTATGTGATTGAAGTGATTTTTACTCCATTTCACTGTATAATAACAACATGTAAAAGTATAAATCCATGTGTTGATTTTTTGGGGTAACATTCACAGCATGTTTTTCATTACTCAGCTCAGTCTGCAGCTGCTGTCTGTCTTAACATTTAGTACAACTTGTACGTTTGTTTAAGTGCAAACAATAACATTTGAACAGAGTTTAAATCGAATGAAACAAAAGACAAAATGCCAAATATCTTAATAAAACACATCACTCTTTACCACTGACTGCTTCCAGGGGTCTATATATGCATCATCCAACCAGCACAGCTATTATGTCACCTTCAAGTGCTCCACATTTCCTCTCTTAATAACTCTTAATGTATATTAACTAATCTGTGGATATGATTTTAAAAAGGTCATGAAAAAGCCAACTGTCCTTCAGATCTAAGCTGATGATGACACAGCTGCTGGTTTGAGGGTGTTTCTGGGTTAGTAAACCCAGCAGCACCAATGATCAATGAAACAGCCCCCTCTAGTGGACTGAGAACCACATGAACCTGTGCTCATAATCTCACATACTTGGTAATTTACATTTATTATTATAAAATCATATGGTTATAAAATATTTACAGGTGTCATTTGTCTGCATAATTTTATTTTTGATGATTTTAAGTATTTTAAGTGCAATTTGCAGATAACTCATCTGTAATTTACATGTAGAGGGCAATGAACGCATCCTAGTATTAAACTTGATGTTAATCCTCATAACTGCATGCACACACTTAATCCTGATCCCCACCTCAGTCTGACTTTCTTCATTTAAAATCAAACATTACTTTTAGATTGTATTTAGTTCTTTTGCCTGTTTGAACGACGTTAAAAATGACAGAGGATTGAAATGAAGGATTGTGAGTTAAATATTAACCTGTGTGTCCTGGCTGGGATTCAATGCTCCCACAGGCACATACAGTAGTTTCCTATCAGGGAAACACCCTTCCACGGACACACCAGGTCACTGGCAGCAGTTTGCATGCATTGTGCTGCTGTAGCATTTTTCCAGCACGGGTCTTTGTTTTATAAATGAGACAATGAGCAGCTGTCGCGCTCGGAGGGGAATTTAGGGAGATTCCATGACTTTACGGAGACGAACGCTGGGAGGAGAAGCCTCGGGGGAGCGAAGAGGGGAGTGGAGGAGCAAAAAGCCGTCCTTCAAATCCATTATATGTCTTCTGGGTATTATTCAAGCTCTTTGCTTCAGGGGGAAGCTGCTTTAATTTCCAGAGAGGCAGCAGCTCTCCTGTTTCCAATTGTTCTTGTAAGTGATTTCAGATTTAGGGTTTTGGAAATGGAGTCAAACTGTTTCACCATACTGGGTGTTCCTCACTGAGCGACACACGTTTTTGATGATTGTGATGTCAATCGTGTTCCAGTGTCATGGTTTCGATGTGATGCAAGTAGATTTTTCAACTTTCAATCCCTGTTTTTGATCTTTGTGGTTGGAATTTTGTTCAGCTATTCAATGCACTTTGGACCTTTCAGTATATTTATTACATGGGATGGTTGGTGGTGGAGTCCGCCATTCCAGCCCTGGATTCAAATTCACACACACACACACACACACACAAACACACACACACACACACACACACACACACACACAGGTGGGACTGTGGACTGGCATGTCTCTCAGGGTGTCATCTTCCCCGCCTGAGGCCAGACAGTCTTCAGACAGCGCTCACCTTCCCCTCCGCTTCTCTCTGACAAGCCTGGGAATTGACTCACTTAAGGGGAAACACAGCAACTTCTTATCTTTCTCTTCCGCATATTTAGATTCTTATCAGCAAAGGAAACAAACTAAATACTTGCTTTCCTCAGCTGTTCGGCTCTTGCTCGCGCTCCCTACATTTTCGGTCCAAGCTGGCGCAGTGCTGCCGAACCGGGAGGGCCACGCACATCCAATCCACTTCCTCACACTGACAATGGAGCAGGGCTTAGAAGTGAAGGAATGAAAGTAAAGGAATCAGTCAAGGTTAAATTCTGCAGATTGAATGACTCCCCTGTGACAAACACTACTTAGGCCGACACTGGAGCGCTAACAATGGCGGGTCATTTGCCACTAATCGGCCAGCATTCTCTCAGATCACTCCACAATAGCAGGAAAGAGAAGGAGAAAAAAAAGGCCTTTTTTCATCTTACTCTCAGATGCTGATTATCTGCCGTACCTCAACTTTCATGCCGTGATGCTGTCTTCGTGTGCAAACTTTTGACCTCGGATTCTGAGCGTCATACAAACAAGTCAGTGCACATTCAAATGCTTTCGGTCATATGACAACATGAGAAGGTTAAATATCTTAATCACATCCTTTTCTACTGCTGATTGTTTCCGCCATGATCTCCCTAAACGTCTCATTCAACCAACCTGATGTCGTCTTCAGCGGCTCCGAATCTGGAGACTGGAGGTCATAAAAACTATTTGTAATGCATTAAAGCTCCTCTGGCATGAAGTAATAAGTAAATGAAGCCGGTTACGAATTATAGTTGATGCTGAGATCAAAGTGGAACAAAGCTACCTTGAACCACAGAGAGGACTAAAGTAAACAACGGCAAATACTAGAAGACTGCAGCATCTGCTTCACAGAACATCAGGCTGTTACACATTAAAACCTCGACAGGAAAAAAAAGTAAAAAGTTCACTCGCAATTTGTTTCTTTGGATATTAGATCTGTTTCATGATGATGACATGGCCACGACATCATTTTAGACTTTCAGGCTTTTTCATAGGCCTGTAATGTAAAACATTCTGTCTAAAATCTTGCTTATGCAATATTAATATAATAATAGAATTAACTTCTTTTCACCTCTTTAAGAAACATGGACAAAATGCATTTAAAGTGCTTGGGAAAAAATGGGAAATTTCAACATATGTAAATCCATGACAACTGGGAAAACTCCACCATAAGATTGAAAGCTCCAGAACAGCTACTTAATGGACCTTGAAGTAAACTAAAACGAAAACGAAAATAATATTGTCGCTGCAATGAAATTCTGCACTGTCTTGTCCATTTGCATGTGTGTGAAAAAATGGAATCTGAGTCACACATTTCAACTATTTAAAGAATCACTTAAAATGTCTGAAATATCTGGGGGGAAAATGGGATTCTGGGAAATGTATCAGGCCACATCAGCATGTTAATGAAACAGCTTTTTCTCATCTCTCTAAGGGGACTCAGGGGGTCTGAAGGCCAGGGGCAAAAACAAAAAATAAAGAGGGCTAAAGCTGCCACCATTCATGGTAAAACAGTTGATGCATCATGTTTTCATGCAGACTGTGGAGGACACTTTATCATATCTCTCGCACATTGTGATTATCCACTCTCACACTAAGACAGTGTTGATGAGCAGTATTGTACCTGTGCACTCAACTCAAAGTTTGCACATTTCCAACAGCACTGGAAGGCCTCATGAAGTTGCATGTGCAGCTCATTTCTGTCTACTAACACTGACATATTGAGGCTGCTGTAATCCTCCAAACCTCCTTTCTCTTTCTGCTCCACCTACCCACAAACTGCTGCTCTGTTTTCTCTCTCTCTCTCTCTCTCTCTCTCTCTCTCTCTCTCTCTCTCCTTCCACAGCAGAAATGCAGCACAGCTTGATCTGACTTGTCTTCCCTGCTGGAAGTGTTTTCCTGCTCCTCCGAACTTGTTTTGGGTGCCAAACTCACGCTGTGATATGGCCATTTCTGTTTCCCTCCAGTGTCTGGGCCTCATCATTCTCGCAGCAATCCTCCTCCAGACCATCGCAGTTGCCGTCAGTTTTATGTACTTCAACAGAGTCCTGAGCACGGTAAGATATGGGTTTGTCTTTGCCTTCATCTGAACACATGATAGGAGCAAACGGACTGCCATCTGACTGGGGAAAGGGGAGGTTAGACACATATTTTAATGATGACAAAAGCACTTTGCTTACAACAATGATTGCCATTCATTTCACAGGGATACTAGAGACACAACTCTGTGAGTACGCAGACATTAATATGCAGCTAGTACAACAGTGTGTGAAGCTCTGGTAAGCTTTTATAACCCGGCATAATCTTCTTAATCAGGCATTAAATGTTGCATGGTTCATAATTTAGACAGGTTTTATGTGCTGATGGGAGAGGAAAAGTCACAGTTGTGCAAGAATTTCTGCCATTCTCACTCTGGACAATGAGAGAGGAGAAAGTCTGCAGAGTAGATAACAGGACACAATGGCAGGAAATGAGACCAGTTGGGACTCCGGGGTTGTGACACCCTAAAGCAACATGTTTGAGATTTTGATGTTATGACAAGTAGAAAAAGCTTTATCTGAGCTCTGATTGGCTGAACCCCCAACTCACCTGTGAGCTAATTAGGGAGCTAATTTGCATCCACCTGTGCCACTGTTTTATACTATTCTTAATAACCAAATTATTTCACTCTGCCATGCAAAAATTGTGAATTAATCAAGCTTAAAAATGCAAATATAAAAATATAAACGTGTTTTGTTTGCATTATAATGATGAATATAGTCAAAGCCAAAAGCCACATGAAAGAAATGATTTAAAATTAGATGAAAGGATTTTGCAACATTTTACAAAAGTCATTATAAAGCTCGTTTCTGTTCCTTACCTTTGTGTGTGTTTGTGGTTTGTTGAAGAGCTGAAACATTGATTAACGTAATCCACTGATGTATTTTGCAGAAATTACAACACTGTTTGTGTCACTTCTTTTCAGATGCAGGAGAGTTTCTCCCGGAGCAGCGTTTCCTGTCTCATTAACGCAAATCTACGCTCTGAGTCCGACGAGGACAAAAAGAGCGACCCCTGCTGGCAAGTCACGCAACAGCTCCACTACCACATAGAGAAGGTTTTTGATTTTTACTTTCTAAATTTTTTTCTTAGCATATTTAAGACACTAATGATTTTTTTAGGACCAGAATGTTGCGAAATTAGACTTAAAAAATAAATGAACTCTTGATTAATACTACTACTACTACTACTACTACTACTACTAATGATAATAATAATAATAATAATAATAATAATAATAATAATAATAATAATAATAATAATAATAATCTCTTTCTGTCTCTCTGTGTGTTTTTCTTTCAGACCATGACTGACACATTCCAGAAGGAGATCTCCACCGCTATGAGAGGTGAGAAGAATGCCCCTATTGACTATCCATTACTAGGAACATGTATGTCTTTTCCCATTAAAAATATTCTGTGTGTTTCCTCAGATAAGCTGACAGGAGTTCTGCCCGACCCGAGCCCGGGGGTCCAAGGGGTCCCTCTTCCTAAAGTTGCTGCCCATGTGACCGGCGTCAGCTCATCCACAGATCCTCCAGCAGCAGAAGGTGAGGATCCTTTAATGCAACACAAGAATGAAATATCACAGAGTCAATTACATGAGGAATGATCTCCAGGAAAGCATGATTGACACGTTGAACACCAGAGTTGTGATTTTCTTGCTCACTCACTCACACGCCTGCGACTCCTGTGTTGCTTCACCCAGAAGTGAGGAATTTGCTTCAAGGCTTCTCAGGCTGCTCTCAGGCCTGCGTGTGTGTGTCAGGACCTGCAGATGTGCAGCTCCTTTATCATTGTCAAAGCTTTTCGACCAGTCCATGTCTCAATTACTCTTTGTCTCCCACATTGAACAAACACATATGGTATATTAAAAAAATGAGGTTTTGATCTTCATATTTCTTTGATAGGCTTTATTACATTTTCTCTTTTCTTGGCATTAGACGCGGGGTGATAACATGCAACACAGATTCCTGGCTGGAGTCGTGCAAACACATGTGAGATAGACCACCCTGACTTTTCTTCTTTTTTTTTTTTTTTTTTACTCAGAAGGTATTTAGTTTATCCCCAAATACTGGGAACACACATCTATAATAAGGAGGAAAAAAGCATCCCACCTCGAGTCATTACATCAAGTTACCATAATTGCAGTAAGATTATAAGCTTGTTCAACCATTATAGTTAGTCTTTGCTGGGTTTAGATTTTATTGTAATTTAGTTGAGCCAGTTCAAAATACATTGATTTTGACTCTATTCAAAACTGTGATGTTTATCAAAACATTTTTTTTCTAGAAAAATCTTAAATTAAAGTTGATGATGATAATAGAGTTTCTCTCTGCCACGGTGTAGTTTTTGATGCCACCACTGGGGGACGCCAAAGTCATAGTGTTCCTAATTCTTACACTATTGGCATTAAAAGATACATGTCTGGTCATGTTCTCTATTTTTCTTATTGTTAATACAGCTCATGAAATACAAACCAGTAATGAGTTAACTTGTTAAAAAGTCCACATATTCAAAGCTTGATGTGTCTTATTCCTCTCTGCCATTGTTTAAATATTATCATAAACACATCAGGGGGCAACAAATGATTTTTAATAAACCTATTAAACCTAAAATATTTGGAGTTGATCCCTCATACACCATCCTGCTACTGTAAATACTAACTAAAGTACAAAGTGTGTATTAATCCACTGCAGAAAATAGTCCCCAATAAATTCACTTCTGCTTAAGCAAAGTTTGTTGAGCCACTGACAGAATGGGGAATTTAAAGGGTATAAGATAAATATAACATGTAGGCAGCCTTATCCTTTTTTTTTGGTCCATAAGGAAAATATATCTGAGTGCCATAAAACTTGAAGGTCGGTGAACCTTCTGTCTTGCATACCTCAGGATATATGGACGTCATCTGTTCCTTCATAACATGAGTATGCTGTCAGTGAACTTGCAGAAGCCCCTGCTCTGTCAGCACATCTGTGTGCCATATTAATAGACTGAGAGTCTCTTTAACATTTGTTTCTTGTTTGAAGTTGCAGTGGCTGTTTATACTCAGTCAACACTGCTCCCTTAAAATGAGTGACTGGCCTTAATTGTCATACTTTCTGTGTGTGCTTCGTGTGCAGGCTCGCGGAGCAGCAGGGGGTACCTGGGGGAGCGAATCAGAGCGTGGGAGGGCCAGAGAGGTCTGTCCTTCCTGCAGAACATGGAGCTGAAGGGAGGAGAGCTGCTGGTGCCCAGAGCAGGCCTCTACTACATCTACGCACAGACCTACTTCAGACTGCCCTCCACGGGGGAGACAGAGGGGGAGGCGGGGGAAATGAAGGAGGAGGAAGGAGCACAGCTGGTCCAGTATATCTACAAGAAGGTTAGATCAACTATTAAAGGATAACGCCTGGATTTGGAGCATGCTTGAGACACAGTAGATTATCCACCACAATGAACATTTTGCCATAACGCGGTGCAAATCATGTTATCATTGCATTAGAGTAGACAACCAAACAAGCCTTAGACCCACAGATTTTACATTGGGTAAAGTCGTTAATAAAAATCACTTTTCTAGGCTCTGGGATGGTTTGACAAAAATAAAACCTCCTTGGATTAAAGATTCATAACACAAAGCGTGACCAGCGATCTTGTTTGCAGTTTGAGGTGTCTGGTCAACAAAACACAATGTCAGACTGGACACAGTGACAGAAAATCAGTACGTCTATTGTGGGTAATGATTTTTTGAGAACCCAGCTCATGAATACAAGCCAACTCTCCAAAACTCAAATGTCAGTGTCCTTGAATGCACCAAAAGGGAGAAATGAAGCTATTCATCTCCGAGGGCATTAAAAAGATAAAAACTCATAAATCACTGTTTTCTTTTATGTTGATATAATGGAAGGCTTTGTACATGAAGGTTTTGATCTTGTCTGTGATGCGGCCCACAGATGAGTTCCTACACGGTGCCCATCCTGCTGATGAAGTCATCCAGGAGCGCCTGTTGGCCTCGGGGTCAGGAGCCTGGTCTGTTCTCCCTGCACCAGGCCAGTACTGCCTTCCTTCAGCCGGCCGACCGCCTCTTCATCACCGTCAACAACGCCAGCGCCTTGGAGATGGACGGGAGGGCGAGCTACTTTGGGGCCTTCCTCGTGGGCTAAAGGGAGGGAGATGACTTGATATAGACATCAACAGAATTAACCCAAATGTCAGGGGTTTGCTCGATGCTGTCAACGCTGTCTGTGGGTGCAGGATGGGAGAAGAAGAATGGAGATTGTGAGGGGCGAGAAGGACTTCTTCTGGACCATGAAGCTGAAGGATTTGTTCAAACTGAGCTGCGGTGTCAGACTCTCAGTGGCCCAAAATGGCAAGGAAGCAGCCAAACCTCGCAAAGGTTACAGCTCTGTTTTAAGGGTGGTAACTGTAAGACGGACGTCGATTACATGGTGCAACATTGGAGCAGCGCAATAGATAGAGATTAAATGTTGCGCTCTCCTGTGTGAATGACTTCCATTGAGAACAGAGCGCGCTGCTCTGCCTCAGGAAATGACGGTGCTCTCGGACATGTGACAACAGATCTTTTATTCAAATATCAAAAATGCCACAAGATTTTCAAGATGTTCAAAAAATATGAATGAAGCTTATTTTGTTTACAGTTGAATTTCCTCTTTGTGCACGACATTTGTGAGAGTGAATGTGTGGCGTGGCACAGATCACGATGTTCTGTGGCCTGAATGAAGCACTGATCCAGTATGAATGGTCTCAGTTTGTGAAAATAAACTTCCATATCCAGACTGTCTTTATTGCTGGATAAATTCATTAACAAATGTTTGCTGTAAAAATTGCATGCAAAAAAAAGTTTCCCAGGTCTAAATAATAACAAAAGCACAAACCATTAAGTAAACTTTTTGGCCATGGTTGAATAAATTTGAATGCATTTATATAACGTGGGATAGACATTCATGTAGCTCTCAGGATGAATTGTATTAACTTTGGTGATGCTTTACCTTTTTATGTGGCACCAGCATCAGGTCAAAATTTTAGTTTAAAAGTTTAGTTTCCTCATCAGCTGTATTTTGTATTTGGTGTTCATTGGCAAATGTTAGCATGCTTCAATGTTATATACATATCTGCTAAACATTAGATTTGTTATTGTAAGCACATTGAAGTTAGCATTTAGCTCAAAGTATCACTGTACTGAGTGAGCACAAGTCTTGTTTTACTTAAGGTCTTAATATTTTGAACTAATTTGAAGATTTTAGTTGGAGCTTAGTATGTGTGATAATGAAGGTGAGGCGAAATGCTCTGTTATATTTTGGTTCACAATAATTCTCAATTTTCTCCACACACCATTTTCCTGATTCTTCCCATTGTGTGCAAGAGAAAAAAATCTTATTAGTCCCAACCAGAAAACTCCATTCCCTGCTGTGCTCACAGTTGTGGTTAATAACGTGTCGAGCCCCAGTTTGCTCCCATCTGCAACCTCAGTTTAAAGCAAACTTGAAACAAACATCCCCTCCAGACAAAAAGACACCAAACTGAAAAAGTAAAAAACTATCATTTAATTCTTGTTGTATTACATGTTTCCATATTATGGCAGTGAATGTTTCAGCAATAATAAGAGTCACTCCTCAAACAAGAGTTTTTTTTACATAAAAAAACCAAAACAAATACCAAAAACTAATCAGGGTTCAAGTAATGCCCAACAGAAATACATTTTGAAACATACACACAGGCAGGAAGATAGATCATATTTGCTGATCTTCATGTAATCCACCTGCTACTTCCTGGTCTATGAGTGGAGAACCAAGGTGTTTGTTTGGTCTGCCCGAGTCCCCTCTCTCTCCCCTTCAGTCTCTTTTTGGTCACCATGACTGGACTGACAAACATGTTGTAGTTACAGCTGAGACAGTAAACACAAACACAGACAATACACAGCCTCTTGAGATATAGGAGGGCTTCAAGGTGCTTTAACCAAAACACGAAAAAAGACAGTGGTACCAAATCTCAAATACTTGGTATCAAAAATAGTCTCTGAGTTGGTCTCTAGTCAGTCGGGACACTACAACAGGGGGGGAAGAAATGCACACGCAGAGGATATTTTGTCTTGTTAATGACAACCTATGGCTTCAGTTTATCTAAACACGCACACACGGTCATGTACAATCCCACAATCAAAACATAACGGTGTAATATTTTAGAAGACAGTCAGTTACAGTCTATATAAATGGCAATATTGTAAACAACTGCGTGTGTGCACGAGAGCTGGGAGGCTCCTTGTTGGTGCTCCTATTGCTATTGTAACCAAGAATGGTTTTAGTTGTAATTTGGCCAATCAATCAGTCTAAGTGCTTACAACTCACCATCCGCCTCCCCGCTGACATTACAGTAAATCTCAGCAGGCACACACATTCACACACACACACACACATATACACAGAAACCGTGGAGCCAGCCAAGTGCTTTGACATTATCTTGCTGCCTGTAACAATGCCTGCATCAGTCAAGTTCATTAAGACAAATTCATTATCAGTCGACAGTACTTGGATCGAGTGAGTTAACGAGATAGAAAAAGGCATACAGTTTTGTGTGAGACAGAACTTCTCCATAGATTAGTCACAAGATTCATTCACAATGAAAGGTGTGAACACATACAGGGTTAAGGGTTAGTAAGGGCCGTCCTAATACCAATTATGCATTTCTTAAACATACATGGAGTAATACTCAAACATGGAAAAACCTTGTGACAGGTGACTGAGATATAACGATGCTGTTTTTGTTATCATTATGCACCAAAAATCACACATACGCACACACTGAAATCTATAATTGTGCGCATACATTAACGAACACAAAACCTGGTATGGGGTCCTATTGCCTCGTACAGTATGTCTGTGGTCTATGAACAAAAAGCACCTCTGAAGTACAGAACAGCCTTGGAACCGAGTATAAGTGTTTAACTATAGGCAGGCAACAATACACACCGGCACACAGGCACAATACAGGAGGCTTTGGCACACCCATGCTAGTCTTACTACTCAGCATTTTCCAACACAGAAGAAGAGCAGGTTACAGGACAGGACAGACCCATAGCTGCCTTAGATTGCCTCCCCTCTGGAGGAGGGAAGGTACAGGTTGTCTGACAGACACAATGATCAGCCATCACATTCAATCAGCACCAAGCTGTCTGTTTTATTGTTTTTTATTGAGTCCCAGCCTCTCATCCGATCAGCAGCTCCAGGCTGTCCTCGTAGTTGGGCTCTTGCGGGGGGCTGGGCGACAGGAAGGCCGTGGTCACGGGGGTTCCCGTTGCAGTGGCGACATTGAGGAGGGTGTTGGCGCGGATGCTGGTGGATGCCGGGTTGCGGAGCGCCGCGGCTGCCGTGATGCTGGTGAGGTTGATGCCGAGCGTGAGCCGCGTCTGCTCCAAGGCTTTCTCTGGCACGGCGAAGGCCTCGAGCTTCTTCTCACCGTTGGCCATGTAGGAGTTCTGGCAACCTCGACAGATACAATCCAAGCATGCCTGAGAAAGATGACAAACAACCGACAAAGAACATTAGTCTATTTACATCATTTACGCTTAAAAGCAGCCAAATTATTTCTGCTTTAATGGTGTGGTAGTGCGTTCATTTAATGATAAACATGCAATTAATACATGTAAAACTGTAGATTAAAAATTGCATCTTTGGCAGAGACTTCTAGAGAAGAGAGTTTTGTTTACAGTTTTCATAACAAATGCTACAAAAAATAGTTACAACAATAAATGATGTTATTACACCTCTAAGTGCTGATTAAATAGAACAATTTAACTGAAACTTTCCCCACTGTGGGACAAATAAAGGCTCGTCTTATCTTGTCCCAAAATTCATGCAACAGTCATAACTTCACCTTGCGGTTTGAGTAGCAGGGACAGCGTTGCCCCCTGCAGGTCAGCACAGATGGATTCTGGGTGGCCCTGCCACACTTGCAGCCTTTTTTCTCCACCGGCTTCTTATATGGAGGCCTGACAGGCGCTGGGGGCACAAGGCAGCCTGACATCAACCGCTGGTCTTTGCTTCCGTCCTTTGTCTTGGAGCCTCCACCACTGCGGGCCTTCGCATGGGGCTTCTTAGGGCCCGGATCGACATGCTTCCTGGCACCTTTATTGTGGTTGGGCGCAGGGCGACTGGGCTTGGGAGGCGCTCCGTTAGGAAGGGACGAGTATGTGTGCGCTGGTACAGTTAAGGAGGGTGGGGGTGGTTGGGTGTGCAGTGTCTGAGAGGGGTTTGGAGTGTGTAAGTGTGAGGAGGAACCCTGCAGGATGGAGGCGATAGGGAGGGGTTTCACTTTTTCCCTGTCGCTCTCTGAACGAGATCGTTTACGTTTAAGGCGGACCGGCGGAGGCTTGGAGGCTGGAGGAGGATCGAAGGAGGGTGTGTGTATGTGAGCACCATGGCTTGCCACTGTGTTAGTCCTGTCTGTTCGAATCTGTGTATAGTTGTGAGCTGCATCCAGCTGTATGTACATTTGAGCGTGTGCTCTGTCCGTAGTTATGTGTGCGTGAGTGTGTGTTCTTTCTGGCTGTATGTGAGGAGAATCTCGACCGGGCTGAAGGGGATCCAAAGTCTGCAACACCTCCTCCACACTGAGAAGCAACACCTCCCCCTCCTCCAGCTCCCTGCTGCTAGATTCCCCATCCCTGAGTGAGCACACAGTGCCTGGAGTTGGGGCTAAGGGTCCAGTGGTCAGACTCAGTTCAAGACCACCACAACCAGTACTGGACACAGACAGGCCTGCCTGTGGCTGCTCCTCTACCAACTCACATACTTCCAGCTCAGGAGACGAGGGATCCAGGTCCTCCAGTACTTCTCCATTGCATTCCTGTGGTCCATTAGAACAGGGAGGGTCAGAGGAAGAGCTCTGTGGTATAGCTGAGAGCTCTGCTGGAGCAGGTGGTGCCTCTGTGGGGGTAAGGGACTCAGGGGCAGAGGGATTCCCATCTTCCTGTGCTAGGTTTGGGTCCTCTGCCTCTATCTCCTCTTCATGTGACATTAGCACCTCCTCTAGCAAGGCCATAACCTCTGGAGACCCTCCTAAATGACTGCTGATCGACTGCAGCAACGGTGAATGGGTTACATAGAGGCAGAGCTTCCGGTAGCACTGCACCAGTAAAGAGAGCTGTTTGTTCTCCTGAAAGCAGGAATAGTCTTTACAGCGGCTGCATGATGGCCTGATCTGCATCTTCTGGCCTTTACAGCCCAAGCAGACATAATGCTCACACTCTGACTGTGTTGGGGAAATGGGATCCTGTAGTAGTTTACCTGTGACAAAAGAAAGAGGGAGCTGTTAGCCCACGTGTTTATTCACTTTGCACTTGTTCATCAGCTATAGCACATTTAACTGTCCTGGGCAGGACTCCTTCAAAGTAATTTCCAGTCACCGTCATGCCTCTATTGAAACAATTAAAATTAGCAGAATGGACTAATCTGTCAATTATTTTCTCAATTAAACATTTGGTCTGTAAAACGGTATGATTAAAAAAAAGCCTATGACAATTTTCCACAACCTAGGGTGGCTTCTTTAAATATCTTCTTTTGTCTGACAAACAGTCTAAAATGGTTGGTTTGACTTAATTGATTTTCGAATCAGATGCTGAATAATTTTGTCACTTATCTAGTCAATTCATCAACTAATTGATTCAGCACCAACGGATGCATTTCAAGTAGAGAAAGGAAATCAATGAATGTAATACCAATATCATGATCTGGGACTTTAATTGTTACTACACCATAAATATTGGTGCTTCTTGAATTTTTTTTTTTTAGCTAATCAGTTTATTGATATAAACAAACACTCCAGCTTGCTCAGTCATTATGTTCACATTATTAATTTTTACTGCTTACATCCCCTAGTCTTTACGTCTGCTTACACATTGCATTAAATCACAAATAATGATGCCAAAACCACCATTACATAATGGGCAGAGTTCAGAAATATTGCCATACATCAATCTGTCAATAGTGCTCATCTCGAAATGCAAGCTGTGCCAGTGTTGATATCCCACTAGCTAAGCAGAGTAAGTAAATAAAGCATGAATAGGAAACACATGGCTCTGCAGCAGATACAATAACAGAGGAGTCATCTGGCTTGACAAGAGGACAGATGAGTGGGGATCAGTCAGTGGGCACATGCACGCCCACAAAGTCAATATGAGGTTATCAAACACGTTCATTTTACTGAAATTAAACTTGCTGCATAATCGATGATAATCTTACAATGAAACGATCATTGGAGCATGTGCTTTGCATTGGTATTATACACTAATATTTTGAGGATGCTTACCACAGACGCGGCATGCGAGGGACTGGCGAAAGAAGGGCAGCAGTGTGTACATGTCTGCGAAGGTGTGGGGCTGCCTCGGGTCACACTGCAGCACGGCCCGGCTGGCGGACACGTACAGGGTGGTTGCATTAACGGGGTTCATAGCGGTGTCCTCCGCAGCCTCAGGGAAACACGGCCCGGGAAAAAATATATATCCAGCCTCTTGCTGCGACGGAGCTAAAGATAGCCGAGTCTCAGGGTGGATGGGGGAAATATAAACCGGCCTGGAGGAGCAACAATCAGCCACTCCAGTGTGTCAATGCAGACATATGAATTAATAATAGACACAATAATAGACGACGAACATGCTGAAGCGGTTATCACGGAACGCGCACGTTAGCTCGGCAGGCGGCTAGCTAAAATTAGCATCACCGGTTCGTAGTCGTCCCTGTTCACCAACCATATATTTCAGATCACGATTACACTTTCTATTAATCCGGACAAATTAGACGCTTGATATTAATTGCTCACATTATCCCTAACGCTGCATGCTGGCTAACACTTAATCAAACGATCCATGATCAAAAGGTTAGCATGGTGTAGCTAGCGTTAGCATACGACATCAGCCAAACGTTTTACACGAGAGATGGTGGAAGTTGGCCATAGAGCCTATATACTATCAAACACCGTTTCCTTGTCGATGCCTAATTAAAAGACGAGGTTTTCCCGAGATCGCACACTCATTTGGTTAGCAGCTAGCTACCGGATCCCAGGCGCGCACTTGATGTAAACAAAGCTAACCAGCTAGCGTTAGCATGGCTAGCTAAATTAGCTAGCGAAAATTCAACCGTATCACTAACCCCCCCTTAGGGCCGTTTTATATCCCACGCGAACGAGGGAAATGCAAGCTGCAAATTGAAATTGCAAATCCTGCGATTTTGGTACGTTTTGCTATAATACTTGGCGAGTAGCGACCGGAACATAGCGAACTATCCGTTTTACAAATGCATCAATCATTCGATTTTCCACTTTTCCTCGCATCAGCCCCTCTCGACAGGCATGATCATCACGCGAGACTTCCACTAGTTACCCTGGTTACCGTAGTGTACGGTGCATTCACGTTCTGTTTGACACACCAGCGCCTTCATTGTGCTCTTCTTCTTCCTCCTCCTCCCCTTCCTCATTCCTCCTCTTCTTCTTCTTAATGGCGTACTGCAACCGGGTGGAGCATTATCGCCATCAGCTGTTGTTACATTATTCTTATTTCTGCCTCTTCCTGGTCCAAAAATAAAGTTTATCCCCGTCCTTCATCCTATCCTCTAATTAAATTAACATAATCAATCTAATCTCTGAGAGTTCCTGAAAGCATCTCTCAACAGCTTTATTTCCAGTGAACCCAAAACTTTCTTGCAGCATCAACAAATATTTTTATTCTCTCAAATTTCCTCACCAGCACAGTTAATCAACATGGGCACAGATGTTACTAACTTAATCTTGTCCATATAAAAACAATATTCATCATGTTTCCGACTTGATTTGTTTTTGTTACTTCTTAATTTCTTCTTTCAGAGCTGCTTTCTCATGACTTTTCCTTCTCTTTGAGTTGATCCTCATGACTTCTATCTTTTTCTGTCTCTTTGAGCAGTCTGCTTGTCATGCCTCATGATTACACATCTCATCTCCACATTTACCACATATCCTCAAAACTGTATTGCACTGCACTGTATTGGTTTGGGAAAAAGAGGCCTTTCTGGTTTGTTACTCTGGGACACTAACCATCTCAGTTATTTTAAGACCTTTTTCAGTTTAATTCTTTTGACATCAACTTTGTCCTCAGGCCAGTGACTTCATGTCTCTTCAGCAGAACTCCAAATCTGTTCTTGCTCTAAGTTAACTTTTTTTTTTTTTTTATCCAAGTGGATTAATTTGTTGCTCTCACTATAATCTGTTTCAGCCTGGGAAATTTCTCCATTGTGGGACAAATAAAGGAATTTAAATTTAAATAAATAAATAAATAAACCCTCTATTGTTCCTTCCTGCTGTTTCTTCAAACTCATCTACCTTCATCTTCCACCTGCATTCATTGTGCCCCCAGTCAGTTCTATCAATTTATTACTATTGAATAAGCTTGGAATAATATGTTAATAACAGTTTTCATCACGTGTTACAATCTCTGTCCTGCTTGTAAACCTCTCCTATATAACAACATGTCTATGTAAGTCTTAAATAACACATCCTATATGGGATTCTACAGGTCAACATGTTATCTGATATTATTATTATATAATTGAGTAGGCAAAGTAATTCAATGCCTGATAGGAAAATATATTAGATAGAAATAAATTTTCCCTGTTGTTTACCTGTCAGGCATGTTTTACCCCTGGGACCCCAACAAACTGTACGGAATAAAAAAAAAAAATTTAATTACGTCTATCGCGTACAGGATTACAGCAAATGTTTTGAAGTGAGAGTTTCTAAGTAGCAAGAGAGGTCAGATTCTGAGAGGAAGATCTTCCTGACAAGTCAAACTGAGGGTAAAGACACAATTAATACTTGACTTTCAGATTACAGGAAAACCTGATCCCCTCAAGATCCTGCCCATCCTGCGCTGGCTTCGAATTCCTTCTGTCTTATTGGCTGTGAGAGCTCGCCCCCCATTTCCCATTGGCTCAAATCTCTACTTTTCATTTCCGCTCTCTGTCACCCGAGAACGCGCAGGGCAAAGATGGCGGCCTTCAGTGTGGCTCGGAGCAACTGCGGACTGATAAACGGTTTGAGGGTGTCTTTTAGGAGCTTTGCGCCTGTAAAACATGGCGCAGTCGTTGCTGCGGTGCCGCAGACGAACCTGCTCCGGGACTGTCGCCGGTATAGTGTCAGCCATCTGTCCGTGAAGGAGAGGATTGATATGAAACGGAAGGCAGCGCTACTCGGGGGAGGTCAGAAGAGAATAGATGCACAACACAAAAAGGTAAAGTCAGCTAACGTGGACTGTCTTGTTTATAAGCAAACCTGCATCTATGTTTGCATGTGACCAAAAGCTTATAATACACTGACTGCTGGAGTGGTGCCTGGCTCAAGGGCTACAGTCAGGTCAATGGTTGCTTCAGCAGTGCTCACACACTTTGAAGTGACCTTTAAAAACAAACTTTCCTGCTTTACTAGGAATCACTATTACTCTGTGATGTTTTCAGCAGTGTCCTGTGTTGGTAAACATCCACCTTACTCAGTCTCAGTGCCCTCGAGCAAGGCACAAATCCCCTGTCAACCTCAGGTACAAGGTCTAGTCTGCAGATTTAATGCTGATAACAAGCCCTCAAAATATTCCCAGTTATTTATGAAATACAAAAATATTGTTCAATGTGATGGACAAAGACATAGACATCTTGACATGTGGTTTTATTACATAACATATTATTACATATTTCAATGTAATAATATGTTATTTAGTTATCATCAGCCCTGATTTGTTAATATAACAGTTATGAGGATGTTTCTCTGTTTTGCTTAATGAAATCCTTGTTTGTAGACAGTACATCTATAGAAGTAGGTGATATTAATAAAACCTCTTTTTGATAAAAAAAAAAAATATAGTGATAAAATCAAATATATGGAGAAACAGTGGAGAGTGGGATGTTTTTGGCTAATCTAGCAAATTAAATTAAAATTCAAAAAATAGTGTTTCAAAGGGTTAAGTTAGGGTTTTGTGAATTTCCCCACTGTGGGACGAATAATAGTTTATCTTATCTTCAAAGTGTGCCTTCAAAATGATATACAACATTGGCCACAGTGACCTAACACAACCAGAGATATTAAAGGGATAGTGACCACAGCATATGATATGGGAAAATCTCTGATAGTAATGTGCTGTGATATATATTGTTGTAACATGCAGTGTTCTTCCAGGTAAATGTGTAGTAACTTGTTGCTATGTGTCACAGGGTAAGCTGACAGCCAGGGAGCGAGTGGAGCTCCTGTTGGACCCAGAGTCCTTCGTGGAGTCCGACATGTTCCTGGAGCATCGCTGCTCGGACTTTGGCATGGAGCAGGACAGGAACAAGGTAACGGGTCGCACACAGGCCACGACTCAGCGAAACTGTGCTTTATGAACTGGAAATGAGAAACTGTTCCTCTGTGTTTTGTTTCCTCTGTGGTTTGAAATATCTATTGTTGTATCTCTCTTTGTCGTAGTTCCCGGGTGACAGTGTGGTGACAGGCCGTGGCAGGATCAATGGAAGGCTGGTTTATGTATTCAGTCAGGTACAATGTGTAATTATACTTCAATAATCCTGGCAATACATGGAATCTTGTTTTCACCTGCATCACATTCTTTCATTCTTGCCCTTTGTGGTTTTCTCAGGACTTCACAGTGTTTGGTGGCAGTCTGTCTGGAGCTCATGCACAGAAGATCTGCAAGGTAAACAAGAGATACTGAATTGTGTGTGTGTGTGTGTCTGAGCCTACATGTGTGTCTGAAACAAGCACTGACAAAGTAGAAAAATGTCCAACAGTGATGCACTATATTTAAATGTTCTCAGATTATGGACCAGGCCATGACGGTTGGAGCCCCGGTCATCGGGTTGAACGACTCTGGAGGAGCTCGGATCCAGGAAGGAGTGGAGTCTCTGGCTGGATATGCAGACATATTCTTGGTATGGATATTTCGTAAAGAGCTTTCACATGTCACCGCTTATTGACTAAAGTGGTAAAGGGTTTTTGGGAATGGAAAAAGTAAAAACAAAACTTTCACCTTTTGCAGAGGAATGTGATGGCCTCAGGAGTCGTCCCTCAGATCTCCCTCATCATGGGTCCCTGTGCAGGAGGAGCCGTCTACTCCCCCGCCCTGACAGATTTCACCTTCATGGTTAAGGTAGGGAGCTGCACAAATACACAATGTGATACACAATTTCCAGTCCTGTTTCTAAGACTGCATTGCTGCTCACATTCACCTGACAACTGTATGTGTGTGTAGGACACATCTTACCTGTTCATCACAGGACCTGATGTTGTGAAGTCTGTCACCAACGAAGACGTGACTCAAGAGGAGCTCGGTGGAGCCAAAACTCACACCACCGTGTCTGGTTCGTTTGCTTTTTTTAATCACTTCTGAATCTCTTGTTTGTTGAGGAGTTATTTTAAAAGCCTCCACAGGGCGCTGTTATCATGTAAATTTTCAGCTCACTCTCCTTACTGTATTATGCATTGAGATTGACTCTCCAATTTAAAAAGACTTAAGTTGTAATATTGTCTTTAGGGTCTAAATAAGGTGTCTCGTGTCTTTTCTCAGGAGTGGCTCACCATGCGTTTGAGAATGACGTTGAAGCCTTGCTCAACATGCGCGAGTTCTTCAACTTCCTGCCGCTAAGCAATCAGGATTCTGCTCCTGTCAGAGAGTGCCACGATCCCAGGTAACCAATCACCTTTACCTCCACTTTACAGAACAACCAATCATCTGTTCTTAAAGGGAAATATCTGTTTTCATTTCAACTCATGACTGGTTTCTCATCCCCTTTTCAGCGATCGCCTCGTACCTTCCTTGGACACCATCGTCCCATTTGAGTCAACTAAAGCCTATGACATGTTGGACATCATTCAAACAGTATGTGCATGAACATACACATAATACTCACACCTTCATATTTGCAATGACATCTTATCTAATTTCTAAGTGGTAAAATGTTCCTTTCTTCGTGCATCTGTTCAGATAGTGGACGAGAGGGACTTCTTTGAGATCATGCCCAACTACGCCAAAAACATCGTGGTGGGATTTGCTCGCATGAATGGACGCACTGTTGGCATTGTGGGTAACCAGCCCAAAGTGGCTTCTGGTAGGTAAAATAATTGAAGGGCCAAAAGTGAGAGGCATTCAGAAGGGATTAATTATCGGTGTCGTTTTTCGTCTTGCTGCTCAGTCATTACTTTCTGTCTCTATTCATCAGGTTGCTTGGACATCAACTCCTCAGTGAAGGGAGCCCGCTTCGTACGCTTCTGTGATGCCTTCAACATTCCCATCATCACATTTGTGGATGTGCCGGGCTTCCTGCCAGGTACTATTCGAAGATCTCACAGTGCATGCACACTTGTTTCATTTCCATGCTCTGAATAATCCAAGTATTGGTCAAACTTTACATCTTACTCAGATTAGATATATTGATCGATGATTCTCTAGTGAGTCTCCCTCCTGCCTTGAATAATGCAGTTTACAGATGAAACAATCCATCTGGACAAAAAGCAGGAAAGGAGCTCAGCTTAGGGGAAAGAAAACAGAACCTCACAGTATTCGTAAATGAATACTACGGTAACAATTTTCAGTATGGATAACTGCTGTCATGGTCAACAGGTACCGCTCAGGAGTACGGAGGCATCATCAGACACGGAGCCAAACTGCTGTATGCTTTTGCAGAAGCCACTGTCCCGAAAATCACCATCATCACCAGAAAGGTGTGTGTGAACAGGATGAGAAGAGAGAGACGAGAGAGAAAAGAATGTAGGCTGAAGGTTTGCACTGAAGGTTAGGCTGGGAGCAAAGTTATGGAACTAGTGGAGAAGTTTAGAGTTGAGGCTCAGCATGAGCTTTTCACTGGAAAACTTTCACTGTGAAGCAGCTGCACCCACTGTTGAGCTTGCATCAAAAGAAGCATTGTAATATCAGACATTATTCTCTAATCTCCACTTGACATACTTTCAGACAAATTCCTGCTATTCAGTATGAATAGTGCCGTTTATTGTGTAAGGGTTATTTTTCAACTGGGCTGAGGCAAATGAACAAATCTGTGGGTGTCCTGCAGGTGTGAGGTGAAACTTTAGGGTCAGGGAACGAATGTTGTCAAGCATAAAATATAAATGAGTGTTTTGGATCAGGCAGAATAAATATTGTACACTATGTGCATGACGGATGACTCAATGTGTTTATGTGTGTATCCCAGGCTTACGGAGGAGCCTATGACGTGATGAGCTCCAAACACTTGAGAGGAGACGTGAACTACGCCTGGCCTTCAGCTGAGGTTGCTGTCATGGGTGCCAAGGTACAAACACTAATTTATTTTCCTGTTTGTCTCTCTCCACTTTTTTCCTTCCTTTGATTTGACAGTATGTTCTGTTTCTTTTCTTTCTATTTCAGGGTGCTGTGCAGATCATCTTCAGAGGAAAGGAGAACCAGGCTGAGGCAGAAGCTGAATACGTGGAGAAGTTCGCCAACCCCTTCCCAGCTGCCGTCAGGGGTAAACTTCCTCACTTCTTTAGAGCTCTTCAGACAACTACCACCCTCATCCTTGCATATGCTTTAACACAAATTCTAGTTTTATCAATGCATTATACACTTCTCTTTCTCACCGGCCAAATGTTTGCTTCAGGTTTTGTGGATGACATCATCGAGCCGTCGACCACTCGCAAGAAGATCTGCAGGGATCTGGAGGTGCTGGCCAGCAAGAAGCAGGTCAACCCCTGGAAGAAACACGCCAACATTCCTCTGTGAAACACACCCACACTGCTTCCACATTAACATCTAAAGGCACCCGCTGTGGGATGTTGACTTCACATTCAGATGAACTGCGGTGGTACCCCGTGATGACGACTTGCCTGCTCAGCAGATATTCGTTGTGTCATTTACCACTCCACTGAAAGTAGCACCTAAAGATACACTCCCTGATTTTGTAAGTGCTTTATAGCAGCCCCAATTTCCTTCAGGCTCTCTGCTTGTGTTTTAAACTATAAACTTGAAACATCAGCCTCAAACTGTGAAGATTAGTGCTCTGTAAACAAAATCAGCATATGTATCTTTAACACTGACAGGATGTTAAATCTTAACACATTTTACAGGATCGGAGCAGTATACTACAGTGGTAACGCACATTTACGGTAATCTTCATGTCAGTAGTGGCCATATTGGTCACTATTGTTGGTATGATTTGACAAGATTATACCTGAAAGAGCAGATTACACATTGCTGATTAAAATGTACTTGCCAACATAAGTTGCATTTACACTAAAACATACCGTTGTCATTCTTTCCTAAGTTGTTAATGTACCGTATTTAGTTAAGCTTTCTGCTGTGTGTAGTCGTCTGCTCTGTCAGACACACTCCGTGTGTTCGATGTCCTCCGTTAAGGTCAAGAAAAAGTCATCCTTACCACCTGGAACTGTGCCTTTTCTCTCTCCGGCAGACTCTGCTCTGCTATTTGTAAAATAAATCATGGACTCAATACATGTGTTTTCTTTACTTTTACCAGTGCAACAATTTCTATTTGAAGTTGATGTTTTTTAAATATATGACAAATATATATGATGTAATCCCCATAGAATTGGTTCTAGAATAAATTCAGTTTGAATTAAGTGGCTGCTTTTATCCAGTGTGTGCGTCTGAATTAGGGGTACATCCAAAAATATGTGGTGAAACTTGGGGCATTCACAAAGAATTGCTGTTGTAAAATTCTTGGTACTAATGGGAAAATAGAAATTTGACAGCAGCATGTGACATTGAGATAGACTGAAGATGCATGCGTACAAAAATTCACTTGCTACATTTCCTCTACCTCAAATCAACTGAAACTACAGGGTCTTATATTGCACAATACTGATTGACCAAAATATTGTTAACTCATGTTTCACTAACCTGCTTGTTCTGGAGCTTTCGACCTTATCACATGGTCCTCCTGAGCAGATAGAGGAAGGTGAGCTGCCAGGGAACTTTTGAACACCTTGAGGTCCACGAATGCTGACCAGGATTGCATGAAACCACTGAAAGCTCCAGATGATGCAAGACCATTGAGTTGAGTTCGTTCTATCAACTGCTGTTTCCACAGTCAAAAATGACTTGTCGCGCCACAACCACAACTACAATGCGGTTGTTAAACAAAGGCAGCATTAACACTGGTCCATAAATCGATTACAGATTTTATTTTATTAAAAAGAATTTAGGTTCACAGAAAAAAAACAGGCTTTTAGAGCATTTTAAGGGCAACTGATGTCAACTGCACTGCAGAAAAGATCCAATTGTCTCTGATATTTACAGGAGGACTGCCAAGCCAGCCGAGGGGGAAAAAGGTAAATGATCGATAAACAAACGGTGGGTGAACGACGATATGGCTGGAAACATTCAAAACACATTCAAACAAATCTGCCAGACATAGAGATCCATCACTGCACTGGATATGACCATGATAACAACAAATCTTCAACTTCCTGGAACACTGTTGGTAAAAACTTGTCTTGACCTGTAAAATGAACAAACCTAATAGATAAACCTTCTGTAATACTGAACTGTGAAACGATTACAATCAGACCATACAGCGCTTAAAAAGCTGGTATCCCACAACAACAATCTGAGCTTGGTAACCATTAGATATGAGTTTCAGGTGCAGGGGAAGGGGCTGGAATATACTGTAAGTATGTAGGCCACAATTTGGCAACAAACAAGATACATATTCAAGAAAAACCTGTACAAACATCAGACAAAAACAAAAACACACTTGATTTAAAACTTTAGTACTAAAGCTACAGAATTCAAAATATGTTTATTGTCTTTTTTTTAAAACTTCAAAAAGCCGTTATTCGAGGGTGTGTGCAGAACATGTCCAAGATCTGAGAGGGTGGGGGCTTCTGTCCGGGGTCAGCTGAGGGGGGGGAGGGGCTTCACTGTCAAATGACAACACTCGCTTTGCTTTGACATCACACACAAGACAGTTACATCACTTCCTCCTGGTCGGTCTACAGCTGTCGACCTCAGTGTGCATGTGCGACTTACTCAACCATCATCATCACCACCACCAACACTTTACACACACCAGCACCACCACATACAAGGACTCAGATGGCGAACAGAGAGAGAGAGGAGAGGGGTCGGTGGTAATAAGAGCAAAGATATAGAACATTTAGTATTGAGATCCTCTCTATGTTTGATTTAACCAGACGGATCGAAGTGCGACACCAAAAGAAGGAGGGGGGGCTGTACAGAGTGTTACGCTGCTCTGTGCTGCTGATCGAGAGCCGAACCAAACAACTGTACATCTGTGTAGCGGGGAGACCGGAAAAACTGCGAGTACTCATCGGCCGGCGGCCATCAGAGCTACTGCTAACAAGAGCTAAACCAACAGGCTGGACAGGAGGAGGAGGAGGAGGAGGAAGAATCTATCTTGAATAAACCGGACAAGATTCTGGATCTGGATCCTCCGGCCCGCCTGAAAGAACAGAGCCGATCTTCGCTTCACACTTCCAGGTGAGATCCAGCCGATGTGGGATCCATCAGTAGATCCACTTGACAAACATCCTTCCACCGTGTCTTACAGAAAGAGAAAAGTACTTCAACAATGTTTTTTTCTTCTTCTTAAGAGTCTGATTGGCAGGCTATGTGGGTTAGACGTCCCAACCACCCCTCCCCCCCTCCGTGTGTGGATGTGGATCCTGACCTCAGGATCTTCGCCTCATCCCAGATCAGAACATGGGCATGCTGAAACCCTGGAACAACAAAGAGGAGAGCGACTGTCAGACCATCATATACAAAAACCCACTAACACCCAGTAACATCTGACTTTTGTCCTCATTTGGAAAGAGTGCAATCGGCATTCACTCTCAGGTCACATGACTCCACATATAGTCGTCACCTATACAGTCTATGGTCGTCACACATATTCATCAGCTTCAGCTTCGATTCGAAGTGATGGAAACATGACAATTAGGTGGACACATCTATAAACAGTATTTATTGTTTTGTTTAGAAAAACATGCAATGGTGACAATGTTCAGCCTGTGTTGATATGAAGAGAGACTCAAGTAAAAGTGGCCTCCAGGTTGCTTTAATGTCTTGATAAATTATCAAGACAGTTGCAGGTTAATTTTAACAAATCAATTAACTGACTGATCATTTTCAGCTCTATATACTTTGTTAACTGTGTCAAAGTTTTACTTACCGACTCATCCTCAATCATGGCTGCAGAGTCAAAGAAGTCTGGTCTTAATTCCGCTCTTTCACGTCTGTTCCTCGATGGCGGCTGGGATGGACAAAAGTCAAAAAGATAAGGCTTCTTGATACATCTTTAATTCTTCTGTTGAATTTCACAAATCACATGCGGTGAGAGAAAGTGACGTTACTGACCAGGTCGATCACCATAGTGTCTTCAAACTCTTCATTCATGTCCTCCAGCTGGCCCCGCGATGACATCATCACATCCTCGAAGATGGGCTCTGCATCATCCTCCATCAACCCACGACTGATGGGAAATGTCAAAGTAAGACAAAAACACAATTAGACAAGCAGCATATCAGTGTGTTGATCATTGATCAAAACAACTCTATTTTACTTGACTGACATGAAACCTGGTGGAGGTATGAAGTCCTCAGTTCCTGCTGTGGGTTTAAAAGCTGAACACACTTACACAGTCTGTCGGACGCCCTGATTGCTGCGTGACTTGATGTAGTTCATGCCCGTCCGGTCCTTCCTGTTCACCTCCTCCATCTTCTGCTGGCCGAGCCACGACATCTGCATCTGAGGACTGAGGACAAACAAAGGGTCAATATAGCAAAAGGTAATTCATGAATAAGTTTTGACTAATCAATTCCAAATCCAGTTCATGTGTATACACTCACTTGTGTACGTAGTCGTTCTCTGATCCGGGTTCTGAGTCCGGGTCTGGCATGTGCTCTGCTGGTCTGTTCTCTCTGAGGACTGTCGACGTGAGCTGAGGAGTCTGCAGCGCTCCCGGTGTCTGAAGAGTGTCATTACGCATCATCCACGAGCCCTCAACACTACTCTCCTCTGAAAATGAACACACACAGAAAGTTGACAGTATCAGTAACACAATGACCGTGAACCTGTTTCCCAGAACAGATTCAATGTTCATGTGTGTGTGCGCGTGCCCGTCTCCTCACCCTCGATGCGTTTCTTGTGTAGCGGCGGTCGTCCCTTCTTGCTGCGGACTGAGCCGGCCTTGCTGCTGGAGCCCGATGTGACAGACATGTGGTCCTCGTCTCCTCCCGTTAGCAGGCTGTTCCTGTAGGAGATCAGCGGCAGCCACACGTCCTCCCGACGCTCAGACATCGACTCTGACATGAACTTCTCCAGGTACGAGTGGCTGAGGAGACATGCAACATTAAAATTTCATTATGAAAGCTTTTAAGTTTTAAGAGCGAGAAAAAAAGACGGAAGGCAGAACTTACACTGTCTTTTTGTCTTGGCGGATTAGTTTGGAGGAGAATTCGCTCAGAACCTCCAGGAAGGCCAGGTTGATAGGAGGGAATTCTGGTCCTCGAGGATTCTGGTACTTAAATGCAAACTCTATTCCATCCCTGAAACGAAACAATTAACAGAGAAAGTTAGATTGAGGAAAAACAAGGAAAGACAATGAAAAAAAGATACCAAAAGTCACATAAATGGAAAAACTAGCAACTTCTTGGACTTGATAGCAGTTAATTAGTTAATGGAAGACAAACTCCTATATAAAATGTCCACTTTCACCAGTGCTTCTGTTTTGTATTTTTCCTCAGCATAGAAGCAATTCCACCCCATGTCCTGTGTCCAGATCCGAATCAGCATCACTATAATGCACAGTCATCTGCAGACTTTCTAAATGTTAAGCATTCATAACCTCAACTATTTCTGATCTTACTTGACTCTTAAGTCTTACTTGTGCAGTGTGGCAACAGCCTCTCTGGTCTTGATCTGATCCAGGCCGAAGGTGAGGGCGAAGCGGCGGGCAAGCTCCTTGATGCCACTGACGTGAGACGATGTTCGGTCCAGGTTGGGTCCCTGGTCCTGCAGCAGCTCGTTAAACAGCTGCAACACACACAATGACAAAATGTTGGTGCACATGAAAGCACTCATAACTTAGAGAATTTTTTTATTGTCATTAGTGTCTCACCTGCTGCAGACTGAGAATGAGGGTCTTGGCACAAAGAATCTTGTCCGTCTGTCTGGTTTTACTCAGAGTCTCCTTGATGATGTCGCCATAATCATTATAATACTGAGGCAGAGAAACAGAACAGTTAAAACACACAAGATGACACACTTCACACAAATCTTTAAAATCACCTTTTTAAATATTAAATGTAAAATCTAATGATTTCTCAATTCAAATTTTATCATATATCAGCTTTCTCATCATCTAGGTTTGACCAATTTTTATGAACAGCCACCTTCATGTAGTGTTTGAAGATGTCAGCAGCAGCAGGCATGTCCACAATGTCATAGATGATGAGTTTGCAGAAAGCTGCCAGCAGGTTTCTCCTTTTGTGGAGGGCTTCGATCTTGTTGGCCTCGTCCTCCTCGTCTCCCTCTACAGGTGGTGGAAAAGTATCAGATGAATGTGGAGGCATTTTGTTGATTTTTTTAAACAATCTTCACGTGTATCTCATTCTTATCTAAATCCTAAAACAACATGTGTGGACCCAAAACAGAGTGACCGTAGTAAGTTCCCTCTCTCTCACCCATGCTCTGACTCTCATCGTCCTGGTCAATGAAGACGTGGTCCAGGACGAAGTTGAGCAGCTCGTTCTGCAGAGTGCTGTCTGGGTTAAAGACCAGCGGCTGGAGGCCCTCCCTGCCGCCAGAAGTCAGCTGGTGACTGAAGATCATCAGCAGGTCGCAGAGAAGCATGAACGCCTGAACAAGAGGAACAAATCAGGAGCAATGATTTGATTGATTGTTCACATTTCCCATTTTTCAACAAAATGTTCAATTTGATTTTTTTGGTACTATAATTTATTTTTCTATATTCTCCAGGACTAAACAGCAACCCTATAAAATGTTCCATCACTCAAGCTGTTATAACACATCACACACTGTGGCACTGTTTCTAGTTTTAACTGGTTCTGTCATCCACTCTTCAAACTGTTCTCGGACAATAATGTGCACAGTTTAATAATGAGCAGGTCATATCAGGCGTGTGTTGTTACCTGCTCTTTGACTGGTGTGTTGACGTTGGACAGGCACTGCTGGCACACAGCCAAGAATGACTTCACCACTCTCCTGAGAGCCACCAGGTCATCCTGCACGCACACACACACGCACACACATCATTAGCCACACTTTAACAGAAATCAATATTAAACAGCAGCATCAGTCAGGCTAAATGTCTTGCCCTGGCTAACTGCACCGATGAAGTAATCGAATTTTAATGATTCAATAAATCATCAACTCGCTCCACTGAGGCAGAAGAATCAATACATGTTGTGTTGATGCTGGTGGAGTCTGTCAGCAAGACCGCAGCGAGACAGACTGATGAACCAATGATGATCGAGTTTTGTTTCTCTTTATAATTCCTGATATATTGTCAGCCCAGGCCGACTGCCAAATTAGGCTGCAGGAAATTATAACAGCATCTCTATTTTATGGCATTTTGTGTATTGTGTCTTACGTAAAGCACTTTGATTTGTGCCACACATAAACTTGTTTTGCCTTGTGATTATAGACTAATAGACTTTAACTTAAAATGCTGCACAGAAGGAAATTTCCCAGCAGTAAATAAGAGGTTAAACAGTCTTGCAAGTTTGGGCTTCAGACCACCGCAAAGTAATAGCCTCGGGATCTGATGCCTCCATCCAGTGTTTAAGGGCAAAATGAGACAGATTAGGGGTAAGCCCCTGAGTCAGGAGGATTCTCTGCAGAGATAAAGATAAGCTCCTGTCCCCCTGTGCCACCAGCTCTGATACAGCCACCTTCACTCTGAGCCCCTGACTGAGGCTAAACTTGGATCTTTGAGTGTGCGGTGTTAAAGCTCTATCACTGAGGTGAGGTCAGCACCTTGCTAGGAGCCCCCTCTGTGATCTTGACCAGCTGCCAGAGGATGGAGTAGTGGGAGCACTGCAGGGCCTGCACAGCTATCTGCTCTGGCATGGAGCCCTGCTCGATGCCCGCCTTCAGCAGCCGGTAGCAGTTCCCAAACAAGTCCCACCGCGTCAAGTCGTGGGCGCTGAGGCAGGAAACAAGAGGAAAACATGTTAGACTTCATATTGTAAATTAAGTCAACAAGTTTATGTAGTGGAAGGTTTTATGTTTTTACATATTTAGGTTTTTTATGTCCGGATATTTTAGGGTTATTTAGAGAGAGCTTTTATATGAAAGCTATTTCATGACATCACGTTGGGCTTTAGGAAATTGCAATGGATATTTATCACTATTTTCTTTGTCCAGACTGACAAATAATTGAGAAAACAATCAAAAGGATCAACAATGAAAATTTATTTTTAGTTGCAGCCCACACAGTTGGACAGAAGAAGTAAAAAGCAATTCTTACTTGTGGAAGGCTGTGAGTCTCTTCAGAGTAGATAGAACATTGTAGATGTCGTCATCATCGGCCTCCTCAGCCTGCAGAATAACAAACACCTGTTAGACTCATATTTCTGCTACTCAAAGACACGTAACAATAACCCTAGACAAAATCCTCATACCTCCTGCAGCAGCTCTTCCACAGAGTGTGCGAAGCGGTCTGTCATCTCGTCGATGAGCTGCGAGCGGGCGATGTCCACGCGGTTCATGATGGTGTACTCCTCAGAGCAGAGGATGCTGTAGGTCTTGCTGCAGGCCTCGAGCACGTCTATCTCGATGTGCTTCTCCACCACCAGTCGGATCTGTTTCAGCAAGGCGTCCAGGTGCTTCTCCATGCGCCCGGCGCTGTATACGTCGAGGTCAAAGTACTGAGGGATCTGCAGCAGGTTGGCTACCTTCTCTGAGTCTGCCTGGTACTGTGGAGGGAGGAAGGGAGGAGATGGAAATGTGGGAATTAGACAAGAGTTACAAGCAGATGCAAAGAGGCAGAAAACAGAAAGACCAATCAATCAAAACCTGATTCTGTTTGCCAGTCAGTAAAATGGTTGATTACATTTTAAGTCAGCCAGGACACTTGTCCAGAGTGGCATACATTGAAAAACACTTCTCGTGACTACATAAGTAACACTTTGATCAATTATATCGACAAACAGATCAGTCACCCAGCCCACTCATTTATCAGGGTCACTGGCCTGTCTGTTGCCAGCCTTGTGCAGGCTGGATTTCAAAAAGGTCTTACAGGGTTTGTTACACAATTTTCAGGTTTTTAGGTTTTCACCTGCCTCAAATCCCAAATCCGGACATGATCAGCCATAGGTTTGTTTAGGCTTTCATCAAACGTCATTAGAGGACCTTGATACCTCTCTGACAACCACTCCTAATACGGAGAGCTACACTCACTTCAACATGACGTACATAAGGCAAGTTTTGAGGTTTTTATGAACATATTTTAAACTGTAGTCAAAACAATGCATATTCAAAAGGTTTCAATTTATTAGTTAATTTCAAACCACTTCTAGACAGAGAAAACTGCTTTTTTAATTTCATAATTTTTTCAGGAATTTTGTGACTGTGGGAACCCTGGTCTTACCTTGGACAAAAGCATGGGCAGAGCCATGATGAAGTGCTCTGTCAGTTTGTTCTTATCGTCTATCTGGGTCTTCCTCTCCTTCGCTGTCAGCACCTGAACACACAGATACAACACTTGAGGTCAAATGTAGAAGTCGGTGTAAAAATAGGCAGGAAAAGGGCGATAAAACAGTCTTTTTGTGTTGGATGGAATATTCTGTCCTCTCAACATGACCAGGAAGATTGTCTAAATCTTACTAATCGAAATGAGCAGATATGTACAACTACATCAAAATTTTGTATATTAGGCAAATAGCAAAGAAAGTCTTTAGTTATTGCACTGAGAGTTTTCACAGAGTACATCAGCCCAACTCTGAGGATCCATATCCTTGATTCTGAAGTCAACCTGAACCTTTTTGGCTGCTGTTGTTGTTTTGATTTATTAATACACTCTGCATAGACAAAACAAATAGGTAAAGAGGAGAGGAGAGGAGAGGACATGCAAAAAGAGTCAAGGGCACGATTTGAACTCAGGGTGTCACATTTAGATACATTACACACCACAGTCTTTTAAATTACAGGCAAGAGCACTTTTGACCTCTTGGGAAACAGTTTTAGGATCGTGATTTTTAAGTATTGCTCAAGGCTTCTGTTGGCAGGTATATTGACTTGCTCTCTCTACACATCAGTCTCACCTTGCACTCAACTCGTTTACAATCCAAGGTGAATGCTGAAATAGTGGTAAAGTGTATACTTGACCTACCCGTTTGCCTGTGCCTCTGCCAACAGGTGGGTGTGCCTCTGCTGCCTGCCGGATGGTGCACACCATCAGCTCTATGAGAGCACTCTCCTGTCTGTCTGACAACACTGCAGAGACAGACAATAGGAGTCAGAGCAAAGGACAGAGAGACAGACACAAAGAACAGAGAGAGAGATAAATGTGGAGACAACAGGGAGAGTCAGTTTGCCATTGAAGGTCAGAAACAAAGAGAGTTTCAATGTACACGATTTTATTGCATCATCTCTTTCTCGCTGGTTCTCTGTGATGTGTTTGACCTGAAGTAGCCTAACACCACTTGATAGGCTTCAAGAGAGAAGAAAAACAGTGCTTGTTTGTGTCTCACCCTCCTCTCCCTGCACAGGCTCCTCCAGCAGAAGTTCGGTCATGCACTCCCAGTCTTTCAGCAGCTCCTGAGAGCTTTCCCACAATGAGTCCACCAGGTAGGCTGCATGCTCATGGAGCTACACACACAGACAGGAACTTAGTGCATGATCAGGCTTTGCAGGCATTGTGTGAAACCTTATGCCATCACCCAATGGCAAAGTGAAATGTCATCAAACAATGAAGTAACTATAATTTTACATTTTATTAAATTTTATTGTGCCCATTAAGTTAAAGCTTAAAATAAAAAGTAAAAGCAATAAAAAAAAAGTACCTTTGTGCATACACAGTATATACAAATTGTCATGTACGCATAATGTGTAATATGATGACAGTATGTATGTGTGGGTGTTACCTCGCTCTCCAGAAAGAAGAGGACCAGCATGCGGATGAGATTTCCGTTGGGACTGCTCCTCCCTCTGCGTTTGGCCAGCGCTTCTTCTGCCTGTGGGTCATGACGACTGAACAACCTGACAGATGGAAAAGAAGAAAGACAGTGTGAGAAGACAAATAAGACAGACATTAGAAATCTACTGTTGACAAAAGACTAAATGTAAAGCTCAACATTATTTTGTGTCAAAATTACTTCAAGCCAAATTAGGAAAGTTCTTAGGATGGACTCACTTCCTGTGCAGGAACTCTCCAGCAGCCACGGCCACTGGTCGATGGGCAGAGTAAACCAGGTGGTACACGTTTTCGCAGTCCTCATTGGACAAGGCGTCTTCACTGCCCCTGCGGAGGATCATTCAAGAGTCACACTCAACTCTATGTATTAAACATATAACAGGGGTTAAGAAAAAAAACATTAAAAGTACTCACTGCAGGATGAGTGTGACCAGTCTGATGGCTTCCACAGCCACATCATACTCCTTATCCAGTGTCATCGATACTATGCGGTCCTGTCAAAACAGATATAATTGAACAAGGAGAGAACTGGGATAAATAAGCAGAAGGGCAACAGACATTAGAAAACAAAAAATCTAAGCATCACCCAGTCCTGCAGATGGGTCTTAAGAGCAGCAAAGTTTCTTATTTTCATTCTTGTGGCTGTTACCTTGAAGCGGTTGGTGAAAAGCTCTAACTTGGGGAACAGTTCTCGGTTTGTGTAAAGGTTCTGCAGAGCTTTCAGGCACTTCAGACGCACCTCTCCTTGCTGAAAAAGACAGTTAACAACCTTTCAATGGAAAGCAGATGCTGGTGGACGACAGGTTTACAATTCTGTCTTTGTGTAAATATCAGCAGACCAATCATTTCAAGAAAGCCTCAAGTCTTGAAGAAATGACTGTGACTGTGTGCTTACCCTGTCATGTAGTGTCCAACCAACATATTTCAGGTAACTGTCGTTAAGAAAAGCATCGCTGTACATCTTCATCCATACTCCGATCTCCTCGATACAGATAGCTCGGATTTCAGCTATTGCATCCCTGCAAAGTTAAAGAGAACAATCACCAACATCATCATTATTATTATGATGACAAACAAGGCTCTGAAATGTTTTTATTTACATTTTACGCAGCATGTCAGCTTTTTTGGAATCAGGGTAGTATCTTCTGAAAAAATTGCAAATAACAGTAATCACTATCAACCAGCACAAAGTGTACCTGTAGCGATGCACAAAGATTCCCTTGAAGATGGAGTTCATCATATTCTCGATTTCATCTTGGTTTTCCTGAAGCTGCAAAGAGAAAAACATCAAGTTACAGACAAGAGAGTTTGAGGACATTTTTGTTTTACAGCGCAGTATCCCAACAGTTTAAACAGCTGTTATTATCAACAACAATGATTGAAAAAAATAAATCTTTTGACTATACAAGACTTTCTAAGAATTGCTGATGAACTAATATGAGATGATTTCTATTTGAAGATATTACAAATATAACATAGCCTAATATAATAATAATCAGAATTACAGCTCTCTGCATATGAAGACTCTGAACGATGTTTAGATACGCTTTTATATACGAGAGCTGACTGACCTCCTTCCTTTTCTGTAGCAGCAGCTCCAGCTTCTCGTTGGCTCGTTTGCCGGCTATCTTGTTCCTCTCAGCCTCGTACTGTCTCTGGGTGTTGTCCTGGTGAATGCTCAGGTTCAGTGCCACATTCACCAGCGCTGTCATCAGCTTCATTGCTATGCACAGACACACAGGCAGATAATGAGACTCAGTGATAGACATGCACTGAAATTTCCCAAGCGAGAAATATGTTTTTGATGTAAAACCCCTGGACACCAGTCTAGATTAAATTGTGTGATATCTATTTTACTGAGCCAAACAAATTAGTCAGATGCAAAGACAGTATGTCAAAAGCATAAAGGTGTAACAGTTAAGCTGTTGTCTAGCA
This sequence comes from Centropyge bicolor, assembly GCA_037975185.1. Lineage (NCBI taxonomy): Eukaryota > Metazoa > Chordata > Actinopteri > Pomacanthidae > Centropyge > Centropyge bicolor. The sequence goes on along the minus strand of JBBMOC010000052.1, from coordinate 135,411 downwards.
TATAACATGTTTCTTCAAATCAGACACGTTTTCAAGGAATAAACACTAATTATTGTGATTACCTGCAACCTGTAAGATGGAGCACTACCAAAACAACATCGCTGCTCGTATTTTTCATCTGAAGCCAATGTGGAGGTGTGTGTAATCACTTAATCACTGTCCAGCAACATGCTGCACAAACAAATGTCTTATTGTAACGATAAGAACTGTTTTCATAAGCTGCTGTCATTACCTGCTAATGTGGAGGTGTGTCTGAAGGCTCGCACTTGAGAGTCAGACAGCCCAGTGAGGAGGGAGATCACTGTGTCCATCATGTACTCGTCGTAGATGATGCTGTACTGACACTGGCGGATCAAAACGCTGATGAACTCGCAGAAGTTGTAGCGGAACTTTTTCCACATGGGCCCTGGCATGGTGAGAGGATAATCCCCACTGTCCTGTTGACAAACACACACAGAGGTTTTATTATTGTTTATCAGAATCATCTGCTCTGAAGGGTTTTTAAACAAGACCAAAAATTTCCCTGCAGGTACTGAAGGTAACAGACTTGTCTCTGCTGTCAAAGCAGCTACACAGATGTATATTAAGGTACTTGTTTCCAGTAACATGGACACTTTTACTCATTCTGGCTACTTGTTATGACATATTTCCCTTGTCAATAAATTCAGCACTACATCTTTGTAATGATTGCATGACAACAATTCATTAAGAACTCTCTGTCTGACGCAGACAGTTACCTCATCAAACTCTTCAGTCATCTTGCGGATGATCTCTGCATTCTGCATGTTCCTGAACATCTCAATCCTCACGGTGCCTGGTTACACAGCAATGATGACAGGATTTATTCCACTTGTTTCACACATGTACACAGAACAATGGATTTCATTGAGCTGCAGTAGATTCATGAGTCTTACCTTTGCACCCTGAGCACTGGATGAAAAAATTGATGAGGTCCAGCAGCGCCAAGTCTCTGTCCTGTTTATATGACTCGATCCACTCATCCACCACCGACTGTACAAATACACAGAGAAAGAACCACACACAGTCACAACAGTGAGCTTTTTAAATGTTAGAACAAAGTGGATGAGTGCTAGACTCACAGCAATATACAAACAATTCAGGTTTTTTAAATAACAAACAGCTTGCGAGCACAAACAATTGAACATATCTAAATGACATGTATTTTACAACTTTATATTTTCATTATGGACACTTCATCATTAAAAAAAATATCAATCATTCGCCCACCTGCATGGCACTCTTCCCCAGTTTGACCACCTCAAACAGAGTGACAGGGTCGCCACCGTCTCCATTATGTTGAGCCACGCCATTTGCTTTCCCTCGCCCTCTGGCTACGCCCACAGCTTTGTCCGTAGGTGACTTCCGAGGCTTCTTATTGGACACCTATGTGGATGGAGATGTCAATAAGAAACAAGGAACCAAAACAGTCCTATTCACTTAGGAAACAAATATACAGATTCAGTTACACGCATAAACAGATACACACACACTTGGGGTTATAAGAGTTTGTTTCCTCGTCTCTTGCAGTATACACATGCTTTCACATACTTGTACAATCAAAAACAGAGACACAAAAAGTCTGATTGTTAACCAGGTTTTACACAAACTCTGACGCAGACTCATACCGGCGGTTGTTTTCCTGGCCTCCCTCTCTTCTTCTTGCCCTTCACTTCAGGATCTTCCATCTCACTCATGCTCATACTTAAGCCCACTGCGTCTGTTGCCCCAGACTCATTGGATGAGTCCCTAAGAGAACAAAACAAATGTGTGAGTCACATTCATTCAAAAGCTTTTATTCACCAACAGAACAGATGAAATGTTTAGTCACAAAATGACGGATTGTGACTCTTCACAAAGGTGAAACTAGAGCGATGAAAAGCAAACTGAACTACTTGTTTTTGTGAAGTATAAATATTTCCATATACTGTGCAAAGATCTGATGTTTATGCAGACACTAATGCGAGTCAGTCGCGAGTTTAAAACAATTGTTTAGGTGAAGGTTTTCAAAAAGTACAAAAAACACCTACGCAATGCAACAAGGGATTAAAAGCTATAAGTTGTTTTTTCTTCAGTACTTTAAATGCATGTAATTTTCTCTTTAAGAAAATTGTGTATTTCACTCACTGTAGGACGGGGAGCTCCGAGGTGATCATACTGATTAGTGGGGTGGCAATGAGGCGTGTAACTCTGTCTTATGTGTGTCCTCAGGACTGATTGTGTTTCAGGTCCAAAGATGGAGGAACAGGACAGCAGCTTGGTTGGGGGACAGTTGAGGAAAGGGCAGGGAGGTGAGGCTCCAGGACGGACTGCACTCAGCTTGGTGGCACTTAACTCTCTTCAGCGCCTGGAAGAGAAAAAAAACACAGAGAAAGAGACAATGCTCATTAAAACATCCAAAACAAATCAAACCAGTAATCACGATAAATGATACAGGTGCTCTGTTGCAGATATAGTTAAGTACGTGCACATAAACAGAAACCTGACTTTGATATGAAAGAGGTCATGTTTTAATGAGGTAATGAACTCATTGATTTATTGACAACATAATATTAGCTGTCACCTGACAGTTTATTTGATATGTGAAGGCTCAGTGTCCAAGGTGTCACAATTGTAAAATTTGACTGAAAGCAGAGAGAGACAGTTCAATCTTTCACTCTGGTCAATCAGACTGTGGGGGTGGAAATGGGGAGAGGAGGACACCAACTGGCTGCTTTGAGAACTACAACAGCAAAATATTGTGGGAGGTGTAGTGAGGATTTGTACACAGGAGTGTTGTTGTCAAACAATCTCAGAAATAACCCTGAAATCTGTTAGAAATTGATCATAGTGCATAAAGAAAGAAAGACTGCTTTATTAAATTATTTACTAAAATGGTAAGATAAGTGTAAAGTATGACAGTACACTATTTTAAACTTTGAAAAGTAGAATTGAAGCTTTGTCCTCTGGTAAAAAAAGTGAACTATATTAATTCAGACAAAAGCTGGAGATAAATATGATTTCTAGAAAACCTATCCTGAATTGTAAAAATTCCCAAGTGCCAAAAATGATGCAAACTCAATGAAACAATCCCAAAATGCCTTGCAACCACAGCTAAGAGTGAGGTCAAATTCTCAATCAGGAGACTGGCAACTAAGTTAATTATAATATTAGTTATTAACCTGTTCATATGCTAATGAGAGCAAAGAGGAGGAGAGAGGAGCAATGCCACTCTTCACCACAAGAGGCAGTATGATCCACAAAGTCCTCTGCCCAAAGTCTATCTCCAACCTGGTTAATTGAGTTTTAACTGGGGGAAGTGGGCTTAGAAAAATCATTTAACACTCATTTAACTCACAGCTCAGTTCCAGTCTGGTTCTGTTCACCTACAGACTGTTTTAAGGGCGTATTTTCCCCAGAGTGTGTGTGAGCGTATACGTGTGTGTTTGAAAGTAGGTCTGGGCAACAGTAGGGGGCAGGCTAAGAGAGTGTGTATTTAAATACAGGCTTCCACACAGTGTTTGTACTGAGGAATAGCATGGGCAGGAAAGCCCTGTTTCACCACTCTGAAGCGCACACACACCCACACACACACTTATACTTTGAGGACCGCCACTGACATAACGGATTCTCCCAACCCCTTACTCTAACCTGAACCATCACAACAAAATGTCCTCACTGTAAAGGTGTAAAAATCAAATTGGTTAAAAAATATAGATGTACAAGTGCACACACACACACACACACAAACACCCACACACACTCATTTTTACTCTCACACTGTCAGGCTGTGCGAACAGCAACACTGTGAGAAAGAGACTCAAGGTGAAGAGAGGATTTCAATCATTACAACCACACAGCCTATTTTTAAAGTCAGTAATCCCGCGCGGTGTCTGTCTGGTTGTAATAATAAAATCAGAAGTTGGTCTTTTTTCAAACTTCAATCAGCAGAGCCCACAGGCTGGGATTTGACCTGCTTGCATGCACGTAAGCTCCCCATCGATTCTGGCGCTTGATATTCCTGCTGCACAGTTATTAAACCCAGAAAAGGATAGAGAGGCTCGATTCTGCTGACATGGCTGCACATATGAATGGCGAGGGAAATAATCCCGGCCGTCTGTGGCACGGCATGCGAAAACTTGGATGGACAAGGCAGAAAATGTTAACTTGCATAAAAAGGCACAATCAAGATGACAAATCCACCTGCCTTTTACCGTGAAATATTTTTTCTGCACACAGAAGCTCTGCATCAGCATGGCAGTGGGAACTTAATGTGCAAAAGCTGACATGTAATAAAACAAACTGAATAAAAAAAGGCTAACATAACCCGAACCATGCTGTAAATCATTGTTACATGATGTGAGCATGCTGGCAGGGGAAAAGGGCAGAGAAGCAGACACAGAATACCAGACTAGAAGAAATATGAACTTCTTAAATTTGGGATGTCATTTCCAGGGTGCTTAGTTTCATCATTATACATATATAATTAAAGATATTTTTAAAAAAAGCTGCAGTGCTGTGATGCTTTTTTTCTTCTTTTTTACATTTAAAGCGTTTTAATACGTTTTAAAGTGGCAGTAAGAAAGAAACAACCATTAACCTTAAATAAAACTATTGTATACAGTTATTTAGATAACACATATTCCACCTGCACACATGAGAAAACAAAAATCACATACTCACTAAAAACATGTAACAACAGTAACAGAGAGAGCTGTTTGACAATATCTACATTAGAGAGAGAAAGAGAATCATCTCCCTCATCCTGGCTGTTTTGCACTACACAATCTAACCACTGAGGCCAGAGGCACTAAAACAGTACAAACAAACTGAAGAATTTGATTTGGGACATGTGGATATGATCTCAACAAACAAACAAACAGAATCCCCAGTGGAGGTAAACAATGTAGAGACAGGGACACCTACAAAACACCTGAGGGTCTGCACAGATTCCTGTCAAAAAACAAGCTACCAGGAAACAAAAATATTAAACTTCATCTATCCCTGTTGTAGAAAAGTGGGAAGAGAATCCGGCTGTAATTGACAGGACAATGGCCAAAGCTGGCCTTAATGAATTATCACCTCATTTAATCTTGTCTAATCAGCTCGAGTGATTTTAATTTGCAGATGAATCCCACTCAAGCACTTCACACATCATTTAGAGAGCCAGCTGTAGCTGGAAATAATCGAGATGTAGACACGAGACACCGCACGCACGGTGAAATGATATTTCTCCTTCAATCACTGACACTTGAGAGGGGCAATCAGCACTGCTTTACAACTAATTAATAATGAGCCATTATTCCAAGTAAATGGATTAAAGCCTCGGTCATGCAGTTTCAGAGCACAACACAGCGGAGGCACGACTGCTCTTATTATGTAATTCCACTACTGTCCCACCTGCTAACTCTGCCCACCACTGCCGGATATGCCACCCCCACCCCCACACCTCCACCCTCATCCCGCTGTACTTCACATCTCAGCTGATTACTCTTATTTTTATTTTTTTTATCCCCATGTGCCTCTTTTCATTATCAGGTTATCTTTCACAGAAGCCAGCTTCATTTGAATCAATCCTTGTGTGCTGTTATTTTCTCAGTCTTGAACTACACAAAATTAGAGGAATGGGAAAAGGGTGTGTGAGTGTGTGTGTGAGAGAGAGAGCTGGGAGCCTGCCTGACCCATTATCGACCAACAACTAAATAATCCTCAATGCACATCGGCTTTCCTCATTTTCTCGACACACTGGTACTCTCTGGCTTTCTCACACTCACTCTCTCTCACACACACAGACACACACACACACACCAGCTTCAACAGGAGGCTATGAATAATTTGCAGTGACTCTCCTGAAACTGTTCCTCAATTTTACAGGACAGTGTAAATAGAGGCTGCCAATTGCATTCACTTTGCACCTCTCTCATCCTTTTCTCACTTCAGTGCCATTTATTCTAATTGTATGATTGCAAACAAACTCTCGCCAAAGCACAATATTGAATTATACACGTAAAGCCATTTTCTTGTTCACTCAGTTCAGTACATTTTTGGCTGCACTGTCCTAAACTGAGCCGAGTTGTCCCTGTCAACTGATTAACATGTGTGGTCATGCAAGTTAAGAGACAAAATGCTATGCTAGTTTAGATGTCTTGTTTTGTCTGACTAACAATCCAAAAAGTTCACTTTAATTCCAAAGACGTTACCTCATGTATTCTGATTCACTAAGGATCTACTTTGATTTAGGAGGTAGAACAGTTTTAAACACTGTAAGGGAGAAAAGGCCTGTCACTATAAATTAGGTTATTGACTATTTAACAACAGTAAGCAACATTTAAGCTTGCGTGATGTCAAAATAAGCAGCCTCATCGTTTTTTTCAAAGGACAAATGAACATAAAAAAAAAAAAAACTATGCTGAGACATGTTTTGTTGTCATTTCTGGTCGTAATGCATCTGTCCTCTCCACTGCTCTCTCTCACACACACACAGCCACAGTGAACTTGGTGAAGTGAAGATAATATTACTCGGGGCCAACAGGTGTTTTCCTGACGACTGCATAATTTCATCTGGAAAGTTTCGATAATATTTAATTAAATTTTGTTAATGGAGCCAAGAGTCCACTTTATTAATTGTTTCGGTTGTGTAGTTTTACTTTATTCATATCTTGTTTATTCAGGATGTTTTAATATCCACATTCTTCCTCATTCCAATGTCTGAATATCTTTAAGAATTCATTTCTTTTTGAAAGGGTCTACTTTCATTGTTAGGCTATTATGTTATCATGATATTAATGAAATAAAATTGTCTTGAAATTACACTAATATCATTCATCACATATTTTTCTGGGATAATATATTGTCCAACAAAAGTAGCTATCATGACGGTACAAACCTCTGGAAAAGCCACATATTTAACCAAGGCATCCTGCCACATTGAAATCTCATGCATTGCAAACTCATGCTGCTCAATGCATTGCATACCACAGATATCCCAAATGACTTAAAATCCAGCATCCACAAGAAAAGTAAGAAAAGTTAAGCATTTACATTTAATAGTACAAGACAGGGCTATCGTTTTCACTAAGTAAGATATATACACACAGTCAGTTACAACGCTGCCAGTAGAGGAGTTTAATTCTGGCAACATGAGTGCAGACGGTTGTACGGCTGGTAGCTGGTTGGAGGGCAGCTTCTCTCCTTTCATGCATTTCAAAACATTTGCTCTGACATTCCAGGTGGTGTGACAGACTATGTTTGTGTCTGTACATTTCATCTCAAGGGGTGTCAGACAGGATCAGAGGAGCGTGATCCCTAATAAAACTGTCCAGAAACGTCACCTGGGCTGAACCTGCTATAAATCCCTACATAAATAAAGTGAATTACAGCCCAGTTAGTTTAATAAAACTTCATGTAGCCGCTTCAAACACAAAGACCAAGCCAGCAGAAGTTTTGTCCATTTTATGTGGAACATTAGGAGCTAATAGACTTATAAAATGCAACACAGACTTCTCTGTTTGGAACAAATAATGTCTGCAGGTTGTTTTGCTTCTCAGACTCAGAGGTGCTGAAAATCTGTAAAATATGGCCACAAAAATGAACAAATTCCCTTTATAGGTTGTAGTTTGACTGGAAAACAGTGAACAACACAAGCAGCACATATTTTGCTAGGATGCATAAAAACTTTTATACTTTTGTGAGACGTGCTCATCTCTGTTTACTGTACTGCTTCACACGCACAAACGTCAAAGTAGCTGAGTTTTAGTTTGATTTTATACACAAAACTTTCACAGCACTTTGTCAATTTTATAAGTAAGAAATGTATTTAGCAATAAGATATTCAGCACTCAGGCTTAAACAGACACACAGTGAGTCAGGCGGCGCAGTTCTAAGTGCTGCTTCAGAAGCACTAAAACAAACCCTCATGTTAGCTATCTCTGGTCTGCAGAGTCACTTCATCTATTCTCTCTCTCTCTGTGTGTGTGTCTCTACTTAAGAGAGAGTGCAAGACAGAGACAACGAGCGAGCATCTGAGAACCACTTAACATGCATGACATGTTCTCCAGGAGGCAGGCCGGCGTTGCTATAGCAACTGGCGTGGGTCATAAGCCCGGCGGTGACGGCATATTTGATTGGCTGAGTGGAGACAGGAGGGACCACAGTGAGAGGAGGGGGGGGGGGAACCGAACGGGACCAGTTACAGATCCAATCAGTGCTCCATGAAATTTGACTTACACACTCTTACAGGACTCCTCCAGTGCTGCAGAAAGTTACTTAAAGTCAGATTAGTTTCTCTCTACTTCAACTGGGCTGATGTTCACACACTTTCATCACATGGCTAGCCAGAGTTAAGTTGATGTTTCCTTCCTAATGGACATCATCCAATCCCATTCATGAAACTGTTTGAACTCTGCAAGTCCTGAGTCAAATCCTGACCTCAAAACGGTGAAGTAATGTCATCCACGGGGGAGATTTATGGGTAATACTGTGCCAAAAACAGGAGGCTTCAATGTGTGCTAGAATGCAAAATGACCATTGTCATCAAAGATGTGCAAGTGTACATTCCTGATAGACTACTTTGTAGAGGAACAGTGTCTATTATGAACCATCCTGCAGTGTTTTGGACACATACTAGTCGATTAGTCAACTTTGCCAGGGTTGCTAGTTGGCACTAAAAATACTCATCTGTTGTAACTTTACCTTGCTGTAACCTAGAGTAAACGTAAAATCTATTCTAATAGTATTGTACGCTGTTGTGCAAAGTTTGGGCAAAAAAAAAAATCCTTTAAAAAGGCCTTGAAATGATTTATGACTCAGACTGGCTTTCCTGCAGCGTATATCATTGTCTCACCGGAACAGCCACCATTAATGCAGCCCTTTGTGTTTTTTCAATGCAATACTGTTTTCCGAACAACTTCTACATCAGGGTGTTTTCAGTGAACAGCTTAAATAGCTCTGCCAAAGTTGCCAACAGAAGGAGAAAAAGTTATTGATAGTGCAGACAGCATGAGCGAGTTGGAAATAGGCTCAGTTATAGGCTTACTTTAGTGATGCTGCACAAATTAGTATTTTGGGATCTTGCAAAACCATTTCCAGTGCAGACTCTCCTTACCACTAATGTCACTATTAAGAAGTGAAGTAAAGAAGCAGGATCACTTTGGCTTTAAAATGACTGCATGGGAATAGAATCCTTTGTAATAGCTGGACAATTTGTGCGAGTGAAAAACAATTACCAGAGGAAAACCATTAGGTTTGATCACTGAGCTAATGACAGAGTAAACAGAACTATGTTACGAGTATAATAAATGCATGACACAACCTTATTATGTATGACGCATTCAGACAGTGATGCGCTGGTGCTAAGACAATCAAAGGGTGAAATCCTATTCAAAGCAATAAATCAATTCCAGTGCCAGAGGCTTGTACAGTGAGACAGCCAGCACACCTTGACAGAAAAGCATAAATCTCGTTTTACGAAGTACATCTCACTAAAGCTAATGTCTTTCATGGTCAATTCACGCCCTTCAACTGTGAAAGAGGTTTTTTTGGGCCAAAAATAGTGTTGAATAATCTGGCTTTATTTTTTCTCACATTTAAAATACTGCTCTTGTTTCAAGATCCAAACACACACACACACACTTTCCCGCTGTCGTGGTCCCTGCTGGCCGATTCTTCTGACAACTATAACCTGCACTGCATCTGCTATAATTGGCCGTTATCTCTGGAGACGGATTGTAGTGAGCCCCCGTTTCCAATACTGTGGGCTACAATTGTGCAGCGTTTGAGACAGAAAAACTCAAGACTGGATTCACTACTAATAACATCTGCATGGAAAAAGCACACGACTTTAAAAAAAAAAAAAGAAAGAAAAAAAAAAGGATGGTTGCCCAGATACGGTAAATGTCCTTCTGTATGTGCCATCAATAAAGCCAATCGAGACTCATGCTATTTCTGTAGTACAGTCGATATTTCAGCATGTGAGACAGTGAACCTGCTTGGGTGAGTAAAGCTGGGTATTAACACTTCCCACTGGGGCCACCTATGAGAAGAATATGTAAATTTATGAAAAGGGATTAGAACAGAACAAAGTAGAAAAACAGACACAATAAATGGGAAATAATGGGAAAAATGAACTGAAGCAATTACTTTCGAGAATAACCCAGAAATATTGTAATCTTTGCGTAAGATATTGGTCATTTATATGTTATATGTTTACTTAGTCCACCAAATAATATTAATGTGATTCATTGTGTTGCTGTGTGAAGGTCGAAAAGAAAAGCTGGCTTCAGTTTGTTTTCTGAAACACTTACCAGCTGTTTGCAAGTGAATGCCTTTAATGTCATGTTAATTAAGCTACAATACATAATTATCCTGTTTTTACAGTGTTTGTGTGGCCTCAGGTAGATAGCTGGCACAAAGCAAAACATCAAAGTGTGCTGCCAGTGAAAGCATAAAGAGGTCCTGTTTACACTGGGCATTAACATGCGTCTTCAGTGGTCCAATCACAAGTGGTCAGCTCCAAGCAGAGCATCCAAAACGCATTGAGGAGAAGTTGAGATCGGTCTGGTCAGCATATGTCCACTTTGAAAATTATGTGTCTAGGCTCTCTTACCTGCCAAGATAAGCAGCATATGTTTGTGAACACACTGTTCCAACTGATTCCAGCATTAAACTAGTAACTGCAAACTTATGAGTTGAGTGAAAAGAAGCTTAAACTGTGCGAACTAGCTACAGCGTTTCCTGAATCATTCATGCCTTCTTGTAAATTCAGCATTCAATGCAATACATTACAATAGAAAAAAATCATCATAAACATTGTGAAACATGGTCGACAACAAATTCTTAATTATTCATGCCTGCTTGTAAATTCAGAAAACATTTCACATTAAGTTATTTCTTTCTTTGTGTAAAAACATTGGGTCTGTTTGTCTCAGCATATTTGCTAATACTTGGTTGCCAGTTTAAAAAAAAAACAATGCATTCAGTAGTTTAGTCTTTGCAAATAGAAATGATGCACACATTTATTTGCATGTACAGTAATTGCAGGTGTGAACTGGCATGAGAGCTGTCCACTTGTGATCGGACCACCAAAGACTCATGTTAATGTCAGGTGTAAACAGGGCCAGATATTCAAGCTCCATGAGAGGACAGAGTGTCAACAGGACTCCCCAACAAGCTCATTACAAATGCAGGAAAAACAATTTCAGCAGAGACATGCAGGATATTTCAGAGGAAAATAATGAAATAAAAATTCTATCAAGGGACTTTAAACTGAAGAGGCAAAAGCGTGATTTGTAAATTAGGATTAGGCAGGAACAGAGGAAGAAGTTCATGCTCAGACTGGTGAAAAACTCTCCTCGTTTTAAACCAAATGAAATGTGTACCAGCTGCAGAGTACCAGGGTGAGATGTGGGTACTCTCAACTGTCAGGATTTCTCCGGGACAGGATTTGATAGATTCAAGAGTCAACATTGTAGCTAATAATTATATGAAAATGATTACCTGTGGTGGCCACACTTTAGTCCTACTACATTTCCTTGGCAGCATCTGCAAGAGTCTTACAGGATACTAGAAGCCAGGTACATTCTTGATGGGTTTTCACATGACAAGAGTGTTATTAGTTATTACCAGATATACTGTACACTACATTTCCTCAACCTGGTTTCCATACACAAAGTGCTGACAATCATAAACCCCAGACTTGCCCAGGTATCGGGCAAAGGAAAAAAATAATCTGTACGGCTAAGAAGCACTTCCCCTTTCTGCGTTCACTACAATACCATGCATCATTACTTTCATTGCTCAACACATCTGCAAAATAATTCTAGTCTTAAGAGCCTCTTAAAGTAAAGAGTGCAGTCACAGATAACGTGACTGAATGCCACAGGGAGTGTGTTCCCTCACTATCTCCTCAGTTCTTCAAACAGACGAGCAAAAGGGTAAACTTAATGTGGCATCATGAAGATATTTAGGGAGATTTTAAGCCATGACTCCAGATATTCAGTGTTAAAGCCAAATGACTGTCCTTTAAGCAAAAAAAGAGTAAAGGGCACTAAAGAGAAAATTACCCATTATATTACTTAATGAAGCGCTGATGAGTCGGGCTGAAGAAAATGAGTAGAAGAAACTATTTTATTTTCTCTTTATATCACAGCCATGGGCTCAGCAAATGTGCTGCTCTGTAGAGCTCTAACTGACTGGCACAAGCTAAAGCTGCTTAACTTTGTCTCTCCAGTATACTCACTATACAGTAGCTACAGACTTCCTGAGCTGATGTTACATCCAGCTCAGCCTGAAGTGGATTAACTTTTACGCCTCTTTCCCTCTTTCTGTGTGGCTACATCCAAAAGTGGTTTGTACAAGAATTTGGCTCAGTTATGGGGAAAAAAAAAAAACGATCAATGGATGTTAACCCCTCGCAAAACACTCGTCCTTACAAGATTGGTTTCTGTAGCAACATAACCAGGACAGACCTCAAGTTATTTTCTGCTCACCAGCCATTAAACACTTTAATAATTTTCTTAAAACGGGTTTATCTTGAAACTTTGGGCTTGTGGAAAATTTGACCCAATTCAGCCTCAGCTGTTATCTGTAACTGTAAACCATGCTGCGTTATCTCCTCTGTTCCCGGGCACACTGTGGTCTCCTCAATGTACTTTAACCACCACACTTTGTCACAGTGTTAAGATGCTGTAAGGAGGAAGAGGCAGAGTGAGGTGTCTCTCCTCATTTGTGTTTTATCCCTGAAGAGCACTTGCAGCAGTGTGAGAGGTGAACGCTGGGGTGCTCGAGTTCAGCAGACTAGTTTAACCCAGATGGAATTAAATGGATTCAATTAACTTGATCTTGGCTGACCTGGTGGCCTGAGGGATCATCCCATAACTGGAAAATGAGACGGTCAATCCTCCAGACGACAAGTTTAGTGACAGTGTCCTGAAAGTGTAAGGAACTCAGTGAATGCAAATGCTGTACTTTGACCCCTCTGACTATATGCATGTATCATGTTTGGGGAAGTGGTTCTGACTTATAAGGTAAACTGATAAAAAAGGAGGAAATGAAAAAGGAGGAGATAATCAATTTATGCAAGGAAAAAAAAATCCTTAAACAGATTGATGATGTCTGTCAGAGCTGAATGAGCTGTTTGCTCCAAATGCCAGAAGAACCACCTGGTTAGTTGTCATACAGCCCTCCAGACATCTTCAGTACGTGTTGTAAAATACATCACAGCAGCTGAAAGTAAGACAAATAGCCTGCAATCAAGTCCGACAGCTGCATGTGTAGTTCTGAGCTGCACAACAATTCAGGAAGAGCCCGTTTCTTCACAGCTATCACTGCTTACTCTGATCAGAAAAACACCATGTGAACTCAGATCTTTAAACGGAACACAAAAAAGGATTTATTGTTATTCTGATGAAACAAGTTAGGGCAATGTCATTCTCTTATTGATCTCATTGATCTTATTGATATATCTCCCCAATAAAGGTTGATTTAATGCTTTATTTAATGTATATTTCAGCAACGACAAATAATCCAATCAGGCATTCTGTTAAAGGACTGATGTTCAATACCGAGCTCTAGTCATGGACTGAATAATTGTGTCGGCTGAACATTAATTATATCAAGCAGCCTAAATCCTCATTGTGCCATTGACAGAATTCAAATTTATCAGGTTGTGCCCATAAAAGCTAGTATGTCTCCACCAAAAACAGAAAGAGAAATCACAACTTGAAAAAATTATTCTTCCAACGGCTTCTAACATCTGCACTCAGGTTGTATATCATGGATTTTATTAAATAAACTGGCCAAGGTCATAAGCATTATGCCTGTAAGAGAGGCTGTAAGCTGCTACAAAAATATAATTAAGGCTGAAGCACTCACAGGAATGGCTTAGCAGCACAGTGAATTGCAACCGATGGTTGTAACTGACATATGCTGTTATTCTATAATTAAATATCATAGTATAGTGCCTGTCATCACAAACCACTGGAGGAAAATCTGAGGACTTTTCTGTTCTACAAGACACTCTGGCGAGAGGCCAAAATCCAGTCAGCAGTTCAATTCTGAATAAGCTGCTCAGTTTTAACATTCTGGGGCTGCAGGGCCAACAAGGCCAATGCAACAGTATGATTAGTAAAACATGCCATCTTTAAATATTTCAGTCATCCCAGACCTTTCTGTTAGCCATCCTGAGCTCCGGCTACATTTTTAACTCAAAATTCTTGAGCCAGGAGTCCTGCTGCATCAGATAGGGTAGCGCTTATTCTACATGCTGGTGTCTGATTGCAACAGACCGGCAGTTTCACAGTTCAGATCTGCAAAATACATCAAAGGGGGAAAAAAATCCTGCAGTGGGACAAATACTGATGTGTGTGTGTGTGTGAGCATCGTATAATGTGCAGAAAGAGACTATAATACTCCCAGAGAGAGAAAATGAGGGAGACAAAGGCAATATATTTAACCACTTTTCATGACTGAGGGGCCAGTGATACTGCTATTCGCTCATTTAAAACGTTAGCCAGCATCTTGACATGCGCCCAGCTATAATGAACAACCACAAACAGACCAAACGGCGATTAAAGTCTTTGTGGTTCACAGCACCCTGGTTTCTCCCAGAGTCTGACATTACAGGATTTGTTCGCAAATTGGGTGAATGTGTGAAAGGTGTGGCTGTGTGCAGGAAATGTCTCATTCATACTACAAAGTAAGAAAAGGAAACTGAGAGTCTATTTCTCATGGTGATGAATATACACAGTGCTTCACAGTGTTCGGAGAAGGCAGGAGTGACCTTTGTGGAGCATGTGTGAAAATTCAAACAAGACTTTGGCAAAAATAAATGACAAAGTAAAAAAAAAAATCTATGTGTTAATGAAGCATTGCTGTTTATAGACAGGGTTGTGTCTTAATTTAATTATGACAGATTTAACAGATCACATAAAGCAAACGTTCATTCACAGAAAGGACTGGTTTAAGTCAGGTTTAAGACCAAATTCAAGCGGTTTGGCAACTAATGATTATTTTTTATTATCGACTAATCAGCTGATTAAAATCACGATTAATTGTTTAGTGCTCATCATAATTTCCCAGAGCCCTAAGTAATGTCTTCAAACTGCTTGTTATGTTCAACCAACAGTCCCAAACCTTAATTCAGTATCACAGATGACAAAAAAAAGCAGCAAATCGAAGTAGCTGCAACCAGCAAATGCTTTGACATTTTTGCTTGAAAAATTATTGAAACTATTACTTGATTTTCAAAACTAATAATTGCAGCTCTAAATTCAGGCCTGCAACCTGCAACACTTTGCTCTATGTGTCACTCTGACCAGTGAAAATTAGAGAGTATGTGTCACCAGTCCTGTAGCTGGTCTGAATTTTATTTTCCACTGTTTTTAAAATTACTAGGTAAAGACAATCAAAAAACTTTTAAAAAAAAGTTTCAGTTTTCTGTCTCACTCTCTTGCAACAACAAGCCTATGCATCTGCAAACCAACTGCATCTCATTATGTGTAATGCTCTGCCTTGAGCCCTTTTAACACACGAAATATGTAAGATTACTCGCTTATCTGCTGGTTAAAGTGACTCATTCATTCAGACATACAGCTTCCCTCTTCTCTCAGAGGCTGCATCACTAATGGATTTTAAAACTTATTTTGCAGTTGAAGCAGTAATTATTTAATTAATGCCATCATTAGCACGGGGGATGCTTGCCACTGCTCCTAACAGTGAAACTACTGATACATTCTCACATTAGTTTAATCATTTAATGTTACGTAATAGTGAATTCTGCTGCCTGTTTTACAGCAGTCGGCAGTGCACAAGCATCGAAAGGCAGAACATTTTCCCTATTTGCTCACATGCTGTATGTGAAGCCTTTTGCCGCATATTCATTTAATCATCCACAGTTGGCATGAATGAACACTGAAATACACAGAGAGACTGTTGGTCTGATTATTACCGTAAGATGGTTTTTAACCTCTTTTATTCTGGCTACAACGCGAGGGGAAAATAGTTTTACAGACTGTTCTGACATATATCTTAAAGTTGGACCTTTCACAGTGTTTCCTAGTTTAAATGACTGAGACAATACATTTATTACAGTGACTTTAAAAGGCTGTCCAAAGACTGGCATTTAATCTCTCTCTCTATGGGTGTATCATCTTGTGCTGCTGCAGACCTCACGTTAACATGACGGCATTTAATTCAGACTTGTGCCAAGTTGAAAGCTCCGTAAGAATTTCAACGTGACTTTGACATCAAAGTGACCTGCTTATTCACACATGAGACCAAGATGTTAAACTGCCATCAGATTAATGTAAAGGAGTGAACTCAAATTCTACTGTGACTCCTGTTCCAATGTAAATATGTGAACTACAAGTGGTAAATCACTTCAGATGACATGTCTGCTAGTAAGAACAAAGCATTTGAGACAAAGAGAGTGTAGCATTCATATCAGTCAGGTACAGATACAAAGGAACATCAGACAACTGATCTGTTTGTGAAAAAAGGAACAGAAAGAGAAGATGACAATATCAGGCAGTAACCTGCATGATCCGTACATGCTGCACCAATAATCAACTACAAACAGGAAGTTGGGCGTTCTTGTGACACAGCAGACCAAAGGCATATGTCACATTCTTGCAATAGCTTCAATTCATATGCGCTTGTGAACCTGAACTGCATGATGCCTCGCATACTTTCTCTTCAGGGTTCTCTGTGGTTGCAGAAATTAAGTCATGTCAACTGCAGAAAGGCAGAGCCGGGAGAGCGCCAGTTGGGTCTGATGATGCATTCAATCTAAGACCTGCCAGCTCAAATTAAAATGGCACTAAAGTGATGTTAATGCCTTTACAACCCAGGGCAAATAATAATTAAAATACATGCCTTTCACTTCTGCACAATTCAAAAACATGTAGTTAAAACTGATACAAGGCACAAGGATGGCTAATTATGTCAGCCATGGGTTAATCATCCATATTGCTTATAAAATATATTGTGTGCACTGTACTGATCCCCTTACTGAATCACATTTCTACAGTGTTTAGCATAATGGTGTCTCAGTAAACGCCACATTAAAGACAGTATTTTCTTCCACTGCAATCATCTTGCTGCCATAAATGCATTGTGCTCTCTCCTCATTCCTGGAAAATATGTAACACTGAATGCGT
The DNA here is from genome assembly GCA_037975185.1 of Centropyge bicolor. Lineage (NCBI taxonomy): Eukaryota > Metazoa > Chordata > Actinopteri > Pomacanthidae > Centropyge > Centropyge bicolor. Next base: position 118,261 of record JBBMOC010000052.1, on the reverse strand, counting down.
TCATGGGCAGACATGTGAAGCTCAAAGTGGGGAGTGTGCCATTAGTGATCCTGAGGCGTTTGACATTCAAGAGGGAAGAATAACATGTTTGAGCACTTACAAACACCTGAAAACTATATATATAGTAAAGTGAATATATTTATATATTTATATTTAATATATTATTATATTAAAAAAATGCAATTTACAATAACAGATTTTTTTTTTTTTTTTTTGGGGGGGGGGGGCAGCAGAAACTAAATATGGGTACAAAACTAATATTCTATCATCAAGTAAAGTTGATATGGCTAACCTGTGAGCAAAAAGTCAAAGATCCAGCATTCAGGGCAACATTAGCATTCATTTGAAGTTATTTTGTTCACCTGGTGAATAGAAGTCCAATTGTTATTCCTTTTTAGTTCTGGTTTGGTATCCACCAACTCCAGAGGGAAACATCTGGTTAAATGTGGCCATGAGAGTAGATTATAGCACTTTAAATATCTCTCTTGTGAAACTCAGATGAGATTTGAGAAAGAATTAATCAGCAGATTAACGGATAATTACATAAACATTTGCAGCCCTGGTGAGCACTAACTTAATTTGATCACATGTGATGCCATGTTTCCCACCTGAAATCTGAAGTCCCAGCTAATAATTGAAGTCAAAACAAATCGGACCGCTGTCAAACTCTAAAGAATAAAAACAATCAACAAGCTCACAAGCTTTTAAAGCCTCTCCCCAATAAAGGACAACCAGAGCCTGACTAGTGAGTTTGAACCACAATCGGCCCCTCTGGGCCACGGCTACGAGCTGAACCACCAAGACAATAATTGCACTTTATCATGCTGCCAGCCTCCATACATACTGAGACCAAAGAGCCTTGGCCTTATAATGTGGAACAGCCTTGAGGCCAACTGTGGCCGTCTGGTTTAACCAGATTATGATTATGTCACACGGGAGATTACCCATCCGTCACAGAGTCAAACAAATAGTCATGTTCCTACACACACACACACACACACACACACACACAAACACATGCATCCACAGCCATCTGTTATTGCCACAAACTACTGTACGGTTGTTCTCTGCAGCACACAAAGCCTGATCTTAGCAAAGAGGAGGGGAGGGGAAGGATGCTGTGTGAACTGCACAAACTGATAGGATCTCTGTAGAAAAATAGATTTTTTTCCCCCCCAATCTCCTGAGAACTACCTCTGTGAATAAAGGATAAATAGATCATAAGAGAAAAAAAAGGGCAAGGCTATGGAACAGCATAAAAGAGACAGAAGAGGCAACGGATGTTTCTCCCCCTCTCTGTGCAATGGCTGCCTGCTTGGCTGCAGCTGACGCAAAATGGAGACGCGAGAGCAAGGAGGGGGGGTTTATAGGGAACGAAGGGGGCAAAAGGGAGGAGGGGTAAGGTGGGGAAATAGAGGGAGAAAGTGTGACAGCAGGAGCAGCAGGAGTGAGCGCAGAGCAGAAAAAGAAAAAGAGACTCATTTGTTCTTCTCTCATCTGTCTGGGCTCCCTCTCTCACCTTGGCCCCTATTTTCAGTCTGCCTCATATTCACTTCTAATAGAGGGGGAGAAAGAGGGAGGACAGGGTGAGACACACACTCACAAACACACACACACAGACTCACACACAGCCCTTGCGGAGGCCATTAGTTCTCACACCCATTATTACTTCCTAATGATCTAGCGGCACGTCGAAGATTTCACAGGAGCGGGAGAAGCCTGCTAATCTGAGCAGGCAGATGTCAAAGCAAAAAAAAAAAAAAAAATTAAAATGCTGTTATGTAGCCATAATGTAGAGGCAGCTGAGGGGAATAATGACTGCCCAGATATGGACTGAGGGTGAGGGAATCAGAAGAAGAGGACAGTGAGCTTTGAATGCAGCAGATGGCTGATTTAAAACAATGCTTCAAGGAGGAAGTGTGTGCAAATCCCAGCCAGGTGTCTAATACAAATGGCAAGACAAAGAGAAGGAGGATGATTTAAAGAGAAAACGGCAACATGCTGTTTTGACATCAATAATGTTTTCAGATGAACGTCTCCTGCTGAGGGGCGCAAAACAGTTTGGTCTGCTGGGGGATGTTTGAGCGTTTTAGACAACACACAACAAAGAAATCATTACCTCCGAGTGGTGCCGAGACAAATGAAGCAATTAGTCAAATTTCAGAAAATGTAGCTGATGGCATTTTGAGAATTGTTTCAATCTCTTGTCATTTATAAAGTATAGCTAATAAAAAGCAAGAAGCTGAAGTGTTTTCTGTTTTCAATATTACTGTCAACAGAAAACGTGTTTCAGAATAACATGACATTAAATTGGATTTTATCATTATTTTTGACATTGAATAATTAGATAAAACATTGGAAAGCATCTAGAGCTTGAAAGATAAAGAAATTAATTGACTAGTCCATCAGCACAAAAATCAACAGACATTTTGCAAATTAGATTAAATATATTTGGGTTTGGTAGTAATGGAAATAATCAGGATATTAACAGTCTGAAACAGTCAGGAAAAGAATCATTCTCCAGAGTTTTGGTACCATTTCTTATTGTAAAACAGCTTGTCCCATTGAATCTTTGGCAGTTTGCAGGAGTTGCCAGGCCTGGCTAGACAAAGAGCACAGAGCCGAGTAGGAGACACCACTCAGTCAATCCAATTAAAAAAAACCCAATTGCAAAATGAGCTTTTTACTGCAGGTCAATCATGACTGTAGATGAGGAATTTGAAACACTGGGTAAGTCACCATAAGATGCTATCAAAATACATTCTCCATGATAAAGCTTCAATTATTAGTTGATTGAAAGATTTGCCAATGTACAGAAGGTTTCAGCCTCTGAATGTGAAGATTTGCTGCTTTTCTGTGCTAATATTAAACTTTGTTGGTCAGACAAAACAAGGCATCTCAAGATGTCACTTTGTCTCCTCAGAATTCATAGTGAGCATTTTTAATTAACAATAATCGTTAGGCCCAAATATACAATAAAAGTAGTATCATAATGACCATGCATTCATTTAAGTAGGATACATTAGAATGTCTCACAAAACTATTTAGACAGTGTCACGTCAGTCACATGGTAATTATGTCTGGTGACGTTTAAGTCCATCAGCCACTGTAGATGGTGTTCAGACAAGGCTAGTCTAACCGGACAGCGACCGTCAACAATAGGAAGCTGTTTGCACCAGGTTTGTCTGATACTGTGTCAGACTGTTTGGTTTACATGTGGATAACGCTGGCAGGATAATACACAGTCAGTAGGGAATAAGGAAGGAGGTTTATGGGTAAATAATCTGTTGAAGTCAGCCAGCGCGGGCAGGGAAACCCCTTAATCCTCTGTACACAGGCCGAAAGAGCAGATGGGGTCTGAGTGATACAAACTAATGATGTCTCAGGGCAAGGCTGTGAGGAAATCCAGCCCGTCACATCTCCACTTGTAGGAAACCTCAAAGGAATTGATCTGAAATGCATGGAAAAGGTGTAGACTAGATAACACGGTTCTGTTGCTACAGCCCCTGCATCAAACCAACTTTCTGCTCCTGACTCCTTATTCTGCTCTAAAATACTTTTCCAGGCCTCAGTTTCTTTGCAGATACTCTCTTGTGAGACTATGAATTAGTTTGTCTACATGCTAAAAACTTTCTCATAATGTCTGTGTCCAACATCAATAAATATTCTGTACATTTACAGTTTCCAGTCCTGTGAGGAAGCCCTGCCTTGTAACTCACTTTGCTGAAATTTCCCTTCGTTTTGCGACCACTTCATTTCCACTCTGTACAACCACAGAACTGACTTGGCACAGGCCAGCGAATCAATATTAAATAAGAGTGTGTACAAATAACACTGACCGCTGAGACACACGCTGCCACAGCCGATGCTGAGGAGGTGGTATTTGCTGGTGCTTGAAGCTGGTTGTTAACCTCGCCTGTATAAATGACACCTCGAGGATTTGTGGGTTTGGTCTGGCTCCAAATTTAGATCTGGCTGCTCTGACTAACGTAAATCGAAATAACGAGTAAAACCCTCGGAAGCCAAGGCGAGAATTTTACTTACCCCCCCAAAAACATCCACCCTTGGAGCTTCTACGAGTCAATCTCTGCCTTTGAAACTGCAGGCACTTTTTAATGCCCCACAAAGAGATCAATAATGTATCATAACCTCTCTTTTCCCTTCATAACACATCAACAATGGATTGCACTCCTTGAGGAGACAGACACAACTCTCACATCTCAATCAATGTTTATGCAAATCCAGGACTTTCACTTCTCCTACCATACTGCTGGCCAATGCTGCAAAAGAAATTCTTTCCATCCAGGAATTAGGAAAATGACAAATGAGCAGCATTTGGTGAGTTAGCTTGTAATGTTCATGCTGGAACAGCCTGTCAGATGATCGGAAAGCAGCTCTTTAGCTTGACTTCTCATTTAAATGATGGATAGCCATTATTTTTTTTAATTTAAATTCTTTATTTTATTGAATTCATGTGTTTATCCCTCTTATTTGTTCATGTCTTTTATCTATTTTAGTACTTCTCAACTTCATTTTTCTTTTCTATTCTATTTCTTGTGAGCATTAGTCTTATTATCAGCTTGTCAGTCATCTGGATAACACTCAGAAAATCACTAACCTGTATGAAAGGTGATATAGAAATACAGTTTGAATGACTGAATATGCAACTTGGAATGTGAATATATAATAAATAATAATATAAATATATAATTCAGTTCTATTCAGACATGAGGGCATGTGTTTATGTCCAGTATTTGCCCAGCAATTATAACCCCTATAAAGGCATATTTCATATCATTCATATGACAACGGTGTCATTCATTATTTGTTTGTTTACCGGCATCCATGTATGTATGTCTCACAGGAGGAGTTAAAAATGTCAGCAAAGACAACAAAATGTGTTAAAAACCATCATCTCATGAATGCTAAATAGAAGGCAAGGTGTGAAAGTATTGACAGAAATCTTTCCACTGTATGTCTTATTGTATTATATGTAAATGTACAGAGACCTGCATCTGTTTCTTCACACAAAGGCTCACTGTTCATACCACCTTAAACTGTCCTCACGCGTTTAATGTGAGCGAAGCACTGGTGGCAGACTTTTCTTTAAGCCGTCTGTCTGAGGCTCAGTCTTTAATAAGGTGTTCCAGTCTACAAAGCTCCACTTTACAGCGCTGATGTAAAAATGAACTGCTGTCAGTCTCAACAGAGCAGGCAATCCAAACACAGGCGGGAGCAACACTTCCTCGCCGTCCTGACAGCAGAAGGCAGATGAGACAAACCAAAACATCCCTCCTAACATCCTGTAAATCATCCTGTAATAAAGTATGGAAGTAGGCTTTCTTCCTAAAATACACCACTGTCAATCATTTCACCATCTAATGTGACTTATTTTGTGCATCATTTTCATCAAGTACCAGCTGTTCAACACATCTGCACTACCTCTTTTCACACTGAAAATCTAGAAAAACCAGACCTAACATCACATTTCTGATGCATGTGGGCTAACAACAGCAGCGATTTTATTCCTCTATATAAAAATATCACTGCTTTGGCATTTTAATTGGACATTTTTCAAGTGATGGAAATGACAACACAGTAATGTTTCACCTATTATGCTGCCAGAGAGAGGAAAGTTTGTGGCTGCAGTCGGCTCGAACGAGACGAGAAGACAGCAAATTCACACATTATCACAAATCACATTTTCAGTAATTACCTTGTTTATTTTTATGTTTTGTTCCCACGGATTTACATCCCATCGAGACATTGAGGTCGAGGTTTATGATTCATTAGAGGCTTCTATGAGTGCACAGACTACAGTGGAGAAAATACCTTTACTTAAATACAAGTAGCAAAACTCAAACTCTGCACAGTGAACGTCAAAGATCCAAGTGAAGGAACAAAAAAACAGGGGGACGGGGGACAAACAAGTGGTATCTGCAAACTATACTTAAGAGCCAATGCACACTGTTAGTTCAACCTCCAGCAATACATTGTGTACGTTTTGCATGAAAAATAACCCTCTTTTTTCTATTAAACTTGTAACTACAGCTTTAAAATAAATTCAACTCAATCTGGTTGACTGAATTCAAAGCTTAAATTACCCAACAATAGTAAATGCACAAGTGCCAGCATCATAACATCCAACTGAAATCACATTTAGTCATCAGGTTTTGTAGTCAAATATAATATCAATGAGTTATTTTAAATGGATTGCTAATGGTTTTTTGTATTGAAAGGAAGTAAAGAGGTCTTTCTCATCTCAGCTGGCTGGAAGGACACTTTTTCTCAGTGAGTTTGTTTGGTGGCTCGTTCAACAAGCGAAGACGCAGGACACGATTTGTGAAGACAGGAAAAGCTAATGTGGGTTGTTGTTCAGAGTCTGTAGCTGCTGTCTGGATCAGTGTGACAGCCATCAGCGTACATGGATACTGGATTCTATCAAAGTAACACAAAACTAGGAGGCGGTATCACAAAATTAAGAAATACAAAATATAAATTTCTTCCTTTTGGCTCCTGATTATTTCTCAAAGGAGAACAGATGACGAGTGATTTACAGAGCAGATATGTATTCTGTTGCAGACAAAAATGTAATTTCAGTTGGACTTTCCAATTTCCATCTTTCCATCTGTTCAGTGAGATCAGTGTAAGGCTTGCAAACAAGAGATTTTCAAGGCCAGGGGAGTCAGAGGAGTTGAATCAACCAAAGCAGGAGGCTTTGTTGAAAAAAAAAAAAACACCTTCACATAGTCTCAGCCAGTGTTTAACTTTCAGTATCATACATTAGTAAAGCTGTACAAGTAACCAAGGCTCCACTATTGATGCTGAGATTGCAAGTATTTCAGTTCAAGGATGAGTTTCGTAATATGGGCTGAAAAATATGAGTAATCGAAAGTAAATCTTTGCTATTGTTCTCTCATCCTTCACTCTACATAAAACTAGTAATAGCCACTGCCAGCTGGTAGCTTGGCTGCATCAGCAAACACACTGGAGTGTTAGCTGCAGGTAAAAGCAGCTTGCTGAGCCTAGCAACCACTGAGCCATGTAGGAATACCAGGGAGACATCACAAACCTCTAAAACACACATACACACCTCTAAAACACACACACAACCCTCTAAAACACACACACAGACACACGTTTGTGTAGCTATCCTTGTGGGACATTCACTGACTTTCATTCATTGTGGACAACCTGATGCAAACCCAAACCCTTACCATAGCCAAATAATCCTTAACCCCAACCTAAGCTCTAGTCACACCTCAGAAATCACACACACACACACACCTCATCTCATTACTGCTCAACCTGACAGCTGAGTAGCATTACTTCAACAAACACCCTCTGAAGGCAGATTCCACTTCTCTTGTGGTTGTCATTACGTTATCTGACCCATCATTATGTCAACACTATCTGACAACATGCAATTTTCCTTCCCAATCAGCCTGGCAGTTTCCAACATACTCGGCCTAGTAATATTTTGTATTATAACACCACTGGTAGTGTGATAAAGGATGAGCCCCCGCCATCTGTGAAGCACAGCTAGCAAGCATTATCACTTTGAACACAAGCCAGACAACCATGTAATCTGTTTTGATGTGTGTATAAACATCTACAGGGGAAAACTTCGCAGCCAGTACACATGCTGTGGTCACCAGCTTATTCTGTAACCTTCTTGTTCTTTTCAGATTGTATTCAAATGCACATAATTATCAAATATAGGAATTTTGTTGTATATGTTACAACCCTGTACTTGAGCACTAAAAGGCTGATTGAGCTGATAATAAATAATAACATAAGGATGAAAAAGTAATGGCATTGTATTAAAAAAATGGCGACCATGTTTCCCTATAATCATACGAGCATACATTCACCTCTCATAGTTAATGAAATGTATTTCTTGGCCAGCAGCTCCACACACTTTGGCATCTCTTCATAGTTGATCACACTCTGCTGTGTACAACATTTCCAAACAATCAATATTTAACTTAATGGAGCCTGAGTTTTCTGTGCTAGTGTAATGGCTTTAAAAAGGTCAGAACAAATAGGTGACATCACTCTAATGTCTGTGTAATGAGGCTGCAATGAAATAACGTTGTGTACGCGTGGTCGATTATTCTACGTATTATGTTGAAGCAGTAACACTATGAAACCATACAAAAACTGTGTATCACAGAAACAATGGCGACTATTCAATGAGCAAAAAAGAACTGTGCAGCTTTCTGTTCAGAGTATTTTCACTATCTTTTGTGTATAATGTGTCAAATAGAATTTCAATGTGTTTTCATTTTGCCCATGACGCTGCTTCTCTACAACTCTGGATGAATTTAAAAAAAAAAGGAGAAAATGCTCCAGACCTCGTTTCAGCAGCCTACAGTAAACAAATTCATCTTGGCTTTACAGCAGTCTTAATGCCTCACTTGACCCGAGTTCCCTGTGCAAAAACGTGACAGACAACAGTTACGCAGCTAATTACACAACAGGAAACCACATCACAAGGGAAGCCTTAAACGAGCCAGGGGTGACAGAACTATTTTAGAAAGCAGGTCTTTTGCACATTGACAGCAGCAGAATTCAGGGATAATAATTACACTCCTCTAGCACCAATTCACCTTGAAAATAAGGTGTAAAATGCATATGCATGTGTAATTTTTGCATACAATATACATGTTATTCTAAAGCTCCATAATACCATTGAATTATAGGTACGTCAAATGCATTTAAAATTAACCTATTCACATTCATTGTCTGTCAGAGAGGTATATAACTACATGTCTAATATTGAGGTTGTATGTGCAGTGATGTTGAACTGGACTGCATTATATTGAGAGGTGTTTCTAATATTTTGCTCGCTTTTCAGTTTAATGCACTCGAGCACAACACCACCACACCCACTATGACCTCAGTAATAGAGATAGGGTAGATTACAACAGAAACTGAAAATGTATAAGCTTTGTAAAAGTAGGATTCAAGGCAGAGCTGTTGCACTGAATTGCACTGAACAGGCACAGTGCATATTTTCCTTCTTATTTTATGATTATTTCCAACATAACTCTGAATAAAACTGTATTGAGTTGATCTCATACTGACTGGAATTACCTCAAATCACTGTACTTCTCTTCAGTTAGTTTCATTGCTTAAAGGTAAGATATGTAATATATATTAATAGACAGAGATTTAAACTAATTAGATGGCAGCGAGATTTTTCCTTGACATTCCTTCGACTGTGCTGAAAATCACCAAAGGCTGGACAATAATAGGAACAGGAAATCTTGTTCTTTCTATAGCCAACATCTTGAATCAAGGTCACCGTGTAATAGGCTCTGACAAATGTCAAAGCCATTACATAATCTCCTCAACTGTGTCATTATAAGCATATGGCTCTAACAAAAAGCACACTGCAGCTGAGTGGTGGGAGCCTCTGGCTTAGTAGCTACTATATAGCACAATTCATTAAACAGAATCCAGGCCCGCTCTTTCCAATTTGATTCATAGTCTTAAACAATACTTGTTAATACCTTTATGTTTAAAACAATTAACAGTATCTTGCTTTCATTAGAGCCCATTTATAAAGTCAATTTTCTTTGCAGCATATGGATAAGCCATTTGCTTTTCAGCTGCCCAAACCAATTCTCCTCCAAACAAATACCCATTACATATTAACTACCATCCATTATTACCATTAAAATAACAAGCAGGGTGTGTATATACTACTAATAAGAGCCATTAAGTGATTCTCAGTCTTTTATAGGCATACTATGGGAAGAGCCAGGGCAAAGAGCCAGGCAATTCAAGGGATAGAGGAAGGAGGAGGGATTAGTCACCATTTCTGTTAACCCACAATGTTATCTTAAGGTTTATACAATGACATGCTCCTCACATCAGCCACCTTTAGAGAGTTACGCAAGAAACACCACTGAATGTCAGCTTCAAAGTATTTCATTCCCAAACCCAAGCCAGTGACAGGCTGGTGTATGACTGAATATCTAAAACTGTGTAGCACAAATGGAAATGAAAACCACATGGAGACTTAGAACATTTTATAAGTATCTTGTCAAAGGTGGATCCTTTCAATACAAGCCATAACACAGACAAAACCAACAATTTAGGAGCCAAATAAAGCTTGTATTCCTTAATGCTGGATGCATATAATACAACTTTAATTGTGTGTTTTAGTGAGTGCAAGTATGACAGCAGCAGAGCCCAATAGCCCATATGTGTGTTCCTTGCTGAAAATGTAAACAACCTCTGCAATGTAATCTGACTACCATGTGCTCTGGCATCGAAACATGAGGCCTGCTGTACATGGAGGAGGGTGTGCGTGTACATGTGTGTGTGGGAGGTGAGAATCTAAAATGACATTATGCATACCACACCAAAGGATCCTGATGTTGCAGTTAATGTACTATGTATTTATCACGTACTCGGTCTGTGATAACATTCGCAAACAGAACTACATTCAGATCTAATCTTTTACTCATTGCACAAGTACATGACTATGTCGTTCCAGCAAAGAATCAATGCATGCAAAATTCTGAAAGACGCATAATAAAGAGAAAAATACACTTATTAGGGAGGGACAGATTTTTGGGGGAAGGCCACGCAAAAAACCTATGATGTATGAGAACCATGGCACAACTATCACAATTAGCAATATGGTACAACAAACCAAATGGCAATAAAAGAGGACTTGTTGTAATAATTATGCCAAAGAGCAGTTGTTGCATTTCACTGACTGTAGCAGGAAGCTAAAACAATTCACTTCCAGTTTCCACCTGGACTGAAGCCATTTGTTAACCTCAGTCAAACTGCTCACATATACAAGTCTTGTGTGGAATAAAAGTATTTTTAAAAAAACAGGCATTTCATAAACTAAAATCAATTTATAATGTTACGGTTGACAAATATGATTTAAAATGAAAGACAATATAAATTTGTCAAGTATGAAAGATTTTACCCTAGTGTTTAATCCATGGTATTTGGCACTTTCTCTTCAAAGCATCTTGGTGTTTAGGTAATTAGGTATTTAATATCTTGCCAAAATCAGACATTTCTCAAAGGATGATACAAAATAATATCTATATCACGGCGCATATCAACACTTGGTTATAAAATTACTTATATCATGACACAGGATTTTAAATATATCGGCTGACCCAAAATTATGCAGCACTGCTAAGCAACTGCTGTGCAATTTAAGAAAAGCTATATTTCACTTGTTCTCATGTTTGCAACCAATGATTTTTACTTGACAGCCATTCATTTCAAAGAAATAGGTCAACATCAGCAGGAAAACTATTTCTAGAGAGCAAAACTGTGCAGAAGGGCCATCATCAAATTCAATCAAAACCTGCAAGTGCAATTTCTCACACTGTTGAATGTGTTGCTTAACTTGTTCTGCGGGATAAATGAAATATGGCTTGTGCAGTTTGGGGTGGAAACACTGAGTGATAATGGGAGACAAGTTGGCAGGCAAGCGGGCTGCAGATAGCAATCCAAGACAGGCTGGATGAGAAATCACATGGCTGACTGTAAACAAAGCAGTTGTGTAACAATCTGAGATTCATGCGCACTGCCAGCAGGCTCTCTGACCCACTGTGAACTATCCCTGCACACAGGTCACTGTGGCAGGGGAGGGAGGACCACAAGTGGAGCCCATTCAGACCTGTGGGGACGGCTGGTGGAGCCCATCCCCCCTGATGTGACTCATGTTTCCCCGCTCAGTGTTGCCTGCTTCCCGCACAGAAGGGGGCGGGAAGGGTGAACAAGAAGAAGAAGCGCCATAATAATATTGTCAAACATGCATCCTGTAAACATTACATTCGCAAGCAATCAGATGCTGCCATTCATTAAAAACAAAAACACGAGGAAAGTCACCAGCACTCTGGAAACTTAAAAGTGAAGCTGGGATGCTGACACCAGAAAAAGTAGCAACAAGGGATTCATGTCACATTTTGCACATCTGCAAAGAGCAAAACTACCAGATGTGGATGACAAATAAAAGACAACGTGGCGTCTGCGTTCAAAACAAAACCAGGGGAGCAGGAGACAGTAACCTACAATCACAACAGGGCTGTGCAGATGAAGGGAAGGTGATGCTCTGAACCCTGCAAAGAGCAAGAAAACACGTCAGACCGCATGGCTCTTTATTTGTTGACAAGCCAAAACTCCAGCGCCGGATGGAGACTGGGGGGCAAAAACCAGGCCGGCGCTGCGGCAGACACTTGCCCCCTCCAGCAAGTTGTGTTGCCGAAAATTTGGGGGCTTAGCTCGCAAGCTAACGGCTCCGCTAGGCTATAATGTAAGTGAGGAAGAGAGAGAAAGCACATTGAGCTCCGTTAGCCGCTAACGCCCATCCCCCATCCGACCAGCCTTCCCTGTCTGCGTCCACCATCTTTAATCTGAGCTCCGTCTCCCTCCCCACCGCCCAAAACACGACAAAAACACAACACACTCACCTTTATCGACCATCCCCGACTCGCTTATCGCCTGCCGAATTAATAAATCGATTTTCGTGTTAATATCGTGCGTATTTTAATATTGAAAATTGGCCGTGCGAGCGGAACCGCGCCTTCAGAGAAGAGCAGCAATCCTAAACCGCCATCTGGTGGTATTTTCCTCGCTGTGATGCAGCGGGAGCGGCGCAGCCTCAGACCGAGACACAGCTGCCCCCTGGCGGACACACCGGGCCGCGGCGGACACGCGCCTCCAGAGGGGGGAGGGAGGAGGAGGAGGGGGAGGGGGAGGGGG